>CM032879.1:14735417-15270417 GCA_019176425.1 Megalops atlanticus
CAAATGGCAAGAACAAAGAGCAATGGGAAAAAACACAGAAGATCAAGGGAATAAAATATATGGGGTACACCAAAGAATACAGAAATAGTTTTGAAAGTAAGAAAGAAAGGAGATAAGGGAACAAAAGTAAGTAATACGGAAAAAAATGGGTCAAAAAAGAGAAAGAGAGGAGCCCAAATGGAGCGAAGGTGCTGCAGGGACAGTAACAAGCACCAGATGTGCGAATGGCCCCAGATGTGCGCCTACTGTAGGGAGGGGGCGGGGGTGAGACTTGAAGACGTCTCATGGAGGATGGGGGAGGAGGGAGGGGGGAGGAGGGGGAGGTTTGCGCAGATCACAGACGTAAGTAATTGCAGCTAGTTGTCCACAAGGGCAGATGAAAGAGTTGCTAATGAAGTGAGTGCGGCAGGAGAACCGCACAATCAATTTAAATGACACAGGCCGAAGGTGTGCTGTACACAAGCAGAGAGGGACCTGGCGTGGCAGCGGCCTGGCCCAGCAGCCTCCGCAGCGGTGTGCTGGAGGAGGTTCAGAGGACACGCTGCCGGGTTCTGCCGCTTCGAAAGGAAGTAGCTTGCTGTGTGCGTTAGCATGCGTGTGTTCGATGGCGCTTCTAGAGGGAGCTGACTGGTGGGAGCTGGGGGAAGAGTGTGACGAGCTCAGCGAGTTTCTATCCTCCTCTCATTAGAGGTGGAGTATGGCTTCTGTTAAAGTGTGTGACTCTGCCAGGCAGCTGGAAGGGAACAGTGTCATCTGGGGAGAGCTGGAAAACTGTAATTTCCAGTGTATTACATACTTCTGCTTGTGTGTGTGTGTGTGTTTGTGTGTGTTAGAGGAAGGAGGTGCAGAGGGCAAGTGAGGGAAAGAGAGAGAACAGGAAAAGGAGACAGTAAGAGTGAGAAATAGAGAGACAGAGAGGTGTTGCACTGTGTGAAATTGAGGGCAAGTTTAAAATGATGTTTTTTTTTTTTTTTGCTGTTCTTCCCCTCTCAGCCAGCGCAGCCCATCTGACCTACTTTCAGGTCTCTTCTGCAGCAGCCCTGACAATCCGCTCCCAGCCAATCACCCGGCAGCTCAGCTGCTGAATGCTCAGGAAATGAGTTTGACTGGACTCTGCTGCTACTGTAGCGAAATAAACGTGCACGCTGGCGGTGTGAGAACACACCCATCCGCTGGGAGTCTTCGGGACCACTCGGAGCTTATTGCAAACATCGTCCCAGGTTGAGGGCACTCTGAGAAAGCTTAAATTGGCAGCGGACGGATGAATCTTTCATGTGGAGTCCATCCGGAGCCGAGAGCTTTGAGTGTGTATTATTTACCATGCCTTTTAAAAGCATTTTTTTTCCTGTTTGGCACAGGGGGAGGCTTTAATTAAACGGGACAACTGATCAACGAGGCGCCAAGATTAGCGTTAACATCTATTACCATATTCAGTATATGCAACTGCCACCAAACATACACAGACAAACAGGGGGAGGAGGGAGCAGAGACAGAGACTGATGAGGGTGTGAGAGAGGTGGAGGAGAGGAGGTGGGAGAGAGAGGGAACACATTACTGCAAGGAAATGCAGAGGGAGTCTACAGTCTGAACACAATGCTGTCAGAGAAAGACTGAACAACAATGAAGGAGGTGGTAGAGGAGGGACATCTGGATGTGTGGAATGGGTGTATAATGTGTTGGGGGGGGAGTGTTAATTACCTGCAGGATGACGCTGTCTGGCTGGCTGAAGTTGGGGGTGCTGGAACGTGCGTTTCCACTTCCTGGGGTCGAAGGCCACAGCCCAAGCAACTTCCTGCCACATGTGAGGACACTGCAGGGACAACAGACCAGACAGAAGGGCAGAGGTCACGTGGGGTCAATGCCCAACAATCTTTGCTCTGAAACCCACAGAGACTGAACACGTTATCAGCAACAAAATGCACACAATTCTGACAGCAGGGTGGTGTAGCTGTTACAGCATTGGACTCTGAACTCTTCTCAGTTGCTATGCTATAAAATACAGCTCCTTAAATGGGTTATGGGATATTAAGCATGTAAATCCGACAGCACTGCAGGTCTCCACAGACAAGGAAAAAAATCCTTATACTAAAAAAATGAGTAGGATTGACTGGCTCAAACAGCGCCCTGTGTTTCTAAATGCTTCTAAATGAATGGACTTCAGACTTGCTGCTGCTATGATCCTACCAGCCAGCTGAAGGGAATTACAGCCGATCAAGCTGCAAAACAACAGGGCCATGCAGCAGTAAGCCAGGCCCTCCCGGACTCCCCCGCTCGGCCTGGAGGATCCCTGTCGGGATGGAGAGAGTGCATCCCTCCTGCTTAATCTCGGACAGCTGTTTGGCTGCTGACTCAGCACATCTGCGCTTTGTTCGGCTTCCCCTTATCGCTCTGCCTCGGCCCCGCTCCCCTCCTCTCCGTGGGCCACGTCTCTCGCTGCGAGACGGCCCAATTCGCCGGGAGGGGGGAAGAAGAGGCCCCCAAGGAGCCGGAAGGACGAAACGGAGGGCGCCCCCACGCAGCAGCACACCGGGCCTGACACGTGCGACCCCCCCGGCCAGCCAGAACGCCCCCCCTCTCCAGAGGCCGGGCCTGACGACTCCCGTGCTGGTGAAGCAGAGGGATGGAATAAATATCAGCACGTAGCTGTGGGGCTGCAGGCCTCTTCGTGTTTCCAGCCTCTGTGGAGGGACGCACCGACAACTCCAGCTCCACGCAGACAATCGAAATAATTTACTAGCTGAGGGGAGCAGATACCACAGAAAGGAAAACAGCAATCTCCTTCCCTTGCGGGGAAGTGCGGACTCTGTCGCTGTTCTGCAAACATGGGTTGTTTTTGGAAATAAATAAACCCCAGGAAAGGCTTTGGTTAGACACACTGAGGAATCCTCAGTCAGTTTGTTAGGGCAATCCATCTGCTGTGTGTTTCACGCGTGCCGCTAAAAACTCTACCCGAGGCTTTGTCAAACAGTGATGGAGGTCTCTATTAAATACAAGTGTTAAATGAAAAGGGCTCATTTCAAAGAACTCCTGGAGCTCTTGAACGCATCAACAGCATGCCCTCGCCAGGGCACGATGGTACAGCACGAGTTGTAGGTGAGAGTGGTCCAAAAGAAAGCAAGTCGGTTGGTCGTGTGTTATGTGACCATGTCTTTGACCCCAGAACTCACTGTCTGAAGTTGAAGAGGGGCATGGTGACCCAGCCCAGCGGCTCCATACTGCGCCGCTGCTTGCTCTTGTCCTCGGCGCCTCCTGGTGGCGGCAGCAGCGTGGCGTAGAGGGTCACTGTCAGCTGCGTCTCTCTAGGCAACTGGTTGATCTGCACCGGGAAACAGATCCTATGCGGAGAGGGGTAGAAACAGAGGGAGAAGGAAATGGGGATGGGGGGGAGGGGTAGAGTATTAGTGACAAGATGGGAACACCAGCTGTGATAATCCCTACAGCCCTCCCTCAGCAGTTAAAACTGACCAGATGGCATTGGATTAATGCCCAGGTGACACACTGCTCTTACACCCTTACACGCAAACTTTAACCATTTCAGTAAAATGGGTAACCTTAGCATAAGCCGGAGTATCAGTTAAGCACATGATCAAAGTAGCAATGTATTGTACCAATCCACCATCTTCACCGAGGTCTGATTCCAAAGTGACCAGGATATGGATCTATAAAACTGACAGCGCCAATCCGAGCCAGGGCCTGGCACGGGCCTGCACTGACAGGCATCTTCCACATCCTGTGTGCCCGCATCCTGTCCGCGCTCACAGGAAATGGCCCTGGTGCTACACTCCGGGGCAGAGGAACTAGGATGTCACACCGGGTGACAGTCAGGCGGGGGGACAGAGCTCCGGCTCAGCACTTCCCCGCTCGACTCCGCACCCCGTCTCTCTCCGCATCCCCCTGTCGGAGAGAGGGAAGCTCTTTTTCCTACAGGCACATCCTGGAGGCCAGCACTCCATCCCGGGGACTCAGGTGTTATTGGTGGAGTGTCACACTCTGTTTCAGTCCCATACTTCCCCAATGCCTGCTGCGGACGGATTCTTCTTATGATGTTAACCAAAACAACCGAATAAACACACAACTATACCCGTAAACTGCACCTCAGGTTTGTAGCATTTAGTGCTCCTCATGGGAGAGAGAAAGATTACAAAATCGGGGAATGGGGGGGAGCTCATAATCTATTCACCCTCATTATATACTACCCCCATCACAAGCCCTGTGTGATATCAACCAATTTTGCTTGGTTAGATGAAAGCGTACATATCAAAACACTTCTCTTTGAAAAGACTTCAAAGCACCTTTCTGCAATTGAAATGTGTTGCCTAAAAATAGCACCCTAAGTTGCATACCATCAGATCCAGACCCCTCTGGTTTATCTATTTACTTTATGCTCATGTAAAATGAAAATGTGTTTACTTAAGATGTTTGGGAGGGATGCTCGAGCAGAACCATGAATAGACGCGCAGCAACAGGCAGGCAAGACAGGTAGCTAACTCAGCATACACTGACATACTAAAACTAAACAGAACACTTTATTTAGGAATCCACAATGCAGCAGCCAGGTTACTCTGACAAAAATACTGGTATGCGTGCAGCAGGGATCGTTCCGAGTTGAAAATAACAGCATTGAGTGGCATAGTTGGAACTTTAACATAAACATCCGAAGGTCAAATGATAAATCATCGTTTCTAAGATGGCTATTTTTGTTGCTAATGGAACAGTCCCCTCATTTAACAGCCATAACGCTGGAAGAAATGAAAACAGTGAATGGCAAGCCATAGGAGCCATTGGTCGACATATAGCTACCAACCCCGCCCCCAAAAATATTAATGCTCCAGGATACAGGACTAAAAATATCATAAACAATGGGTCTTCAAAAATATCTACAGACAATACATCACATGCAGGAGGCAGCAACCAACAACACAAAGTAAAGGGACCATTAATACAGTAACAGGATGTTATCTGGTTGCTTCAAGACTTGTTTCAAAGACTGCACTCCTAACAATAGGTCCTTCACAATCTCTGGCCACAACAATAACCTGACAAACAAACAAGGGCATCAGCTGAGCTGATACAGACAGGAAGACAGATACTAGGGATGGGAATGAATGACACAAAATGGACAAACACTCAGTACCACTGTGATAAATGCAGCTGCCTGTATTTCCAGCAAGCAAACAAAGCAAAACTGTACTCACTCTAGCCATAATGCACTGTCTTCACTTTGAGTAGTGACTCTATTATCTTTGATATTGCTTTATTTATTCCTCAAGCAACATTTTTCATTACAAAACGACATACCTCAATTTAAATATTCCTCACTCAAAGGACAAACTCAAAGGACAAACCACACTGCATCCAATGCTGTTTGGCCACACAGATGACCCACTTCACATGCTCTAAGTGTCTCTAAGGTGCACCAAAGGAAAACTACAAGCCTGAAGAACTACTGTTGTCACCTGTGTGAACATTCCTCCCCTCCTCCAGCCCCACCACCTTGTCCTGTGTGACGCAGTGTTTTATCAACCACACGGTCAAAGAGGTTTCCGTAGACAAACGTTGTGCAGACAACTCTGCGCAAAGCGCTTTGCGAGAATCTGAATCAAGATGGCCGCTTTGCAAAATCCGACTCGGCCGACGAGACGAACTGACCGATCAGCAGAATTACTCACCTCTGGTCCCACACCACCAGGTGGAAGAGGTACTTGCTGACAGACTGCTTGCTGGTGTGCTGGGGGGCGCAGAGCTCCGCACCTCCATGGGTCAAGGAACAGGACAGGAAGAAGCCCTCATAGCTGCAGGAGAGAGGGAAAAACTCAATGATGGGCACCCCCCCCTCTAACATCACCCCTGTAGAGCCGGCATCTTTCTCAAACCAACGTATTCCAGGATTGACTCGGGCGACTCGGGCTCGGTCCTCTGATCGCGATGGGACGTGTGCACACGGAGCTGGAGAGGATCCAGGAGAACGAAGGAAGTGAAATGAAGGAAGGAACTGAGTTCAGCAGCGGTTACCACTATAGGGCACTGACAAATAAATCCATCGTTTTTTTCTTCCTCTGAAATAATCACCATTTCTGACTAAGGATCTTTACCCACGGGGGGGGGGGATGAACGTGAGTCAGGGTGTTCGTGAATGGATATAAAAATAAGTCTCCTGTTATATCCATTGGTATTTGGCTCAGCACATTATTATGGAAGTAACAGTCCAGGGGCCGCATGCCATCTCCTGCTAGACTTCTCCCTCACTCCAGATATTGCCAGCAATTCCCCTCACATTATTCCTCCAAGCAGCAGAGCATGGACTGCATCTCAAAGGGAGACAAATGACACTGATTTTCTCACTATATTTTTGCAGTACAAAAACAAAAAGTTAAATTCTCACAGGAACTGCAGCTCTGGTGGAGGAGATGACTTCACACAGAAACACACACACACACACACACACACACACACACCATATACAGGGCCTCCATGAATGTTCACATGCTCATGCACGCAGATATGCATTGCTCTGCAGTGTTTTGCATTCTTGCAGTCTGACGTACAGGGAAACTGAAACCTTGTGCAAACTGTAGCATTTCAGTCTCGCTCCCCCTTCTACACGATTTTCTCACAGAGGCGTGTTTTGTTAAGCCCCGATTTCAAGGGTGACCTTTGTGCTGTTGATGGATAGACAATGGCACCTGGGCCTCCTGCCAGCTCTGTTGATTCAATGCTTGTTTTCTTTCTATTCTCGTCATTATCTTCAACTACGGCTCATCCTTCTTTTTGGGTCTTTCAGCCCTCAATTTGTGTATTTCAGATGATGTTTCTCTATATGGGTTGGTTATGCTCTGGACATCACACCTTGAAAATCGATGCTTTTCTTTCACTGTGCAGTACCAAGATGCTACAGTGATCTCCTCATCCCTCTAAGATGTACGCATTTGTGTGCTGCACTTAATGAATGTGTAAGACTTATGTTCAGTAGCACACACATCCACATGTGCAGAAACACATGCAGGCGTGTGCCCACATTCACAAGCACAAACACACCTTTAGATGATAGCTTTCCTCACCAACTCACCACCTAGGCGAATCACACTAACACAGCCTCTAAATGAACTGATGCAGGATGAGAGAGGGACAGTTCATCGGGAGCTCTGAGAGATATCGGATGTTGCGAGATCAATGAACTTGTCTGCACACCCCCCACCACCACCACCACCACCAGCAGACCCCCTCAGAGACCCCTGTCCTCTTACAGACAGATGGCATGCGACACCAGAGCTGCCCTCCAACACCACTGGGCAGGTGCCTAGCGACCAGCCAGCCGCTGTCCCAGCCTCTGAGGTCAAAGGGCGCATGGGGTTCCCAGGCTGCCTCCTTTGTCAGGGGGCCGACCCTCAGTCAGCATCCATTCCAGAGGGAGACAAAGGCCCGGGTCAGTGGGCTGGGCCAGCCCTGCCGGGGAGTGGGAATGTGAGGAGGGGGAAGAGACCATCGAAGCCTCTGTTGGGGGGTAACAGAAGGGGGCTGGTGGAAGCAGGGGGGCGGTTCCATTTTACTACGGGCTGGTGGGAACCTGCTGGGCTGTGTGGAGGACTGCATGCAGCTGCCTGTGCTGCTGTGCCTTAGTGGGCAGTAGGGGGTGCTGCTGAGTGATGCTGGCTCTTCTCAGGCATGGTCTGTGCTGGATTCAACTCGGGAGTGCAGGGGACTCTGGTTCTCAGGGTTCTCATGTCCCGCGACATGCTGTAATCCATATGGATTATGCTCAGGGATATGCAGTGAAGACAGCTGGCAGGGTTTTTTTAAATTTAAGCTTCCTGTGGCTCTACTTCTACTGCCAGGGAGCTGCTACTGTTTTATCTCCCTGGCGCTTCTGAAACTCGGGAAAGCTTTAAACCTAGTCTCTTTTCAATGATGCACTATCGATCTCACTGTCGCATACACTGGAGAATGACTCAGCAGCGCTAATGCACAATCTGATTTTTCCATGTGTTTGTGGAGTGGATTCCATGTGCTGTGCCCCAGACCAATACCGTAACTAGAGCAATAAGGGAAATATGACTCCTGTGCCCGTCCCTTTGCAAAATCTGACGCATATACAAACTGCTTTGATGTTGAAGGACGAGTATCGGTTTCACTTTCAATAAAAAACCTTGTACTTTCCCATACGGCAGCACAGTCCACTGAGACACTGTGACAGACCTCATCATGCTGCATCTCACAAAGATGTTCTACCCACTTCAAGTACAGCTCTATTGTGCAGCAAAAGATGACGTATGCAACTCCTTCTGCAATTGTCATGTAATGCACTTTGACGCACATGGAAAAGACACTGAAATTGCATTTAATGGACTTTATCAACTGCCCCATGTGCAGAAAAAAAATCAGTATAATATGATGATCCCTTACCTGCTTTCAGGAACTATTTTTTCAAGTGCAAGAGCTTATCAGTATGCTGCAGATGTTTTTTGAACAACTTATATTGGTTTACTTTCCGTAAATTTGACCAGCTGGAGCACAGAACCATAAGATTAGTTGAGCCCCTTGTTAAGGCCCCCCCCACCCATGTGTGCTGATATGGACAAACCAAGAGAGCAGCATGTGATGCAGTTGCTGAGGTACTGCAGTGTGTGCACTGAAAGTGTGTGTGAGTGCGTGCATGCACGTCCGCGTGTGCACATCTGTGCGTGGGTGTGTGGTTGTGTGCACACATCTGTGTGTGTGTGAGTGTGTGTGTGTGTGTGTGTGTGTGTGTGTGTGTGTGTGTGTGTGTGTGTGTGTGTGTGTGTGTGTGTGTGTGCGTGCACGTGTAGCTGTGCGTATGTATGCTCCTGAAGTGTGAGTCTGGAGTGTGTGCAAGTGGCATTACCTGGCAGCCCAGGTGATTGGGATGCGGTGAGCGGCGTAGACATTGAAGGACAGGACGTTGGTGACCAGGCCGGCCTCCTGCGTGGGGGCCGTGGGCCGGCTGCTCTGGGGGGTGGTGTGGAAGTTGGCATTGAAGGTGCTGCAGTACAGCTCCACCAGGTCCAGGATGGACGCTGTCAGCCTCTCCACCACTTTCTCTGCAAAAAAACACGCACAGCAACACTGCCAAACTTCTCTCAACAAATGCATGTGTCGAAATGCTTTGTAATCTTCACGATGGCTAGTGATTTTACAGCCTTTGACAAGCGCTTCTGGACATTTTATGCTGACTCTTCGTTTGGCTCATTGGTGTCTGCTGCACCGCCAGACCCTCTGCTATTCTCATACGGAATTGCTTCAGCAGAGGAGCAGTTGGCGAGCGAGATTAAGCTGGACTGCAGGTGTTTCAGCGCGGCTGCCGTTTGTGTTTATTCCTCTGCCGGAGATGGAACAATGGAGGGAATTCGCTTTGAAACCTTTTCCATCTATTTCCCCCTTCTGTGGAAGTGACCCACATCCCGGAAAAGGTCTGTGTATCCTTCCTGTTTACCCCAGTCCCTCAGCTAAGAGACATCCTCTGAGCTCAGACGTCAAGGATCTTTCCACACAAACAGGCCCTCTTCAGCTCAGTCGGGACGACTGCCTTTCAGCAGTGGCCAACTGCCCCGCTCCCAGCCCTCCCTTTTCCCCGGGATGTCTCTGAGGCCTGCCCCGCTGTCAACAGGAAGTGAGAATGACAGGTTGCTTTACCTCTGTTCTCTCTCTTCGCCAGCACGGACACATCCTATGCGGAGAGAGAGAGAGAGAGAGAGAAGCGTGATCACTCGAGCGCGGCGTGAAACATGGAACTGATACCAGACATGACGGCAAAAATGAGTGCATCTGCAGAATGAAAGATGTTGCGGTTGGCGAATACTGAGATTTGTTTCGGAATGTGAGGAACTCGCCAGAAATAGCCACGACCGCAAATCTGACCAATAATAACATCAAGGGACAGATATTCTGGCACGCGTTTAAAGGCTGTTTTCCGGAACAAAGTTTACCTTATAAGTACATTGGTGCTGTACGCCTGAAATCCGTTTCAAGCTTCATGCCAAATGGCAGCAAGTAAAAATGAACCCCAGGGCAAGTGATCAATGTATTAAGCAAACACCTGGTGAGTGGTTTGTAAATATTTGCTACAATCATGCGCTTTTCTTGACCTTATATTTCTCATACATTCATAGCCTTAAATACTAAGCATAAAGTGATGTAATGAGCTATGACAATATCTGGGAAACTTTAAATCTCCATGTCAGTGGACTAAAGCTTTTTAAGATGGCTCCTAAATTTTGGAGCAGTTGTTTGGATGAGTGGCTACCGGAAGCTAAGTCACCAATGGATCAGATGTATGTAAATGGGTGGGAGGACACTTAATTAAAACAGCAGGATTGTCCTCTACCTTCTGGACGCGGGGCTGCAGGCGACAAGGGCAGGCAGGCAGCTGGTTGAGGGCGGAGGTGATGTCAGGCGTCTCCACAGCAGCCAGTGAACTGCATAGTGCCTTGACAGACTGTACCAGTCTCTCCACACGCAGTGGAAGCTCCACCTGTAGTGGGCGCAAGAGAGTTGATGACAGTAACAATTGTAATTCTATAGTGGTATCGTCCTTTCCAAGCATTTCAACATCCTCTGCAGCAGAGGGGAGTATTAAATAAATGCACAGAACTGGGTGATGTACATCAAGAATTATCTGCCAGAATCTTCACAACACATCATTTACGGTAAAGGAGCACAGCTTTATTTATCCTGTAACTAATGTGAACTAATGAGATCTTCAAAACTGCACTGTGAATTCTTATAGCGCTTCTTAACTTTTGCAATTAGTGCAGCATTTGGTTTTTACTGAATGTTGATTTTAACTGCTCTTCTATTTTAACGATGCTTTCATTGGATTCTCTTACACAGTTTTCCAAAGGTTTTCCAGGAGGACTGCATTTTTTCTGGGCTCAGGGAATAATTTTCCACTTTTGCTGAAATGGCTTTGGGTTTTTTTTTTTTTTTTTCAGTAGTTTCAATTCCCTCTTGAAAATCTACTCTGCTCAGCACTCTGTCATAATGCAATTGTGAAAATGAATTATGTCAGATTTAAATACAGTCGCATTTTCACTGACTGACTGAACGGCGTGTGCAGTAATGATACCTCTGACAGAAGAAAGGACTCTGCCTCGTTGTGGAAGGTGTCCAGGAGCAGGGTGAGGGCTTCCCTGTGTGAACGCAGACACACGCATCAGCCACACATCTGCCAACCAGCTGCCCTGACACACCTCGGTCTCGGCTCTGACCCTATTTGGACCTGCCCCTTTACCTTGTAACAGTCTGCTTGATTGGCCGCTCCTGCAGGAGGATGCTCTGGTTCATCGTGGAAGGAGTCTCATCATCCTCCTCCTGTCCATCAGAGAGAGAGAGAGAGACAGAGAGAGAGGGACGTCATGGGACATGGGCTACATCACCGAAGACCACGTCTGAATGGCCTGCCTGCTTAGACATTGAGATCCCAGTCAGTTCGGAGCAATAAGCAGAGATGCCTAAAGCTCTAAGTGGCTGACAACGACGGGTGATCTAGAACCCTCGATCCAGTTCCTGAAATCTGAGAGCTGGACCTTTCCACTTTTTTTTCTTGAAAATTGTTGACAACGAAGAGGCTGAAACTGGTCAGGTCAGCGGAACCGGTATCCCCTCTTTCCGTCTCCACCCCCAACCCCCCCCCTCCCCTCCTCACCGTGCGGGCCAGCTCCCGGTTCACAGACTCCCTCTTCGTCAGGAAGAGACGGATCTCCCAGTCGAACTTGAGGCACTGCTGAATGTACTCCAGGCTGGCCAGGGTCTGATTGCTGAGAGAGAGGGGAGAGAGGTCAGCACGGCCAGCGGATCACACACCCACACTCACAAAGTCTCCCCCTCTGCACAGTCCTGGTTCAGCTGCCATTAAAATCCCCAATTTCAAAACCTAATGGTGGCTCTGTGAGATAATAAGACTCAGGGAAAGTGTTTGGCTGCATTTATTTATAAATCAACCACATATCGGTCATTTCCTTGGTGTGCACTTGGTATTTCCAATTAATTTTCAAATACATATTTACTGTTTCCACAAATGATCAAATAAATTCAACCTCCAACTGTACACACATCAAACGGAAAAAGTCCTTTAAAAATAAGGGTCAGTCTCAGCAGGTTTCCCTGCAAGTGCCGAGTGGCTGTTGCCATGTTACACTGGGAAAACCCCCCCATTGAAGTATAAACATGGCACACTATTGTTTGATCATGCGACTACGAGAAAACACAGCCACAATCCAATGCACTACTGTTCTGAGTTAGTGCTGGCACCCGCCGAACAATGGCATCATTAAACACAGGAAGTCCCTCCCTCTTTCTACTGTGTCGGGTTATCACGGCGCACCCACACTTCCTCCTGGCCAGCTGCACTTGACAAGTGACAGAACCCGCCAAAACACACACATATACATGCAGACCAAAGATACACAGCTGTCCTCCTCAGAATGTGTGCCCACTTCAAATTCAAGGAAATACTGGTCTGTCGTTTCTTCAGGAGACCTCACTTGTATGACACAACAATGTGCCAAAACTGCAAACATGAGTGAAGGTACACAGCTTATAGTGAGGGTGAAAAACTAAACACAGAAATGGGTTCCTGATGCCAAGCAGGGATATAGTTGAAGGGGGGCTTGTTCACATGGGAGGGGATACAGTGTGGTTAGTCTGTCCCACAGAAACAAGCCTGGCTTGTTCAGTGTACCGCAGACAGGGTTATAACTGGGGCCTTGGTTTGTGGGTAGAGGGTCGCTGTAAGGCTTCTGCCGTGTGCTGCATCCCAAAACCACCATTGAGGGGCGGGGCTTCAGGCTATGGGCACGGCTCACCTTAGAAGCGGATGCCAGCCTGACGCAAAACGGGTGGAGTTTTCTTACCGTGTCGTGACACATTCAACCCCCGACCCCCATACTCCACTGTGGGGACTTTTATTTTCCTCTCCGGGTGAGCTGCAGGCGGGCTGCCCACTGGACCAATCCGCAGTCAGAGTGGGCGGCCTGCCCAGGGAGGCGAATCAGGACCCCGGAGCCGCTGCGCCACAGACACGCGTCTGCGAGGGGGATTTGCCTTGCGGGTAACCGCAGCGTTCTGCTGTGGCGGCTAGGCCTGTGTTTATTACATAGAAGTCTACGATTGTGCATGTTCTTTTGAGGGGGGGGAAGTCCCACAATTAGGGGATTATCATAGGTTTCCAACGTCAATACTCCTCTCAAGTACTTAACCGCACCACAGTTCTTTGCTTTTCTGCTTGTTTACTTTAAGCTTTTTATCTAAAGCCGTTTTACTGAGATGGAGAGCATGGATCAGGAAACCACCGTAGAGCCACAGAGAATGACTGGCAGCTAGTAGAGCCGCAAGATGATTCACATCCTTTCAACAGCACAAGCAGGTGGAAAGCGATCAACCATGTCAGCCAGGAACGAGGCAGAGAGTCGACGGCCAGCGTCACTTACTTCTTCAGGAACTCGGCCTGGCCGCACACCTTCAGCAGGTAGTCCTCCACGTCGATCAGGTCCAGGTCGTCGTGGGCGTAGCATAGCGTCTGGTAGATAAGCAGGTCCACTGTGGAGGAGCCTGAGGGGGAAGACAGAAAGGATTCCATTGTCGTTCACTGCAGTGGCATTATTACATTATTACCATTTAAGAGGCGCTCTTCTCCAGAGCAACTTCCATATGGTACAGTTTTTACTTATCATCCATTTACAAAGCTGGATATTTACTGAGGCAACTGTGGGTTAAGTACCTTGCCCAAGGGTACAACAGCAGTGCCCTAGTGGGGAACTGAACCGGCAACCTTCTGGTGACAGAGCCCTGCTCCTTACCATTATACTACACTACTGCCTACAATATACTTTTATACCACGCTGAGAGAGTAACTCATAACTGGACCAAGGAGGAATCAAGGGTGCACGTAAGGATTCTGCCTCCCCATGCTGATCCAGGATCACTTCAAACCTTTTTTCATGTAACAGGTTCAGTGCAACACTTGTTGTGGGCAGAAGACATCAAAAGTATTAAAGTCTGGAAAGGGGGCGCAAAAATGCTTCTCCCTTATTGTCTTTGTTGTCCATTCCCAGTACAATACTTGAGAAGACACGTTTGTAGAGATACAGGGGAAACCCACAATCAGCTCAGTAAGCAGTCCCTCCCTCTGAGCATGAAAACAGAAGGAAATCATCTCACTCAGCCAGGTATTGCTGCTTCCAAGTAGCCTTATTCATAAGCACCCAGAGGCTTGCTGATAAGAGGCACGGCCTGTTTGTCTCTGTGCCATTTATCACTGAGGTCTGACTGGCTCTCTTTCCTAGAATTGACTCCTACATGGTGCCTGGTAGTGTTCAGTTTTCTTTATGGGAAGTTAGGAGCGTCATAACTATGAAGGAGAGAATAATGCAGCTAGAGAAAAACATGTATGACTATGCAGGATGGTGCCCTTTTCTTGAAAGGATGTTTTTTTTTTTTTTTTTGAAAAATGAAGGTACAAAAACAAAGCTAGTATAAAAGAGAAAGTCCTTCGAAAGTTCACAGCCCAGCTCCTGTTTCTCTTGACTTTGGTAAACAAGCTCTATGGACCGTCTCACTGGGATGACTCAAAGTATACACCGTGGCCTGATAACAAATCCTCGCTCAAAAGCGAAATAAGCTAAAGGCGGTGTGGAGGCTAGGGCAATGTGACTGTGGACGTGAGGGTCACAGTTTATATCTCTGCAGTTACAGATGGAAGAGGTAGAGAGGGAGGCCCCACAAACCCCACACTGGGGGGAAAACTACCATGTGTTATTACTGTCTTGCTGATCTGGCCCAGCTGTCATGTTTTACTGCGGAGAGAAAAGTCATGATTGACTTAAAATAATCTGATTTATTAAAAATAAGCAGTGACTGGCATAGTAAGGCAGCTTCACACAAAATTAGGTTCATGAATCCTCACTCCTGTATAATCAGCAAAGGCGATTTAATTCAACTGCTCCAATAATAACGCAAGAGCAACAAAGTTTGTACAGATGGTGAACAGCATGTTGTCAAATCACTGTGAGTTGCCATGGATAAGCAGTATCCTTATTTAAAGAAATAAGTCAATGAACTCAAACGCAAAAAAGCCCCTATGTCCATCTGAGTAGCCGTCTCATAATCCATGTCACAAGTGCTGTGATCTTTCTATCCCTTCCCTCATCTTCGCTTATTTGATTTGCTCTCAGTCCAATTCATCAAATGCTGTTTCTTTTAACTGAGCCAACAAAACAGATGGCCGTCAGGGTAGGGCTTTCGATGTGATTCCATTAAGAGTATCCCACAGCAAAAGCTGCAATTCAGTTAATGGGCTTGTCTGCACCAGTCCTAAATCCTGCCCAGACCGACCCTCTGAAATAAAGATCCCCGGGTACCACTGAGAGCACACAGCTCTGAGATGCAGCAGGCACATGCAGCCTGCCAGAGATTGTGGAAGTCTGTGAGAAGGAACATTCCGGAAGTCTGCCGGCGTGCTCAGGAACCGCGGCTCCCTCGAGGTCTTACCGTCGCAGGTGAAGGTGAGCGGCTCTCTGAAGTGGTCGCTGATGACGGTCACCTTGACGCTGACGCCGAGGCCCTGCTGCAGCTCGTCCGGCGCCACGCAGGGGCTCCACACGAAGCCCGCGTTTTTGGAAAGGTCGCTGCACGGGTAGGCCGACCGCAACCTGCTGGCGCAAGCACAGGGGAGCTCAAAATAGCTCTGGCAAAAAAAAATTCTGAACACAATCGATTCTCCCCGCAGCCTGACTATTCAGTGTGACTCCTCACTCCACAAGCCAGGCCGTCTCCTCAGAGAGGTGCTACACTCCTATATGCGGGCTGAAGCATTTTTCCCCCCTTTTTATTCAAATTCAAGTTCAGACTGAACCTCAATCTGCAAAGCTTGTTCACTCTCGAGCAGACTTGGTGAAAAACAAAACCACATTCGAAAGGGTTTTCAGTTCAAAACCCCCATTGGGTGACTGGCCAAAATCTACTCAGCCTCAAGGACTGGGTTCTTCTCTAATGAACAAATGCGTTCAAAACAATGTCAAATGTTAAAGTAAGGTCAAAGTGAAATCAAAGGCAAACATGAGCAAAGCAGGTCTGACACGGCGCGAGAGACTCACACGTCAAGCATGTGGCAGAACGCCGCCACCTCCTCGTCCCTCTCCTCCGACACCTGAAAGAGCTCGTAGCCGAAGCCATTGAGCCGGGAGCCCAGGGAAACCTGTTGAACAGGAGGGACGACTTCGTCAGGCCAGCGCTGACATCACCGCCGTGCAGTATCATGACACATACTCAAGACCTGAGAACAAGTGAAATCACACTCCACTCCTAGCCCTCCCAACACGCTCAAGTGACAGGTAAGGATTCCGCTTTTAAACTCTGCCCTACAAGCTGATTTAGAATTCCAAGTGAAACACGATGCCCAACTCCTGCAAACTTCCGGAAGGCTGTTACACCTTCCAGTATTAGATTTATAAGTGAATCAGAGGGCTCTGTCAGAGCATGTAATTCGAGTTTGACGAGATGAGCCAAATCCCCTCGGGTGTCTAAACACGGCATAACTAAACCTTCCTCGAAAGCAGAGGCGATCTCGCAGGTTTCAGCGCCTTTCCAATCCGTGTGAATTACTGATTATATTGAGCACTTGGCCGTTATCACATATAACCTAAATTACCCATTTAGGCACATTATTGATTTTGCCAAGTGTTTTGGATTATATCCAGCAGGGGTGCAGTGCGAGGCCAGGGATAGCCAAGCAAGTTCACAGCTATAATGACTGCTATATTCAGCTTTATTTACAGCTACAGTCTAGACTAGGGGGTTGGACATCTGTTACCGGGTCAGCGGACACTCGGCGCTGGTTCTTGTTGCTCTTCTGGATGGGCAGGTAGGTGCGGGGGGGCACCTGGGGGGGGAGGGTCTTGCTGCGGGCCACCGGCTTCCCCGACGTGTCTGCGTTGCCCCTGCGGCCCCTGGGGTGCGGCCAGTCCCCGTTCAGCCTGGCCAGCGACTCGTTGAGGTTCTCGTAGTTCAGCGCCTCCCCGCCGGACAGTTTGGGCTGGTCCACGTCGGGGGTGAACAGGTTCACGTCCCGGGGCGCGCAGCTCCGCCGGGACGGGAAGGGCTCGGCGGGGATGGGGTTGCGGGGCGGGACGGCGGGCGGCGGTTCGTCGGGCGGGGTGAAGCTTTTGGGCAGCAGCAGGGACGGGCCCTCGTAGTCGCCCTTGACGGGACTGTCCAGGATGTACAGGGGCTCCTTGCTGTAGCTGCGCGGCTCCAGGTTGGCCCGCGACGGGTTGGACACGCCGGGCTGGAGGTT
The DNA here is from genome assembly GCA_019176425.1 of Megalops atlanticus. NCBI lineage: Eukaryota > Metazoa > Chordata > Actinopteri > Elopiformes > Megalopidae > Megalops > Megalops atlanticus. Next base: position 14,752,723 of record CM032879.1, read on the forward strand.
GAGCGTGGGGTCGGAGCCCGACAGGCCCCTGAGGAGGTTCCTCCCCGGCGGGCTGAGGCTCGGCCTCGGCCCCGAACGTTCACCGCCGCCGCCGGGGGGCGCCTTCCCCCCCTCGCCGACGTCGCGGCCGGAGGGCGATTTCTCCTGCTTGAGACGGGACAGGGCGTCGTACTCCATTTGCAGGGCCTCCGCCAGCACCAGCTCCCGAGGGCTCAGGCCCAGAGACTCCAGGCAGCCCCACCGCTGCTCGCCGTCGCTCTGCGTCTGCGCCGCCGACATCCTCCTGCAGGGGGCGCCACAACCAGAGCAGGGGGACAAACGCTGAAAGGAAGAGCTACGAGGGCAAGGCAGGGGTTGCTATGGACACCACAGGTGATGCATGGGGCTGGGAATCTGTAGAGAGGCAAAAGAAGAGAGAGGGAACATCAAGACTAAAACAACGCTTATATTTCACAGGTCAACGATCTCTCATACATACCAACAAACTGGATATTTCATGGCAGTCAACCTGCTGCCAGGGTGCTGTGTAAATCTGCTTTAATAAAAGCCAATCCAAGCTGACAGCACACACAAAAAAATGAAAGGCTTTGATCTAATAAAAATGGCCTGAACATGTCAACATATCTACTTGACTTTTAATCCCCCCCAACTTAGTAGAAAATCACTTGGTAGAAAATCAGAGAAACTCCAATCAAGCAGGCTGAGGTTTTAATTCGCCCGTCCTGTAGGACTGATAATTACCCCTTCCCAACGGAGCGATCAACACCGTGAAGCCTCTTGACATGTGAGAGACCTTGATTATGCTCAGAGGAAATTGATGTATTTCATGCAGGAAATCTCATCAGCTCTACACAGCTGAGGCTGAGGTTGCTTTTGAACTTATTTCCATTGTTGCTAGTGTGAAACGCTCATTTGAACGAAGCCCTCTTAACTTTATGACTCTGTTTGGACCGCCTTGAGTGCCTTGTTCCACGCTTTCCCAAAGCACACTACAGAGCAGTATTCGGGGGTTGTTTTCACTGTCCATAAAAAGCCCTTTCTGTTTTCCCTCACGAGCACTTTACTGCAAAATGCGCTACCATCATTAAATTGCAGAAAATTTCTCCATCCATCTCCTGCAGAGGAGATAAGGGAACACTGAGCTCGCGTCATAAAGCATGACCATTTGATACCGCGCTGGGCTGATGCAGAGAGAACCTCGTCCGACGTTCTCACGGAGCTGCTGTTTACAATGGCCCGGGGCCTGGGTGACCGGGCGTACAGGTCACGTGACGCGAGTGCGATGCCCACCGCACAGATGGCACCCCCCTTCCGTCACCGTGCGGACGTGACCCTGACCCCTCGCTCTCTGCCAGGACATGCTGCGTCAGCACCAACACCGGGCCAGGCAGAAGCTCCCCAATGTGGACGTCCTGCTGCACACATGCACCTCTTTGTGACCGAAGGGCCGTGTTTTCAGTTCTGCTTGAGGCGAAGGGCTGTCTACTCCAAATGTAACTTTACCGAGAAAATCTGTCTCTCTCCGCACACTGCTGAGGGTGAACCAGCTGGGAAAAAAAAAAACACACAGCTCCATTCCAAAATCTTTTGCTGGTATAAGCTCTGGTATGGACACACACTGCAAAGTCACAGCTGTTGTGAACTGCATTAGGTCTGTTTTTCTGTTTTAATTACAAGTCATGGCAATGCCGTGCACTGCAAAAATCAAACCTAATATTCTGAATACCTCCCGAGGCTTATACACAATGCGCAACGCACAGGCCCGGAATGAGAATTAACCACAACATTTTTCCCATGGAATAAATCATCTGTCTGATCCTCCATCTTCCCTTCAAGACGGACAGGGTGCGCACGACCCCACCTGACCTCCTATCACCGTGGAAACGGTGCCCTTGACTCCCACAGAGCAAAAGCCTCCTTTCCCCTCCCTGAGCCCTCTTCCTCCTCTCAGGAAGGTCTCGCTCAGATCAATTAAAACAAGCTACGCTGGTTGCCACCCGTGCCGAGAAACCTCAGAGAGAGAGAGACAGAGGGAGAGACTGTTCTCTGCTTCCTCGTTGAGAGCGCAGGCTCTTCAGATTCTAAGCCTCCTGCTTTCCACCACTAAATTTATGGGAACAAGTGTCACTAAGCCCGTCAAGCTTTCTCCTCAGAGGGCTTATTGTTTAGAGGAATCCTGACGATAAAGCCCACAAGTCGCCGTTTCCCACGAGGAGCCAGGGAGACAGGGTTACGCCGACCCCATTGATTGGCGATCTCCCTTTTGGATTATTCATAAAGATCGGCCACCCCGCGGAAGCCATTGTCTGGCACAGCTGTTTGTCTACGTCACGCGGCAAAACGCTGCCGAGCCCTAGAGCCGCGGCACAAGGGCCACACAGACAATGGGGCCGTGCCCAAAGGCAGAGCCGCGAACAGGCGGGCCCTCACCGTCCGGGGCATTTCGGCCTGAAAAAGGGGGTTTCCGAGGGATTTGTCGCAAGCATTTGTCGCCGCGAGGATTACTGAGTCAGGGACAGGGATGAACGGCCAAAACCAGACGTGTTTGTAAACAGACGTTCTAGACGTGAACAGATGGATTTCTAGTTACACGTGTTTGAGTTTTTTTAGACGCTCTCGTCGTCGGGATTCTCCCCTCTCAGGAAGAGCCCCCCCCCCCACGCTCTTGCCAGGCCACGCAGGCAGGGTGGGACCTCGAGGCAGAAGGGAGCGCTAGCGGGAGGCGGGGATAGGGGCATTGTCCCGCAAGACCCTGGGCCCGGAATACAGGCCCCCGGAATCAATCCCCCGTAGGGACTTAATCCCATTCAATTAGGGTGGCTCCCAGATTGGCCAAACAAAGGACTGGGGTGGGGGGGTGGGGGCGCACCACGTGACCACGTGCAGGGCAACTCAGACGGTCACACAGCCTGCTCCTCGGAGGGGGGGGGAAACAAAGGGACCGCTGTGATCACCGTCCCACCCCCCACCCCCCACCCCACCAACACACACATACACGCACACCCACACAAACACACACACACACACTCTCTCTATGCATACAGAGAAAGGGTCCCCCAGCACACAATCGACTCCCATAATGCCCCCCAGAACAACAGACACATGCTTCCAGGCCAGCTGATCCTCCGTTCGCGGCTGACATAGGCACATTATGCGACACGTTCCGCGCCCCCTTCCCCCCTCTCCCCTCTCCCCCCCCGCTGAATGCTCAGCCCCTGGGCGCTGGAGCATATTCCCCAGCCTGCCCGTTCCCACCCACCACGGAGCGTTTGGCAGTCGCCGCACAACGTCGTACGGCCTGCCATCAGCTCGCCGCTCCACATGCCGATCCCAGCGCTCGCTCCCCGACCGCGGCCAAGAGCTCAGCGAGATGCAGCGGCTGGGCAAACTGGAGAAGCGCCCCGCGGAACCTTCAAACAGGAACCTGATGTTCTGTGGTCGGCGAGCAGGCGCACGCCAAGCTCCACGTCAACGTTCTGAGTGCGCACGGGCCACAGGCTCGCACGACTAAACACAGAACAGCGAGTGAGAGAGAGAGAGAAAACACCGCAGTCCCCCGTCGTCGGCGCCTTCCCCCGACACACTGAACACATGATAGGAGACTAGACTTTTCCACACAAACCCCCACGGCCCTCTCACCTGTCCCCTTGTCTAAATATTCCCATCAGTGTGGCCTGCTGCAGTCCAGACCACGGCAGCCCTCGCACTGCACACTAATACAGAGCATAACAGGGGTCGGAGGGGGGAAAGAAAATAACAAAAATGAACCAAATTAGCCTTTCACCTCAACCAAATGCACCAAAGATAGGTGCCACACTCTGGGCCTGTAGTGACAGGGTTAATCAGGGAAGCGGGACAGAGGCTGAGGTCTGAGCATTAGTTCCGGCGCCGCTGGGCCCAAGATGGGACACGCACCGTCGGCCCCGAAATGGAACGAGCAGCGAGGGAGAGGCGGTGACTGAGTGCACTCCCGACAGACTGTCACAGTGTCAGCCTGCACCGGCCCCCCAATTACCGGGGATTGGGAGAAACGGGGAGAGAGAGGTGCTTCTGGTGCCCACCCATACACAAACACGAGGCCAAAAACGCCCCAGTGTGGACCGCCACACAGAACAAAAGCCACAAAAGCCAAGCTTGCAGCAGAGATACCAACAAAAAACATGTTTGTGTTTTTTTTTCCCCCCTCAAGAATCGCGCATTCAAAGAGCCTGACGCTGTTGAACTCAAACTCAGACAATTAGCCTACGCTGGAAACGGTGCCATTCCAGACTGCACCAGCATTTTCCACTGTCCAGTCTCCAACGCAGAAGCATCCAAGCTGTTCGCAAACCCGTAAAAAAGCTAATTATACTCACTTTTATCCATATCAAGCAGATCTCATCTGCTGAACCAGCCAATTTTGTTCTATGTTTTGTTGTGTGTGTAGTTTTCTTTGAATTTTTTGCTATACTGTATGAAATTCAATATTTGAAACAGGTGACTGAAACAGGCTTGATTCCAATGCTGTTCTGCCTGAAGGATTCGGCCTAGTTAAAACCAAAGACCAACATTCTAACACAAAAACTAAACTGTGCAATGGAGTATAACTGGGGAGTTAATGAAAAAATATCTTCTTTCCAGATTACTCTTTCCTATTCTCCAGTATAATATGACTATACCTAACTTGGAAAACTAATATAACCACTGCAAGTAAAATAGTAATCTTTATCTTTTGCTGCTTCTTTGTTGTGTTTTTTTTTTAATCCCACTAATGCAGAATATCTTTTTTTAACACTGATACATACATGTCTATTAACTTTACACCATGGGAGGAGGAGATCAAATACAAAGAGTAGAACTTAATTACTGTAGTTCAGGAGGTTCAAGGTTGTCATTTGCCATAAGTTGTACTGCTCTGACAAAGGCCAGCAGACAGCTAAAAAATGTGCCTGATAATTTATTGAATGATCTGTGTAAATAATTCATTTCAAAGCTTAATGTACCTCATTAAGATCCGTATTAAAGGACAGCTGTGAATGAGCTCACTGGTATTACTGTTAGAGGCACGACTTTGTACTTTGCACAGATTAACAGTATGGACACCCATTTTCAATGTTACAAGCTTCTGTACTTGTAGAACTACAGTGCCCATAAACACTATTTTATCATTTACAGTTTACACAATCAAGGAAAACATTCATAATCCTTGTAATCCTTTTGGTGCTGTATCAGACAGAGTTCCTGAAGTGAAAAGCAACTGTCTTCATTTTGACTGCCTTTGCGAGTGAAGGCAGAAATTTCCTCACAGGCGCTGACATTTCTTTGCTTTAAGAAAAAAAGAATAAATAGACAACCATGGAGGTGATGGTTTACCAGCGCATGCTTGTGAAACTGAGACATTTCCTGACACCTGATCACCAAACATCCATACTTCTGTCAGTTCAGATCTGATGATAGCTGACTTATCAGATCGGGTGGTGTCTTGTCTTGATGTTGAGCACAGAATACAGTACAGCTCTGCACAGCAACACACCACAGACACACCACAAAACAACAGGCTGCAAAGATGTTAATTATTAACTCCTAATGCAATAAGTCTTCAAGCAAGCACTGCTAATGCCTACGTGCATATGCACCTTTAATCGCATAGTTGTGAATTGCAATTTTGTGAACTGCACATTTTTTCAAATTATTCATTCGAGCTAAATAATCAATATCTTTACGTTTTCTTTAAAACACCTATCACCCAGCTGTGCAGTAGCATGGCAGAAAAATGAGTACCAACTTGGAGAGTCGCTGAAAAGGAGATTCCTTTTTGTGACTGGAAACGATACAATAAATGCCAACAGATACTGTGGACATAAACTACAATGTCTTGTTTGGTACAACTCACATGTACGAAACGCTTCATTAAAGAAATATATTCCGAACAAAGTCAGTTGCATGTCTGTAGCCACAGTAACTGTATATCACGACAGAATTCATCAGAACTACCAGAAAGGCCCTTTTATCAGTGGACTGCGCCTATAGATGACTGATGGCTACACCAGCTAGTGATATTTCAGTGAAACTGTGGTGAAGGCAAATGGGTGATGCGGCTAATGAGCCCCAAAATGTATCCATTACAGCGGTTAGCTAAGTTAGTTCTTTTTGTAAACGTTGCTATCCGCTGAAATGCATCTGTTTTCAATGAAGCATTGTTTACCTTTTAGAAACGTGCCCTGGCTAATGACAGATGTGGTTTAGCAGGCTAACGTTACAGTGCTCCCCGACCATGGCCCTTTTCCAACACGCCACCTGCTCACAATACATGTTCCCTTGCTAGGAAGCTAACTTACGCGTAAATTCTTGACTTTGCAGGCGATATTTCAAAAAATAAATAAATTGCTATGGTTCACAATTCTCAAATAACAAAATTAACTATATCAGCCAACCAAACGAAGAAGCAAGGAAAATGACAAAAATCCAACGTATTTTTCTTGACAGGACAAGAGAACCGAATATAATGAGCAAGCCATCTTATCAACACAGCATTTTCACAGCTAGTTCGCTGGCAAAATCAAAAACAAACTTGCCCGATAGAGCATCAACAGTGCCATAAAATCGTCACGCCTCGCTAACAGTGGCTTTGAGGCCAACTGACTTTGTTAATAAGTTTGAGCATCGTTGCCTAGCTTCTGTGCGACAAGAAACACGCAGCAATCACATCGCAGCCTATAGCTAACGCTAGCCGGCTAGTGCGTAAACATTGCATTGTATTGTTCGCGACATCAGTTTCGGACGGTATGATATTGCAGACCAATTTTCTAGTTACAAAAATGCCAATTCGGATCGTAAAAAGAATCTGTTCGTTTTAACTAGCTGCATTACTCCACAAGTGCTTATATGCCAAACACAACGGACTCCAGTCAATTATATTTCTTGTTCTACTACAGTAAAGCTAGCTATCTAGCAACTAGCCAAACAACGAAATTCACCGTGCTGCAATAACGTTATCGTTAGCTAGCTCCACTTGCCCTTGCTGCGGCTGGAAATACACTAGCGAGATGATATCATAGCATGTTCAGTTACGTTTGGCCTTGAATGATACAATCAAAGTAGAGAAGATTAAACGTCTTACCCACTCTATGACCACAGCAACACCGGTACCATAATAAACGCTGTAATTCTCCTTCAGGTTTATTGATTCCCGATTGCGTTGATTCCTTGATTTGTGGCTAGCGATCCTCGCTAACTAAGCATCGGTTTCCGACTGACGCTGTATCGTTACTGTACCCTTCACTACATTTATCACGGCACAGTTCTCCCCTCTATCCCAGTTCTGCGTAGCAATCGGGGAACCAAAAGCTGCCGCGTCTCTTCTCTGTTTAACCCGGTTATTTTGCTGCCGAGTTGCTGAGTTTTCCAGTTCTGCTGCTCAGTTGCACATCGCCCTTTCACTGAAGTGTGTGAACAGAAGGGGGAGCGTACTGGAATCGATAAATACGGAACGACCTCTAGTGGACAGTCCTGGCAATTTGCATCGCCAGCGCGTGTTCTGTGGGAAAGATGGGGGTGCCCTGTTCTCACAAGTGCACAGAATGGACCGCGGAATCTGAAAATTTCAGATTGTGAACGAGCCTGCTTTCATTTATAGGATTATTAGGGTCAGACTTTCCCTATCTATATTGTAACATACTCAGAACAAAACACATTTATTTGTAACGCATGGAGTACTTAGGCAAATGGAAAGGTATAGGCTCCTTCTGCGGTATTCGGCATCTCAGTAGATTTCCTCATGGCTATTTACACCATGAAGTTATAGTTAACTTACCTAACGTCAAAAATGAATAACGCCGAACTCTCTCGCGTCACAGCTGTTCAATGTTAACTAGGGGCTGGGCAGGGTGTGTGCGGAGGACAGGGATCCTGTTACAGTTCCTTACCACCGCTCGTCCCTTCGGCAAGCCCCATTCATCCACGTTATCCTCCGCGCACCTGGGCGCCTGCCAGCGCGCCGCCGCCTGCTGCGCCTCAAGGTGACGTTAGTAAGTCACCGAGTTGCGAACGTCTGCTCCATTAGCTAGCTCAGTGTTTCTCAATCCTACTCCTGGAGCCCCACTGTCCTGTATATCTTCTATCCTTGTTCCAAACACACCTGATTAGTGTGATTAACACGCTCTTGATTAAATCAGGTGCGCTCGGCTAATCAAAAGTGCCACTGATGAGTTCAGTCCGGTAGGTAGAGCAGGGAAAGATGGAAAACGTGCAGGACAGTGGGCCTCCAGGAGTAGGATTTAGAAACACTGAGCTAGCTAACAGTCTGAGGGCCTTTGAATTGTACATTGGCAAGTCCTTGTAATTATTGCAGTGTACACTTTACTGGGATCAATAAGAGACATGAATACATTTAAAGCTAAACAACACAGCCTTTTTCTAAACTATATATCTAGCGAACAGCGCTACAATACCTTTAGATGGTAGGCTATTTTTATATTATATATTTCTATATATTTCTATTTTTAGATGGTAGCTGCTAGACATTAAAATGCCACCTTTGTTTATAGCTTGCGCATGCAATATTTAAATGTGTTCAGAGGGTATATGCAGTAAGATTATTATAATATATTATGATATAATTATATTATTATATAATATTTGTTGCTGTTATTTTCATTTGTATCTTTCAAAATTAATAACATGTAGCAGAATGTAATGAAGAAAAACTGTTGAATGAAATGGCATGCTTCTTTCACATCAGGAGAATTTTTAATGTTCCATCCAGAGTTAAGCAGAAACAAAATGTTAAAGGATGTTGAAACAATAAAGACACATTACAGACTATTCATTCCTAGCTTAATGAAGGGAGAAACTTCAAACTGCATTGTAGTGGGAAGTTTGAGCTAAAATCAGGCCATTTGTCACCAGAAAAATTTACAAAGCTGAAACAATATTCACGCCTTACTACAACCTGCATTACCATATTCTGAATTTGCCACATACAAACCATCCAAACATGTGGTGAGAGTGTGAGAGAGTGTTCATTTGTGATGCAAACTGCAACACAGAGCTGAAATGCATAGTTCTACTGTGGTGACACCCAGTCTCTGACACCCAGTCTCTGTAGAAAATATATGGGTTGTCTTAAGATTATTTTGATGCATGTAGATGTCAGTAGTTTTAAAAGAAAGAGAATGCCAGAGACGTGTCATAATGTAGCAGCCTTGCCAACACTATGAGTGAACCACTCTTATATGGTAAGTTGACCACTGTAGAACAAAAGTATTTATGTTGAATTTAGTATTATTTACAGAGCAGCAAACCTACCATTTGCACTCTGCTCATCTGACATCCTGAGTCAGTGAGGTAAGAGCACACCATGTAAGGTGGCACTGTAGGTGGCGCTTTCCCTGTATGGAGACAAGCAGTCAGTATGATGCCCTCTGCTGGACTGTTTTCAACACTAGACACTAAAATGCTACTGTTCTGTGCTAATGCTCTTTATTAGAGTAAACCAGCCATCATTAGTAGACGCACACACAAATGTTCTAGCCTAGAGTATCACCAACACACATACACATCTTCCTATATTCAGTTCTGTGATACACAGCTATAATACTTCCATTGATACTTTCAGGCAATTTCTTTTCTGTTATCAAAGCATCAGACCATACAGACTATAACTTGCACTGTTTCTATCAAATGTGCACTTTTGTATATTAAGAGCACTAAATCAAACAACAGTTACTTGACCGAACAGTAGGGGGAGCTTTTAAAGTATTCACACACAGGGAGCATTTTTACTAATTCACACGTTAACAAACTGCACAGCCTGAGTGCACTTGAAAGACACAGCTTTAAAAATCTGGATTTACAATCACAAATCATTAAAGTACAAGTGGTGCCTGTTGACATACTCAGTGAATATAGTCTAAATCCATGTTTATTTGCAAAAAGTCCATTTTGGGTCTATTTGGCCTTTTAGCCCTTGAAAATGACCTTTAGATTCCATATGCAAAACATTGTCCACCCTGGCCTTGTTTGTTACCTTATGACTGTTTGATCTGGCATAGACAATATCTATTAACAGATGATCCTGTTACATTTTTTTTCTGAAGGTCTTTTTCACCTTTGGCTGGTCTACTGTTAGATCCTCTGTGCCTGCACTGAAATTCAAGTGGCATAAAATTGCCAAAGAACTGTACCTTATAGTAAGTTTAATGCTTGTTTATGCTTTACTGGATCTTATTAGTATGGGTTTTTATTTGCCTGGTGTGTTTTCTTATTTTCTATCATTTTACATTTGATACAAACACAAACATGCCCTGTGTATATCCATGAATGTTTATGTTCTATTAAAAGCTTAAAGTCTGCTGATGATTCCCCCATTATGTTATTCTTACGCTAAACAGCCACTGAAAATGAAAGCAGTGCAAAAAAAAAAAAAAATCTATTTCCAGCCAAGATGACATTTGGTGAGTTGTCTGGAGGAATGTATTTGGTGTCCCCTTGAGATAATGTAAGAGGAATTGTTTGCACATCTGCCGAGCTTTGAGTTCACTGACTATTGTACCCTTGTGTGGTAGACATTGGTAGTGCATCCACATGGCCTGACCTACCATTTTACTTTGGTGAACTTAAACACAGTTTATGGATTAGTGTTCATGTTCATGACAGTTTCACATGTGTAATGGGTTTCCACTTGTTCCTACAAACCCCCATCACCTTCTTAAAAGCAAAACTAGCTAATGCTAATGCACTGCATGGAATTACAAGCAGATATCTTAGGGTGCAGAACTGCTTTTGCATCCCCCTGTATGGCAAATCCCTAAAATATGCACAATCCTCTTGTATACCAGTCAAACTAATCCAGGTAACTTTGCCAATAGATCACTGTGCCAAGTGCAAAATATAGATATTCTTGTGATAATATTAACATCGGGACAGGAAAGTGGGTCTCAGTACCTGAGAATCTGAGATGAGAACAAATTAGTGAATAGTGTGGGGCAGATGTTAGAATGGTAATGTTGAAGTGGTACTGAAAGACAAGCTAAGGAAGCTGCATGAGACAATGGTAGCAGTAATGACAAAGGCTTGTATAAAAATTCCATGCAGGCCAACCGAACCATTTCAAAACACAGAGCAAATGGAGCTGCTTCTTAACCAAGTGCTTGAGGTTGCTCCTTGTTGTGAATGTCCCTAACTGTTATCTCAGATAGGAAATTAGATTTTCCATTGCTCCCTTAATTATACACCATGACTCACTGAAGGAGGCCACATGGTGTAATTATGTGTTTGTTAGCGTCAGAAAGCTTTCAAACAAAGCATTAGGTATGTCGTCACTGGGAACTGGCTGGCTGTGTATGTGTCCTGATGCCTCTGCTCAGTCCAGTAGCCAGTAATAGTAATTTTAGTGAGTAGAAACACCTTAGTAAGTCCCAGCTGCCCTTTGCAGGATGTGTTGATCTCGTTGCTCTTTTGTCATTTGTCCAGGGAACAGATGTTTCTTTCTGCAGGAATACAAAATGTAGTCAGAATAGTTTAGTTAGTGTTCTGAAAGTATAACTTTTTGTTTTTAGCAAGCTACTTTTATACTTTCTATTTTCACTCCACTCATGAACAGGAGTAGTTTTCAACACCACTTACTGATCAGTTGAGTGATCTCTTCATGTGTCTCCTGATTATGTTTTCTTCTGAGGGGAAGGCACTTAAGACTTCTTTGAAAAACTATTTGCACTATTTGCTATATTTATTATTAATTAATTACCCCAATGTAACCATTACCTTGAAAATAATTAGTAACATTAGCACTAATTAAATCACTTTAAAGATGGCAGTATGATTTACAATGTGGTACAATGTAAGAGCAGATGTGAACTGAATTGTGAGGTAACATGATTATATGAAAATTAAATTTAATAACTATATTTAATTTGATGCATTCATATTATTACTTTTGTTAATTCTACCACAAATATTTTGTTGGCATGATGGCATTGTTTTCTTGAAGTTGTTTTCTCTTTATATTTTTTTTTTCAATGATTTTAACATGATTGACATTCAGTAAGTTAAATCAGTTAAATCAAATGTGAAAAATCACCTGTTGCACTAACAAGGTGCCTATGAAACTGCCAAATGTTCCAGTAAGTTATTGACAATCAATGGATGTAACTGATTGTGGAAGAAAAATTCACAAATACCCTAAAACTAAACATGTGAGTTTGAGTTTGTTTTCTGATGTAAGCAGAAATGTCTAAGCCAAAGGTATGATTTTTTTGCTGATGTTATGGTAATTATACATTTCACAATTTTTGTCACCTTATAAAGAGTAAAAGATTGAAATACAGTAAATACTGTCAGATTTATCCAGTTTAAGGTCATGAAAAGAAAGGCACACAACTCTAATGCTGAGTTGTGTGCCTTTCTTTTCATGAGATGAGATAATTTAAATGATTGAAAGATCACGTATGTTCCATTAAACCTTGCTTTCTCCTTGACACTTTTTCCATAGGTTCATAATGGTACATGGTGCGTTATGGTATTTAATGAATGATAGTGCATTGATATCAGGGCACTTAAATTATATAAAGCAAATAGTTTTGGCTGCAATGAAATCTAAAAATGGCATTAGCATTTACAGTACGATTAGAGTGTCTCTTAGTATCATTTTTCTGTGGATTACATTTCCATGTATTATGCTGTCAGGGACTCCAATAAATGGATTGCACAACCATTAACACTTGGATGGAATTATTATAATTTATTTTACAAATGCATCATCAAGTCAGGCAAGGACTATGGATAGTGGATTTTTTATTAGCATGTTATGAATGTGAATGAATGTTGTAATTGATATTTTCAACTATAAACTCCTCGTAGACCTTGTGTTATTTTTTAACATACATCACTTTGTTAATGCAAATGTGTACATTACAGTAGATAAATGCATTAAAAAATATCAGAAGACATATTAGCGGACTGTTTTCTAATGTGTTCATTTTCACCACTTGCACTCATACCTGCTAATTACCCTATGTGTTTATTATGTCTCAGCTCACAGGAGTTGTGTGTCACACTATAAGTATCAGTATATTCCTGACAATTTATGTTATCTATGACTTAGCTGAGCTGATACTAATTGCCTGAAATCCCACTGACTGTCATATCTGCTTTCTGAATATACAAAAATCTACACATATACATCATTCCTCTCTGACAATCATTCAAATATATTTATTGAAAGAATATGTCAGAGTGTATGTAATAATGAACTACGCAAGGAAATACACAATCAGACTGTTTGATCTTTAGTCCCAAAACCTGACAAATTTTGTTTGCCCATATCTGTTCACAGCTGTATGCAGTTTGTTATGTTTTAAAACCAATATAATGATACATTGCATGGGTATACATAGTTTATATGAGTAAAAACACTGTCATGTTTTTTACTCAATAACAGACTGCATGCAATGTCAGCGAAGTGTGTTTTAATGCAAGGACAAATCAAGTTTATCAGTTTATCAGAATGTTAAATAAAGATCATGGAACACTTGACACAACCAAACCTTTACATGTTATGCTGACTTGAAAGTCTTGCATTAAATACATAATATTGAACAAACAGTGAGGAGAGTGATTAATAGATAAGGGAAATAATCTTGGGGCTCAACACTATATAAGAAGAGAGCTGCCCACAACTTGTTGTACAAAGGCAAGCATGGGCAAGCTACTGATCTGTGTTGGTGAGTAGACAATTACTTCCATCCCTTCCTCTTCTGGAGTCCAGATTTTTAGCATTTTAAATATACAATGTATATGAAACTGCTTTAATTTAAAATCAAACAGAATGTCTTTAAATGCCAAATGCACTGTAGTGTGTTGATATTGATGCAAAAACTGCTCATATTGAAGCATCACCAAAGTGCCATTCTGAGCCAAGGACTATCTTTAAAAAGAGTATTTAGTGTGAGTTGGAATGAGTATGGAAAGAGAATCAAAGGGATGCAATGAAATGATCTGTCTCTGTAAGATAGATAACTGATATCTGGAAATTTTCGAATAAAATAACCCAATAAACCAAGAGGAGCCGTTTGACTTTCTCTTTATATGCTGACACTGCAATGTCTCCCTCTACCTCCCTCCCACAGGAATCGCTCTCCTGCTGCACGTGCAGCTAGGTAAGTCATCCTTACTTCTACTACTCCAATATGTTCATATATGCCTAAATCTATATCTGCTCCCATCTGGTGAACTGCATTTCTATATCTCTATCCATCCTAGTGTATGCATTCCATAGTGTAATAATGTCAGTCGCATCTGCTCCTGTTATGGGGCCCATCATCAAGAGGGAGAACTTTACTCAGACTATAGCATGTGCTGCACCATGAAAACCAACTGAAGAACATTACACGCATTGTATATATAGCCAATAAAAGCAGATGTGAGCAACCTCAAATCTCTTACAAAAATGTCTTAATTGGCAGGGAGATTTATTGAAGGATCAGTACCCATTTGCATTGTAAAATTTGCAAGGGTTCTTTACGTCAAGCTTTTTTTCCCCTAACCCTGCAGGATCCTCCTACATCCTGTCTTGTTACTTCACCAACTGGGGACAGTACAGACCAGGAGCTGGGAAATACTTCCCCACTAATGTGGACCCATGCCTTTGTGACCACCTGATCTATGCCTTTGCCGGCATGAACAACAATGAAATCCAGACCTACGAGTGGGACGATGTGAAGCTCTACGGCGAGTTCCAGGCCCTGAAGAACCAGTGAGTGTCACAGAGCAGGGGAATCATTGAATTCCAAGCATATGGGAGTTTGAAATCATTTACAAGACTTCATCACAATGGATGCATAAGTTATTTTGAAGTAAACCCTACCATGAACATCTGACTCATTCAGAAGTGTCTCTCCAACAGGAACAGCAACCTGAAGACCCTCCTGGCCATTGGTGGCTGGAACTTTGGGACGGCAAAGTAAGCATGTTCCCCAAGAAGGGTTTAATCTGACAAATCGTCTATGAGGCAGTCCCTCTGAATTGATCCCCCATCCTCTTCACATCCATCTGTCCTTTTCTCACTTCCTAATCTCCATATGTACTTCTCCCTCTATTCTCTCACCACCTAACCCACTCACTTTTTACTGTTTCACTACCCTCTCTCATTCATTCATCATCATTTTCTTACCCTTCCTTAATTACTCCCACTCATTTTCTCACTCTCCCTCTTATTTACGCATCCCCTGCATTCACTGATTAATTCCCCACACAACTCCATACACCCTCCCTGTCTGTTCCTTCATTCCTTGCTCTCTCCCTCACTCTCTTCTCTCCTGACCAAGGTTCAGTGCCATGGTTTCCAGCTCCGCCACCCGTCAGACCTTCATCACCTCCGTCATCAAGTTCCTGAGGCAGTACCAGTTTGATGGTCTGGACATTGACTGGGAATATCCCGGCTCCAGGGGCAGCCCTCCTCAGGACAAGCAGCTCTTCACCACCCTGGTGCAGGTGGGATATCAGCAATCAGAAGGAACCAACACTGTGGCCAACACTGAGACATCATGCATCATAGATTCAACTACTTTTCAAAATGCATCCCAGGTTAGAGCTGCAACAGACTAATATTTCTCTCTTCTGTCACCAGGAACTGATGGCCGCATTCGAGGCTGAGGGCAAGCAGACCAACCGCCCTCGCCTCATGCTGACAGCTGCTGTGTCTGCTGGCAAAGGCACTATTGACTCTGGCTACCAGATTGCTCAGATTGGACAGTGAGCACTCCCTCTCCTCAATCTGCCTGAATCCAC
This sequence comes from Megalops atlanticus, assembly GCA_019176425.1. Classification (NCBI taxonomy): domain Eukaryota; kingdom Metazoa; phylum Chordata; class Actinopteri; order Elopiformes; family Megalopidae; genus Megalops; species Megalops atlanticus. Next base: position 14,768,488 of record CM032879.1, read on the forward strand.
CCACCAATTACAATGCACTCACACACTAGTTAACTACACATCCCATAATCCTCCTCTTCATCCCACAGGGTCCTGGACTACTTCCATGTCATGACCTATGACTTCCACGGCTCCTGGGAGCACAACACTGGTGAGAACAGCCCTCTGTACAGAGGACCTTCTGACCAGGGCGATTATATCTACTTCAATGTGGTGAGTGTTTAACCCTCTAGTCCTTCTGGTGGTGATTTTGGTGTCAGAGTGACTTGGCCAGGTGATCCCTGTCAATTTTTACAACATGTCAACATATCCCTCTCAGGACTATGCCATGAAGTACTGGAAGAGCAATGGTGCCCCTGCTGAGAAACTGCTGGTTGGATTCCCCACTTACGGACACACCTTCAAACTGGCCAGCTCCTCCAACACTGGGGTGGGAGCCCCAACTGCTGGCCCTGGACCTGCTGGACCCTACACTAGACAGGCTGGCTTCTGGGCTTACTATGAGGTGAGTCACAAAAATGTAGCCCCACATATTCTATGCTAATGACAAGCCATTTTGTCCCAAAGTACTGTCTGTAACCTTGTGCTCCTCTTTCTCTAGATCTGTACCTTCCTGAAGCAGGGTGCCACTCAGGCCTGGGACTCCGCCCAGGATGTCCCCTATGCCTACAACAGCCAGAATGTCTGGGTCGGCTACGACAATGTGAAGAGCTTCCAGATCAAGGCAAGTGTCAGAAAAGGCATGATACCAAAGTGGTTTACACTGATATTACTGAAACATATTGTATTCCTAAAGTCAATAAATCATATAGGACATGCTGGAGTGAGCAGTAACAAATTTGTCTGTTAGAATTTTAAATATTTCGATATTTTTGAATATTTCTTGATAAATATCAACAGAGTGAGAGACAATCTCATAACCCTCTGACATGGAGGTTAATCTTCTTCTCCCCCTCCCTAACACCCCCCACAGATTCAGTGGCTGAAGCAGAACCAGTTTGGAGGTGCCATGGTGTGGAGTCTGGACCTGGATGATTTCAGCGGGACCTTCTGCGGCCAGGGCAGATACCCTCTGATCAACACCCTGAAGAGTGGCCTGGGAACCGGCCAGGGTGAGTCTGTCTGTCTGTCTCTCTGTCTGCTTATCATGTTACAGAAATCCAATTAGGCTTATACCTTTTAGTAGAAAAATGTATTCCTCACATAGTGTTGTTTGACATTAATAGATGGTTTGCAAATGAAAGCCTCTATCATCACTGTAACATTTCCCTCTGTTGCTCTTCTGCTTTCCCAGGCTGCAGTGCTCGCACCAACCCCCTGCCTCCCGTCACCCAGGCCCCTCCCGCGCCTCCCCAGCCCCAGCCTGGTGGTGGCGGCAGCAGCAGTGGTGGCAGCAGCAGTGGAGGAAGTGGTTTCTGTGCTGGAAAGGCCAATGGACTCTACCCTGACCCCACCAACAAGAACCACTTCTACGAGTGCAACCAGGGCGAGACCTATGTTCAGCACTGCGCAGCTGGCCTGGTCTTCGACCCCAGCTGCTCCTGCTGCAACTGGGCCTAAATTCACTGCCTCTCCACTCTTCACGTCCTTTCAATCGTTTTCCTGTTTCTGGGCAAGTCCATCTCCCGGACATCTGTAATTTCAAATCCCACTCTGTAATAAACCTTTTTGAAGCAAATCCCTTTTCCTGTTATGTCTCATTTATATCCATGTCATGCATGATAACCTGTTGTTTGCGCATACGCTTGACTGGATTCCAGAATTCATTTCAAATTAAGAGCATTTCACACTTTGGAACACTTATCAAAAGGGACAGTTTAATGAAAAGTCCTACCTCTACAATGAAGGTACAATAAAGTGAACCCCCCCTTCTGAATAAAATTCTGTCTTCATTGTATTCAGAATACAACGACAGACACTTGCTTCAGTACAGACACTGAATTTAGAGAGTGTCATGAAACAACACAGGCGCATTGAAGGAGGTGGGGATAGGAGACATCTCTCCTCCTTGATTTCCTTCCACCGCCTACTGGTAATTGCTAATATCCTTTTAAATATTCTGGTTTTAGTTACAATAGACAGCAAGGTGAAAAACTCCTCCATCTGACAAACAATCATCAGACCTTCTGTATCAGTCAGAGCAGTCGAGTCTGCAGCCTTGGGACGCTTGGGATTCCCTCTCCTGTGTAGTTACACCTCCCAATGTTTTTTTCTGGCTCCATGTGCTGGAATGAATCCACAGTGGCTGCGACAGCTTGATATTGTTTTGACTATCTAACTGCAGCACCTAACAATGAGATAACAGCAGCAAATCTTGCCCGTGTTTATATTACATTAGGTGTTTTAGTATTCATACATTCACATTAGTTTTTGAAGTTCTGGTTACTGTACTGACCAGAAAATAAGGTGGGGTTTTCTTTTCTGCCAAAATACACATATTAAAAATGGAACTTGCCATATTTTCATGGCCATTCAAAGTTGCTAATGCTAATGATAAGTCACTGACAGTGGAACCATTTAACAAGGCAGTGCCAGTGAACAGAGACTATGCTTATATACACACAATAATGTAATTATTCCCATACAACACTATACTGAGAATATGTTTTAGGGAATATATAATTTATGTGAATCAATTTATTGAAAATATATAAATTATTGTCATTTGGTCTAATACAATGTATTTCTGCTTTACATTCATATATTTCATATGTATTTGTGATATATTCTTGGGCTGCAAAAGGTATTTCCGAGTATGTTATAATATATTTTATTTCGTATAAATTGTCATTCCTGCGATTAAGACAATAATTCGATCAAGCCGTTTACTTGTCTCTGCAAAACAGGCGTTTCCGAAATTTTGCTTTATTGTTCTGTGGTGAAAAATTTTTGACTAAGCGTATACCCCATATGTAAATTATAAGCATTGCCACTTTCACCCCACCAGAGAAAAGCGGAGCTTGACGTCATAAGATTAAGCTTGTTACATGGTGGAGATAAATTATTGCCAATAGATGTTAGTTTTTGATTTTTACCACAGTTATTGACATATTAACTGAAGTTATTGATATGTCAGCTATTTATTTTATCTTTACTATACATGTGGAGGTCTGGAAGTGTATAAGGAAACCAGACAATTTAATATGTTAGCCTTAAATAAACAATATGTATTTAATTATACTTTGTATGCATGTGAGCAGAAACTAAAGAGACGGTGGGGGGGTTATGCAGCTGTGAGATATCTGCATGCCGTAATTTACACAGTGAGGCCTGTTGGTGGGATTGTTAATGACAGTTGGACACTGTCTGAGCATTGCCCAGGAGATGAACCTTGAGTGTAAGATAAAAGAATTGAACTTGGTGAAGGGGGGTCGCAAACAGGGGTTCTTTATGGAATACAGCCAAGGCAGAGCAGGTCAAGAAGGGACAGTTATCTTTTATATATTAGATATGGGCAGCCCTGGAGATAATGATGTATGGTCTCGGCAGGACAATTGTTTTTTGTGTATATCAAACAGGTGTGCGCTTGGCAACAACGGTGTACAGGAAAGGCCAAATATGGAATGAGAATGATGCCAGAATGAAAAACAATGGTGTACAGAAAATGTGTTATGAAACTGAAGGAGGGGGTCTGAGTCTAAGCACCAAGAGGAGCTAAGGGTAAGAGCATAAAAGAAAGATGTATTTTTGGGGATTTTTCAGACTGCTCGGGGGGACTGCTTTGGGGACTTGATTGATGACATAACTGCTCCGCAGACTAGCCAGGTTTACTGTATGTGATTTAATCTCCATATACAATAAAACTATTGCATCAGACTCTGAAGATTATTTTCTGTACTTATTTTCTGCGATTATTTTATAACATTGTTTAATTCAGAATTGTTACAGCACAATTATATTTGTTCTTTATTGGGCACTGGAATTTACTTCCTGAAATTATTACAAAAAGGTATATATAAATTACATAACTTGGTGAATTATTGTATAAGTGTGGAGGGAGCCCCCAGTCTATTTGGCCCAGACTGGAAGGGGTTTTTCCTACCACATTTCCTAAATTTACAGACAAATAATAAATAATTCGATTAAAAAGTGGACATTGGGCCGAGAGCCATTTGTGCCAGAGTAACGCTGCAAAATGACTTGCGATGGTTCCCTGCCCTGTCCTGCCTCTTTCGTTTGAGGTGAAGAAGGTTAGTTAGCTTTAGCCATAAGAACCATGCTCTCTCGTCATTACACGTCCCATATTACTCGTGTCCTTGAAGATACATAGCATGGAATCCGTCTCTTGTTCACTTCAAAAATGTTGGCATTTGCCATTCACCTTCTTTCTCGTTGACATAGCTTACTGGCTCGCTAACGTTAGCATCATCATTAACGTCATTAACAAAGAAAATGGCTTTGCCTTCTCCCAGACGTCAACAGTTTTAATACATCCCGAAAAGTGTTTCCGTTGTCCAACAATAATGAGAATAAGATTGGAGTCCTCCACATATCTTATATCTTATATTTACTGTGATTAAGAGCCTAATCATATTTAAGTAATCAACGAAGGCGTTTACATAACTAATATCTAACTCGGAGTATTGTCTTAAACGCATTAAACCGCATTATTAAGGTGCATGTAAATGTTACCACCGTGTGCCTTAAGGAAGTGCAGTGTTTAGCTGGCAAAACAGTTGGAAAGCTAATAAACCGGTAGATAAAAAGCTTGACAAGTGTCCAGAGGTCTGAGAAGGATTAATGATGTTAATTGAGAATAATTCATTGGCAATTTTATAAACATATTTGTGGTTCCTCACCTTTAAAAGGAGGCCACACTGAAACGCTACTTTATTTTTAGTTGATTTTACTCTACTAGATGGCTGACATCTTCTATGACTAATGAGAAAATAATATTTTCCCTACAGTGATTGTTTCATATGTTGACACATGTTCAAATGTGGTCTGACCTTTTCTGTATGTATTTCTGTTCATGAGTTTTTATTACATGAAATTATGTGGCTTTGCTTTGCAAGTTTCTCAAGATAAGGCCATCTGCTAAATGGGCAAATGTAAAATGTCATATTTACCATACAAAATATGGTCACACATGACCTTTTTGGCTAAGGAGACACACATGCAAAGTGCGCAATGGCAAATGATAGAGGACTTGGCTCTCCCCTTAATGAGATAATGTTGATATGGACATTCTGTGAAAGATGCTTGATCCTCACTCCCAACTATGGAATGCTTGACTGATCCATTGTGTTATAATTCACGTAATGTAATTCGTAGTGTAATTCGTAACGTTAAATGACAGTAAAGGTGATACTAATAAAAAAAGTTTGTTGTTTAGTATCTTAAAATAAAGCCCCAAGCATCAACTGCCACTCTTAATTAGACGTCTTGCCATGCCTGCCTGGTATATTTCACTACAAGGACAAATCAAGTTTATCATAATGTCAACCGAAGGGTGGAGAACACTCAGTCTGTCCAAACAGTTCCATACTCTGCTGACCGGAAAGTTGTGCTTTAAAGACTTAATATCAAAAACAGCCTGAACAAACAGTGAGGAGGGTGATTGACAGATAAGGGAAATAATCTTGGGGCTCAACACTATATAAGAAGAGGGCTGCTCACAATTTGTTGTACAGAGGCAAGTATGGGCAAGCTACTGATCTGTGTTGGTGAGTAGACAATTACTTCCATTCCTTCCTCTTCTGGAGTCCAGATTTTTGATGCAAAAACAGGGTCAGCCCATAAATGTCTGTGATGTAGAGCAAGGGGTTGGAGTTTTCAGATATGTTGGTGACAATAATATGTACATTTTCTACTGCTTAAATTGGAGTGTCACCAAACTGCCATTTTAGCCATGGACTATCTGTAAAAAGGGTATTTAGTATATCTTTATATGCTGACACTGCAATGTCTCCCTCTACCTCCCTCCCACAGGAATCGCTCTCCTGCTGCATGTGCAGCTAGGTAAGTCATCCTTACGTCTACTACTCCAATATGTTCATATATGCCTAAATCTATATCTACTCCCATCTGGTGAACTGCATTTCTATGTCTCTATCCATCCTATTGTATGCATTCCATAGTGTAATAATGTCCTTCACATCTGCTCCTGTTATGGGGCCCATCATCAAGAGGGAGAACTTTACTCAGACTATAGCATGTGCTGCACCATGAAAACCAACTGAAGAACATTACATGCATTGTATATAGTGCAAATCTCTTAAGTGGCAGGGAGATTTATTGAAGGATCAGTACCTTAAAATATTTGCAAGGATTCCCTTGGACAAACCTTTGTTAACCTTTACCCTGCAGGATCCTCCTACATCCTGTCTTGTTACTTCACCAACTGGGGGCAGTACAGACCAGGAGCTGGGAAATACTTCCCCACTAATGTGGACCCATGCCTTTGTGACCACCTGATCTATGCCTTTGCCGGCATGAACAACAATGAGATCCAGACCTACGAGTGGGACGATGTGAAGCTCTACGGCGAGTTCCAGGCCCTGAAGAACCAGTGAGTGTCACAGAGCAGGGGAATCATTGAATTCCAAGCATATGGGAGTTTGAAATCATTTACAAGACTTCATCACAATGGATGCATAAGTTATTTTGAAGTAAACCCTACCATGAACATCTGACTCATTCAGAAGTGTCTCTCCAACAGGAACAGCAACCTGAAGACCCTCCTGGCCATTGGTGGCTGGAACTTTGGGACGGCAAAGTAAGTATGTTCCCCAAGAAGGGTTTCATCTGACAAACCGTCTATGAGGCAGTCTCTCTGAATTGATCCCCCATCCTCTTCACATCCATCTGTCCTTTTCTCACTTCCTAATCTCCATATGTACTTCTCCCTCTATTCTCTCACCACCTAACCCACTCACTTTTTACTGTTTCACTACCCTCTCTCATTCATTCATCATCATTTTCTTACCCTTCCTTAATTACTCCCACTCATTTTCTCACTCTCCCTCTTATTTACGCATCCCCTGCATTCACTGATTAATTCCCCACACAACTCCATACACCCTCCCTCTGTCTGTTCCTTCATTCCTTGCTCTCTCCCTCACTCTCTTCTCTCCTGACCAAGGTTCAGTGCCATGGTTTCCAGCTCCGCTACCCGTCAGACCTTCATCACCTCCGTCATCAAGTTCCTGAGGCAGTACCAGTTCGATGGTCTGGACATTGACTGGGAATATCCCGGCTCCAGGGGCAGCCCTCCTCAGGACAAGCAGCTCTTCACCACCCTGGTGCAGGTGGGATATCAGCAATCAGAACCAACCAACACTGTGGCCAACACTGAGACATCATGCATCATAGATTCAACTACTTTTCAAAATGCATCCCAGGTTAGAGCTGCAACAGACTAATATTTCTCTCCTCTGTCACCAGGAACTGATGTCCGCATTCGAGGCTGAGGGCAAGCAGACCAACCGCCCTCGCCTCATGCTGACAGCTGCTGTTTCTGGTGGCAAAGGCACTATTGACTCTGGCTACCAGATTGCTCAGATTGGACAGTGAGCACTCCCTCTCCTCAATCTGCCTGAATCCACCCACCAATTACAATGCACTCACACACTAGTTAACTACACATCCCATAATCCTCCTCTTCATCCCACAGGGTCCTGGACTACTTCCATGTCATGACCTATGACTTCCACGGCTCCTGGGAGCACAACACTGGTGAGAACAGCCCTCTGTACCGAGGACCTGCTGACCAGGGTGATCTCATCTACTTCAATGTGGTGAGTGTCTGTTTGCTTCTGTAAACAAGCCCCACATCCCATAGATCACTAAAGTGTCAACAAAGGCATTAAAAGTCATCTAGCAAAATGGGTGCTGATGTTTTTGATTAACCTCCAACATATCCCTCTCAGGACTATGCCATGAAGTACTGGAAGAGCAATGGTGCCCCTGCTGAGAAACTGCTGGTCGGCTTCCCCACCTACGGACACACCTTCAAACTGGCCAGCTCCTCCAACACTGGGGTGGGAGCCCCAACTGCTGGCCCTGGACCTGCTGGACCCTACACTAGACAGGCTGGCTTCTGGGCTTACTATGAGGTGAGTCACAAAAATGTAGCCCCACATATTCTATGCTAATGACAAGCCATTTTGTCCCAAAGTACTGTCTGTAACCTTGGGCTCCTCTTTCTCTAGATCTGCACCTTCCTGAAGCAGGGTGCCACTCAGGCCTGGGACTCCCCCCAGGATGTCCCCTATGCCTACAACAGCCAGAACGTCTGGGTCGGCTACGACAATGTGAAGAGCTTCCAGATCAAGGCAAGTGTCACAAAAGGCAGGAGCCCAGACACGCTTACACTGGGATCACTGTGCCCTGTTATATTCTTTAAGGCACTAGAACATATGGGAAGTGAAAGAGACAGCCAGCAGTAACAGATTGATTAGTACCCTTCAAAGACAATCAAGAATAATTGATGAGTTCAATTAAGGAATATTTTATCTATCTGTGGTAGATGTTTGCAGATGATTCAAGCACGTCAGCACTCTGAAACAGAGGTTAATCTTCTTCTCCCCCTCCCTAACACCCCCCACAGATTCAGTGGCTGAAGCAGAACCAGTTTGGAGGTGCCATGGTGTGGAGTCTGGACCTGGATGATTTCAGCGGGACCTTCTGCGGCCAGGGCAGATACCCTCTGATCAACACCCTGAGGAGTGGCCTGGGAACCGGCCAGGGTGAGTCTGTCTGTCTGTCTGTCTGCTTATCATGTTACAGAAATCCAATTAGGCTTATACTTTTTAGTAGAAAAATGTACTCCTCACATAGTGTTGTTCGACATTAATAGATGGTTTGCAAATGAAAGCCTCTGTCATCACTGTAACATTTCCCTCTGTTGCTCTTCTGCTTTCCCAGGCTGCAGTGCTCGCACCAACCCCCTGCCTCCCGTCACCCAGGCCCCTCCCGCGCCTCCCCAGCCCCAGCCTGGTGGTGGTGGCAGCAGCAGTGGAGGAAGTGGTTTCTGTGCTGGAAAGGCCAACGGAGTCTACCCTGACCCCACCAACAAGAACCACTTCTACATGTGCAACCAGGGCGAGACCTATGTGAAGAACTGTGCTGCTGGCCTGGTCTTCAACCCCAGCTGCTCATGCTGCACTTGGGCCTAGACTTCCTCCCTTCCAACTCTTCAGATCTTCTTGATCATTTCCTTGCCTCCAGGCAAGTCCAACTCTTAGACCATCTGCAATCCCAGTCTCTAATAAAAAAAAATTCAAACCAAACCCCCTTGGTCCTTGTGTTTCACTGGTTCACTGGCTATGTTTAATAACTTGTTTTTACAGGGTGACTTGTCCTACATCTAGAATATTTTCATAAGGAGGAGCTTTTCATACTTCTTTGCTGACAGTACCTGTCATTGATGCCAGCATCTGACATTTTAATGAGATTTCCTACCTGTCAAATCAGGATGCAGTGTTATAAGTTATAAGAAACCCATTCCATCCATGACACTTGCTCTGAATTACTTTTACACAGCATCACTGAACTCAGCAGACAGTGCCAAGATGGTGGTTCCATTAGCAAATTGATACCTTGTTTCATTTAGAGCTAGACATTGCTAGCACCTTCAAAAGCTCCCCACCAAAAATATATGCTAGATACATACAATTATTGAGACTAATTCATATGCATAATATTTGAAAGTGCTATGAGAGTCTGGGCAGAATTTGAAAGTTGAGACATTAACATTCAGAGACAATTCTAGCATATCATCATATATTCCACTATGCACAATATGGTCATATAGAAATGAAGGCAAACCAAGTACATACATCGCAGTGTCACTAGATCATAGCATCCAAAACACATTGCGACAGTACGCGTAAAATAAGCAGCAAGTAATATAAGTAGTAGGTGTTAGGGGGTGGGGATTGAGGCAGAACTGAGATGCAGTCTGCAGAGGTGGGTCTTCAGTCTGTGTTGGAAGATGGCCATTGATTCTGCTGTCCTGACCTCTGTGGGAAGTTCATTCCTCCACTAAGGGACCAGTACAGACAGGCATCATGGCTGAGATATGAGTGACCCCAGGAGGGACAGTCAGTTGCCCCAAGGCTGCAGAGTGTATTGATCTGACCAGTACATACAGGTTGGAGCAGGAGTAGGTATGAGAGGGCTGTCCCATTCACTGTCCTGTATGCAGGGTTGGGAGGGTTACTTTTAATATGTATTCCACTACAGATTACAGAATACTTGCCCTAAAATGTAATTTGTAACGTATTCCGTTTGATTACAAGTAACGTAGTCTAAATACTGTGGATTACTTTTTTTCAAGAATGTTCATCCGACTGAGGTTCTGAACTGTTATTTTTAGAATGTTCAGGCTGTGTTCACACGTAGCATATTTTTTGATGAAAAACGCTGGCCAGAGCATTTTTTCAAGTAAAAAAAAACGCTGGCAGCGTTTGTTCCAAAGAGCGTCTTTTGTTGCCATAACAACAGTAGCATGTACATTGTTAGCGATGTAGCTGGCTCATCGTTGCAGAGCTAACGTTAGTTAACAGGCTAGTTTTGCTAACGACAAGCAGTAAACACAAACACTTTCCAGAAACTCTGTCCAATTTGAATCCAAACGGCATCTTTATGAAGGAGGGTGATTAATAGATAAGGGAAATAATCTTGGGGCTCAACACTATATAAGAAGAGAGCTGCCCACAATTTGTTGTACAGAGGCAAGCATGGGCAAGCTACTGACCTGTATTGGTAAGTGTACTCAGTTGTACACCAATATGGAATATTTAGCATGTACTGTATTTTTATATATGGTATTAGCATTTAACTGTGCTGGCACATTGTAATGAAATGAATTAGAGCTTTTGATCCATCTATTAATCTTTGTCAAGCAAGGTGATTAAATATTAAACATAATTTGTTTACGTACTCTACACAATGCATCACTGAAGCGACATTTAGCACAATGAACAATGTATTCGTAGCTTAAACTGTATGGAAAAAAATAGTCATCAGAAGTCTGCATGGAAATGATTTCGCTGTGAAACGTATAATACGCTGGTAATTTTGCTAATAGAATCTTCTTCAATATTTCACTGTACAGAGTCTTTTCATGGCTTATTCTCTAATTGTAACATTTCTGTCTCCCTGTCCCCCAAAGGAATCACTCTCCTGCTGCACGTGCAGCTGGGTAAGCCTTCTCTACATATAGACCTGCCCCGCCTCCAACACATACTGTATACATACACCTGTACTTACACCCACATCCACGTAGTGAACTCCTTCCATCCTGCTAGGTAGACTGGATAGTGGAAAGACATCCGTAACTTCACCATGGTTATGAATGAGGTGAACAGAATAATTAACAGATTAATTATTCAGAGCAAAGCAGACATTACACTAAGAAAACAAGGTTAATTAAAGCAGCTTGGGGAAACATTCCTCTTTCCATAGACCAGTGTACTGCACAGTTACCACCTTAAAAACATTTCGCAAGGGTTTTGTAAGTCATCTTCAACCTTTCATCAACCCTTCATCCTCCAGGATCCTCCTACATCCTGTCTTGTTACTTCACCAACTGGGGGCAGTACAGACCAGGAGCTGCGAAGTACCTCCCCACTAATGTGGACCCATGTCTTTGTGACCACCTGATCTATGCATTTGCTGGCATGAAGAACAATGAGATCCAGACCACCGAGTGGAATGACGTGAAGCTCTACGGCGAGTTCCAGGCCCTGAAGAACCAGTGAGCGTTACAGGGGAGGGGAATCTTTGAAAGCCAAGCACATGCATAGGTTATTTTGAAATATGCCCTACCATGAAAATCTTACTCATTCAGAAGTATCTCTCCAACAGGAACAGCAACCTGAAGACACTGCTAGCGGTTGGTGGGGGAGGCTTTGGGACAGCAAAGTAAGCATGTTTGCCAACTAGGGTTTAATCTGATAAGCCCTTCATGAGATAACTCCTGTCCATTGCCCATTGCCCCCTTCACATCCTTCTGTCCATCCTCACTTTCTAACTTCCCTCAGTACTTATCCATCTATTCTTTGCCTAACTCACTCACTCACTCACTCTGTCTCACTACCACCTCTCATACTGTCCACGTTCATCTGCTGTCCTCTAATTCCTTTTCACATTCCCTCACCTACTTACTCATTTCCTCACTCCCACTCCTTCCCACATTCACTAATTCAATCCTTTCCCAACTTCATACCTCAGTCTATTTGTTCCTCCTTTTTTCACTGTCTCTCCCTCACTCTCCTCTCTCCTCTCTCCTCTCTCCAGGTTCAGTGCCATGGTTTCCAGCTCTGCCACCCGTCAGACCTTCATCACCTCCGTCATAACGTTCCTGAGGCAGTACCAGTTTGATGGTCTGGACATTGACTGGGAGTTCCCTGGCTCTGGGGACAAGCAGCTCTTCACCATCCTGGTGCAGGTGGGATATCAGCGGCACACAACAGGACCACCACAGTGGCCAATACAGAGACATCACACACAAATATTGTTGATACAACACATAGCAGGTTATGGCTGCAAGCAATTGACTGAGCTGTCTTTGGATCCCAGGAGTTGATGGCCGCCTTCGAGGCTGAGGGCAAGCAGACCAACCGCCCTCGTCTCTTGCTGACAGCTGCTGTTTCTGGTGGCAAAGGCACTATTGGCTCTAGCTACCAGATTTCTCAGATTGGACAGTGAGTCCTCTCCCCCCCACATCCAACTGCCTAACTCCACAGATACAGCTGCTCTTTAATGACAATTCACTCACACACTAATGAACTCCAAATCCCAAAGTTCTCATTTTCCCACAGGGTGTTAGACTACATACATGTCATGACCTATGACTTTCACGGCACCTGGGAGCACTACACTGGTGAAAACAGCCCCCTGTACGGAGGACCTGCTGACCAGGGCGATCACATCTACTTCAATGTGGTGTGTGTCTGTTTGCTTTTTTGAATAAGCTCTGCATATGCTCTGCAATAAAGGAACAGTGTCCACAAAGGCAATAAAAGTCATATGGTGATGTTTTTGATAACCTCCAACGTATCCCTCTCAGGACTATGCCATGAAGTACTGGAAGAGCAATGGTGCCCCCGCTGAGAAACTGCTGGTCGGCTTCCCCACCTACGGACACACCTTCAAACTGGCCAGCTCCTCCAACACTGGGGTGGGAGCCCCAACTGTTGGCCCTGGACCTCCTGGGGCCTACACTAAACAGGCTGGCTTCTTGACATACTATGAGGTGAGTCACAAAACTGTAATGTCACATTCTTTGTGAATGACAAGCTCTTGTGTCACTGTTTCGTCCCAAAGTGCTGTCTGTAACCTTGGACTCTTCCTTCTCCAGATCTGCACCTTCCTGAAGCAGGGTGCCACTCAGGCCTGGGACTCCGCCCAGGATGTCCCCTATGCCTACAACAGCCAGAACGTCTGGGTCGGCTACAACAATGTGAAGAGCTTCCAGATCAAGGCAAGTATCAGAAAAGGCAAGAGCCCAGACTGGTACGTTTCCGATCTTTCAAATAGAATTTAGTAGGTCAGTGCTAATCATCCCAATATAAACCCAAAAAGGTCACCCTGTTGTTAAAATATAGAACATTTCAATTTCTCTGTGGTACTGTGGAATTGGTATCTTGAGTGACATACCAATGCACCCCAACCATTTGACACAGAGGGGTTAATTTCTCTCTCTATTCATCCCCACAGATTCAATGGCTGAAGCAGAACCAGTTTGGAGGTGCCATGGTGTGGACTCTGGACATGGATGACTTTACTGGTACCTTCTGTGGCCAGGGCAGATACCCTCTGATCAACACCTTGAAGAGCGGCCTGGCTACTGGCCAGGGTGAGTGCCAAGAATCTGTATACATATCTCAGTCTTTTTGACTGTTAGTTTGTTGCTGCATGTATGGATCAGCGAATAAAACCAGTTCAGGGAACAGATCCCCCAAGCCGGAAATGAACAAACTTCATATAAGCAAAACAAAAACAAAAATAAGACTTTGCCTTTCAGTTAATAGTTATTTTTCCATTTTCACTATGGAGTGAGCAATGATATAACTGTCCACTGGCACACAGCTGTATAATTTTGATAAATAAACACTTGTTCAACTGCGTTTACCTACCAAAGCAACAGCCTCTCTGCCCTAATGCAGTCTTGCAGTCTCCAACCAAGTCGCTATTAGAAACACCCCATCCTACAGTCAGCAGTCAGAAGGGCACCTGTGCTGATTTATAATGATCACGGTGCAACAGTACAGGCATTTCTGACATCCACTGCCTAAATTGCAGTGATGTTATTTCAGTTTGGTTTCAAATGCAAGACAATTGCAAGCTATTATCATCACCATAATGCCTCTCTCTCCTGGTGTACCAGGCTGCAGTGCCTAAGGCTGATGGCAGTGGCAGCAGCAGTGGGGGAAGTGGTTTCTGTGCTGGAAATGCCAATGGAATCTACCCCCACCCAGCCAACAAGAACCAGTACTGCAAGTGCAACCAGGGACAGACCTAAGCTCAGCACTTCCAGCCTGGTCTTTGACCTCATCCGTTCCTGCTGCAACTGGGCCTAAATTTACTCTCTTCCCATCTCTTCAATCATCTCCCTGTCCTGGGGAACTTCAACTCTCACATATCAGTTATCTCAAATTCCACTCTGCAATAAAGGAACAGCTTTCCATTCAGACCTGTTTGGTCCTTATGGCTCATTACATTTGGCTCATATATTATATTATATTATCTATTATATAGGGCTCATCTGATTATATTTAGTATGGCAAATGTTTGCTGGCATTCGATATCATCTTCTTTCCTCGAAAAATCAATCAAGTGTAATACATTGCCTGAAGTATAACTGAAGTATTAAGCAATATGTGCTGGAAGATTATGTAATGACAGACATGACAGGTTCTGAATTGTACTCACTGAGTATCATGGGCTAAGGCAATCAAATGCTTGGAGGAGTCAGTTGCAAAAGGACACAATTTTGTCATTATATATGTCCATTCTTTACATAACCAGACACTAACTAAAAACATGCAATTCTCCCAAACTGTCAAATCACATGCACACAAAAGAAGATTCCATTTGTGCTTCAAGTTTTATTGAAAATTCTCTGTATGTGCTTGACTTAATCTAGGTTCAAAAATAAACTTGCCCACATTTCAAGTTATGCATATCTAAATAGTATACTGGTGCTTGGTGCATTTGACAAATTTCACAATAAAAAAACCAGGAAAAATTGTTTTCCTGACTTAACCATGTCAGTAACTCATCCAGCAATCATACACTTCAGAACCAACTCATTATTTACTGGCAATCACACTAACAGATAACACACAGTAAAACTGGTTCAGTATTTGTTATATTCATGACATAACAAGTAAACTTATTCTTAATTATACATATATTGTATATTGCATCATGTTTAAAATCAACAGCATAAAAAACTTTAAAAATTACAAAAGATTAAAAATGGTCAAGACCACATTTGTGCTGAAATGACTAAAATACTTGGAGACTAAAACACAAAGCCACTGTAGAGAAAGGAGGGTTCAATATCAAAGCAATATCAATTCAAAATTCCAATCATAACCTAACCTCTTCACCATACATACATATTCCAACTCAAAGCTGGACTTGGTAAATATACTGTTGTTGAGCCTCTGTTCAGCCAAAACATTTAAAAGCACACATTACATTACATCCATACAAACACTTGTACCCACAGACACGCATACAGACACACACGTGGCACACAATCCTCCATTCATTCACTCTAAAATGTGATTCATGGAGGGGTTACAGCTTGATGCTGTGTAGATTTGTGATGACACACACATCTGTGTCTGGCTGGTTCACAGAACTCTTCCTCCAATAGAAGTTGTGGCGCTGGTATCGCTCTCCACGGTGGCATTCCAGGTAGGGTCCCCAGTCCTCAGAAGAGGAGCATGCTGTTTTAAACCTCTGAAAAAGCACACAGCAGTCATTAGACTAGACTAAGATTTAGATTCCAATCCAAACAATTTGCTGTATTAATAAATAAATAGTTACCATTTTCAGATTCATCGTAAGAGCCACCTATTGTTCAACAAATATCAGCAGTTTACATCCAAATTATTTTACACATACCTTGGGCCAATTGACTACTTACCTTGCAATTATTTCTCAGCTTGCATACTGATTCCAGAGCTTGGAATTAATTTTAACTTGTCTGCAAAAAAGTCACTGGGCATACCAATCACACACCAATCACACACCACGCACCTGTTTTTCGACATTTGATGAAGACATCTTTTTAGACAAACACACTGAGAAGACCATTTCATTGTGTTTGTGTAGAAGACATTCCCTCACCTGCCACAGGCTGCCCTCAGCCTTTGCCAGCTTCCAGACAGCAACGATAGGAATCCACACGAGGCAAAAGGCCGTCATGCACCAGCCCAAGGACACACCCCAGTCGGGATAAACCACAGAGCCGTAGGTGGGAGGGGAGAAGGTCGACAGAGACCATGCCAGAATGACCTGAGGAGTGTAAAGTACTGATAAGTAATCATTGAATATGTAAACATAATTTAAAACTCCTAAATTCTTTAACAAAAAACTTGAAAGTGGAGATTCCAGACATGTTCCTCCAATCTTATTTTTACAGAAAACAGACTCTCTTAAGTCCTCACTTAGATTGGAAAGGAACATATACATTTTCAAAGCAGCTGGTTACCATGGCTACAACAAACCCATGATGCCTGTAGTAAAAAGGCAGAAGCTTACTATGAGGACGCAGGGAGAGATGAAAAACCAGCACGATCGCCACCACAGCCAGAAGAGGGAGCTCTTGACCCCAATCATCATTTCTATGTCTTTGATGAACCTGTTCCCTCCTGCAAGAGCACTCAGAATTAGACACTCAACATTGCAACACTTAAGTCCTGTACAGCTTGTGATAGGTTCTGTACAAATGATTTCCAAAACACCCAGACAGGTATTCACCATAGATATAGCACAGTCCGATGAGCTCCAGCACCGCAGCGACCAGAAGAATCCAGCTCCCACAGAAATGGTCCATCAGGGTCACCCAGTATATTCCTGCCTGAGAGATATAGTATGCCTCTGATTTTAGGAGTTTTCACCCCAAATTCTGCTCTTAATTACTCAGTTAGACAGGTAGTACACTCAGCTTGACCTTTTTCACATATCTGTACCTATTAGTTCTCAGCTAAACATTTGACTGTTGCTGCATACTAAAGAATTTTTCCTACTGCGTATTCTGGGAGCTTCACAGTTACATGCAAACAAATTCCACATTCCAATTCCGCATTTTCTTGAATCAAGTTTTACTATACAAATTTAATGAAAATTAGACTGCAGAATTTCTTATCCAGACCTAAAGGATGAATTCAATTCTTAAGGCTGCAAATGCCCTGACTGAGGGTCCTTTATTTACAAAACTACTTACACAATGTAATTCTAATCTAAAAGCAGACATAACAAAGACAAACATAAAAAAAGTGTTCAACTCCAAATAATCTCTTTAGTAAACATTTTCTGATGTTTTGTTCTGTTCCAGAATGTCAAAACTGGAACCAAAAGGAACCTGCACAAACCCCGCCTCTTTGCAAAGGACCTACTTGGGTGACACAGGGCAGGCCCAGCAGGAAGAGGATGACGCAGGTGATGACTGTGATGTGCCCCCTCCTGGACTTGAAGACCCCAGGGAAGTTGTCCTGAAGGGAGGTGGTGATGACTTCTGTTGTGGGGGGGGGAGACATATTTGATCAGTGGGAGAGGTTCACTGCACCTCAATCTCACAATTTACTCCCCATTAAAGACACAGTGCTGGGACTCTAAAAATGTGCCAAATTAGCTAGCCATGTACATACTCAAAAGGGATTTATATGGGACCTGCTCTTAACACTTTTTTTTTGTTGTTTTCAGAAATTTCACACAATCTGCAGGCTTACATCAGTTGGCTGAAGCCATGGTATTATTAAAAGTGATGTGTACTTTACCTATACTAGCAAACTGAGAGTCCAGGCCAAGGGTCAGAAGCATGAAGAAGAAAAGTATGGACCACAACGGGGACACTGGCAGTTTGGAGAGGGCCTCAGGGTAGGCGATGAAAGCCAGACCAAAACCTGAACAAATGTGTCAAATCAGACATTAAAGAGATTTACACCTCAGCTACAGTAATTCTGGACTGCTGAACTACTAAACTACCTCCACACATGATAGTAACACTGCCTTAAGATCTATATAGGTGCAAGAAACATAATTACACTTCTTGTATTTTATATGCATCTCATGTGCATTTACTATATCACTAACAGTGATCATCATCATCAGGGACTCTCTTCTTTAAAACCTCCTTCAGGGTGATTGACAACCCACTACCATTAGGAAAAAACCTCAGATTTTTACAAAAAGGAGAGTCAACCATTTTGATTGGATTCCAGCAAAGGTCCTTAAATTCAAAGTTCGATGTGGTTTGTGCAGCGGGCTCACCAGCCTCGGCGACCTCTGACACCGGTTTCCCGTACACGTGAGCCATGTGGCCCAAGATGGAGAAGATGGCAAAGCCAGCAAAGACGCTGGTGCCGCAGTTGGTGACGCAGACGATGATGGAGTCCTTGTAGCAGTTGTTATGAAACTTGTTGTAGGAGGACAGGGCCAGCACCCCGCCCCAAGCGATGGAGAGCGAGTAAAAAATCTGCGAGGCCGCATCCTTCCACACCTGCACCACATTGAAAAACCCACTCTTTACTATGTGTCAGAAGAACGAGGAAATTCCAGGAAATTCCACAGGACCACTGCAAGTTCCTCTCTCCTCTGAGTTTTTGCTTTTGATATAGATTGTATTGTTGAATTGTTGACATTTATGTTCTGGAGTCACACTGCAGGTCAAGACTTTGTATATCTGGGTTTAGTTCATGAAATTCTTTGCGAAATGCCAACCGGGATGTTTGCAATAGCAATAGCTTTTGGCACAGGACAACTATGTAAGACAGACTCAATTGTTCAAAACTATACAAATATTTAAGTACTGTTTTTTATGCAAAGCTCTATTTTATGTAGAAATGATTAACTAAAAATAATGGCAGGTAAAAATACCATTTCAAATATTTGCCAAATCTGAGCCATTCAATTAATAAGACACCGCATGAATAACCTTAAGCTTATTAATGTTCACACTTATTAAAACATGTACTTTTGAGTCACAAATGATCCATTCTAAGCACCATGATGACAACCCAAGATAACTGCAGTTTTCCCAGGGAAAATTCAGGGTGATACTGTCCCCAAACCAAACTATTGAAGGGTTAAAGTGTAGCATAGTGGTTAAGGAGCAGGACTTGTAACTAAAAGGTTGCTGGTTCAATTCCCCAATGGGGCACTGCTGCTGTACCCTTGGGCAAGGTACTTAACCCACAAGTGCCACAGTAAATATCTAGCTCCACAAATGGATAACATCGTTTAAAAAAAAAAAAAAAAAAAAAAAGTAAGCTATGTAAGTCACTCTGGATAAGAGCGTCTGTTAAATACCAATAATGTAATGTAATGTTAAATTTATATCATCTGATGAAATACAATAAGATATACAATGGAAATACATGTGCCTTCTTACGAAAGGGACATTTTTGGATGATGACCTGAGGCCACAGGCATTTGAAAATCATTAGCCACTACAGATCATTTCCTTCCAGACAGTTGTCTATTTTTTCACCAGCATCTTCCTCATTCAAGTCTAATGACATCTAAATAATATCTGGTGTGTATGTCATCTTTTAGCACTTCTTTGCAAGATAAGACTCTGTTTTTATCTAGATCTTGACCTCCTCCTCTCTCTAGCCTATTCTCCCCCTATCTATATATCTCCATGTGAAAATATCCCAGTATCAAGTTCACAGCCCACATTGAAGTGTACCATTTTTGTAAAGCTACTGACCTCTGCTTCGGAGAGCTTGGTGAGATTAGACTGGGTGCCAATGTAGTATTCGATCCCTTCCCTGGCTCCCTCAAGTGTGACCCCTCGGATTAGGAGAATCAGGAGAACCACATAGGGAAACGTGGCAGTGAAGTATACCACCTGAGAGAGAGAAAGGGAGGCAAGAACTCCTCAGTAACAGGAACTCACAACTCAGAGGTTTATGATACAGGCTATGCACAATATGTATGTGTTTTCACCAAGGGCAACTTATAGCTTATGTCTTTACATATCATCCATGTTATACATGTGCTATCTACCAGTCAAAGTATAACAGTGGCAGTGCGGTGTAGTGGTTGAAGAGCTTGTAGTTCAAAGGTTGCAGGCTGAATTCCCAGATGGGGACCCTGCATTTGTACCCTTGCAGAAGACAGACTTGAAACCAATGTGTCTCAGGCTAAACACTTTTTTGCGCAGGATGCCCTTTCCCTCATCACAGCGGGGTGCACTCACTTTCCCTGAGGATTTGATGCCTTTGTAGAGGGAGCCGCCAATCAGCAGCCATCCCAGCAGCAGACAGAGGGCCAGGTGCCACACCACCTCACCCGTCTCGTCCATCCCTCCAGAGCGGTGCAGAGCCACTGAGCTAGGGAACAGACCCAGAGCATTGTCTTTCAATGTAGGCTGGCCATAATTCAGTCAGCTAAAGACTTATCAGAATCATCAGTGTATGCCTTCACCAGCGGATGGCTACAGAGAAACATATGGCCTACATGTTACGTATTCTCCACTTATTCAGCTGGATTTGTACATGTAAGTTTCACCAAAAGTACATGCATCAAAGTGCACAGCAACAGTGCTCCTAAAGGGATTCAAACCTCCAGCCTACTTTTTATGAGTACAAACTACTACTGCACTTAAAGTACCTTATACGCTTACAACAAAGACAGCCCAACAGTGGGTGTGATCCTGCAAGATAAGCTGTACGCAATAAGTTCTTAAAATATATCTGAACATGACTTTACATTCCACTTAAAAATATGATGATTTCATTCTCAGTGACCTCCAAGAGAGATAAAAAAATAAACTACTTACTCCCAGTATTGCTCACTAGGGCTTTGTACTGGAACAGATATGATGTCTGATGCGGGACACGTTTCATTGAGGTCAGTTATCCATGTCATGTTTACCACCGTAAAACTCCCATTGCCTGAGGTCACGTTGCATAAATCTAAATGGGAACAGGAACAAACAGCATACAATATTGATATCTGGGGGTTCTGAATCGAGATCCTGCTCACAGGCAGTCATGACTGGGTAAATATCCACATTTATGTCAACAAATGTCAAACTAAAATTCTGTTTCAGAGTATGGCTGATTATAAGGGTGGACAAAGAAATTTCTCTTGTCAATCTTCTTTTATATGAGATTGCTAATAATTGAAATCTACTCATGAGGGAATACATGATGAAACTGTATCCTTATAAAACTTGCCATTCCAGAACTTGAATTCTTCCATGGCACATCTGTAGTTTCCTCTGACTCAGCCAGCTCACCAAGTTAACATGTAATAGTGCTATAATCCATGTTAACATGCACCTAAGACTTCTGCTTGCATATTTATTTCACAAACACGATATTTTGTTTTTTCTAAACACTTTTCATGAACAATACTATAGTAATGGTAATAGGCTCTCCAAAAAGTAGTAAGGAAAAGATAATCCTTGATTTCATAAATCTAAAATTAGTATACAGAATACTAAATACCAAAGGTACTTTTTACTGATGGGTTTGCAAAGGAATGAAGGACGAACCTTGTACTTAGGCCTATATTTTACAGCTGTTGGAGTATATTGTGTACAAATTACTTTTATGTCACTGCTTTATGGGAAACAGCCCTGCACTCACATGTGTTTGGAAATTTCCACACACACACAATTTAAAACTGCACGTCTGTTGACCTGGGTTGAAAGACCAAAATGGCAGACATACCTACTGGCATCACACTGCAGTTTCCATCTGACCAAGAAAAACAGTCACTCCAAGGTAACGGAGATTGGAAAGACGCAAATAAATAGTAGATGCTGTATGCCACAATGACATTGTAGTAGATAGCTACTAATGTGCTCACCAAGACCATCGTGACCCCAACACCTGGAAAAGGACAGAAACACTTTTAAATCATTCAAAATTGGGTTACAATTTCACTGATTCATATTTATCTTTGTGTTTAACCAAATCTCCTCGCAGTGTCTGAGCTGATCTGTAGGGCTCTGATTCTTAAACCCATGTGGTCAACCAATTTGTACAAGCATTAAGTGAACCCCACTGTGCTAACTGGTGTCCACCGATGGTTCATGTTTTGCCTATCAGTATCACTCAGCAACTATGAGCTTTCACTCAAACCAGTTAAATAAACAAGACCAGGATCAAATGTTTTTCATATACAGCCATTCCCCACTTTTACAGCATAATGTGCTCCTGGAAACTCCAGTCGTCAGGACTTAAACTATATTCTCCAGTTGACACAGTTATGGACAGGGGATGTGTTCCAGAACACAGGGTAGAAATCTCATTTGTTTCTTGAAAAACACTGGAAATGGGATTAAGTAAAACATAAAATGTTGTAGGAGATTCAAAGGATGAGAGACACAGAAACGTATCAGAAGGGGAACTGCTCTTAGAGAAAACTGTTCTAAAAGTCCGTCAACACATTCTCCTAATACACTCTGGAAAGATGCACAATGTCCCAGGAGGGTGTGATGACTGACACCACAAAACAGGGCCACCTGGCCCACATTTTATCACATATGACATGATCCTGGAGACGAGGATGGATATATGGGTGTTTGCATGACACAGGGTGTGCCTTCTGGAACATAACATTCCCTTTCACTACCAATCAGAGAGATAGAGACAGAGATGTCAGCAAGCCTCTCCAGGATTCACAGAACCAGATGAACGTTTCTTCTTGAGAGCCCTTGCAATGTTTTTGTTTCAGCCGCTCGATCACACTTTATGTGTACCCTTCACTATTACACTGATCAACTGTTGTGCAGGCATCCACAGCTTTCATATAATTTCAATGTGTGAAACTTTGATTTGAAAACCTGTCATCTTAATGGGTTTAATTAATGATACAGATGTTTCAGATTTCCTACAATTTATATTAACTCTGGATTGTGTCATAAAACAATTTATTGGGTCACACAAAGCAGGGATCACATGTAAATTGCATAGAGGAAATGCAGGTGCACTTCTAGGGAACTTAAAATGACCAAGTCAACCTGACACACAAAGCCCATTTATATGAGTGAACTGAATGACCCATTTCGCTATGCTAATGTGCATACCAGACCTTTGCTATGTTACTCAAGGACATTCCCAAACTAAGTGAGTTTTTTTTCTTTTGGGGGGCTGGTGGACAAAAATAGATCAAGGACACAAACCCACCTTTAACACAAGGGTTATCAATGTATTTAAACCTTACTCTGTTAACTTCTGAGTCTGCTCTGGTTACCCATTACACCAGTTAGGAAAATGGCCTCATAGCCCTAGAGTCAATTTGAAAATGACCTTCTAAACCCTACCAAGCCAATGATTTGAAAATATTTGAGATGATTTGAGATGGTTAAATTGACCATACCAAGAAACTGTCAAGTCAACTGTCCCTTAAAAAGGCACTTTTCTTTTTAGCATCTCTTACCATTACATTTTGCCACAAAGTGTACAAGAATTCACAAGAGAAAATGTGACTGGTTTAGATTATGGTCAGAAAAATAAAATCTATTAAATATTTTTATTTTATAGTCCTGTGCAAACACCAAGAAAACAACCCTTATTACATGTATGATCTTGGAATGCCCAACTAAACATTCCCTTGGTTATATTTTCCCGCAAAACAACCCTAAGGATCATTTTTAACGAGACTTTAATAGCTTAACAGTTATAGAGGAATTTCATTTTATTTAAAGAGGAATTTAATTAATTTATCTTTTACATAAAAACATTACTGTACATAAATATGTAGGTTAATGTGCAACAGTAACCTACAGTATACACATAAAATTCCCTACTTCACAGACAAACAATCCCACTCAATTTGATTTATTTTTATTATTTGTTTATCCTTTTATGTGTTTTTGAGAACAGGGTGGAAAAACATAAGTATTGCCTATCAAACCTTAAACCCTGTGGTGCAGGTGCAAGGCTAAACCGACCACAGTGATGATTTACCTTGCAGTATTGGTACAGCCTTCCATGCATTGATAGGGCCCTGGCTACAGAACTGCCCGAAAGAGCACTCCATGAAGAAGAGAGGGATTCCAGCCACAGCAAGCATGATGGTATAGGGGATGAGAAATGCCCCTGAAGGCAGAAAGAGGAATTATTTCTCCTAAGGCCACATACTTATAAAAAGCAGGTACTCAAAGTATAAAATACGTCATGCAAAAACAACCATTATAGGATGAACACATCCATGCACGATTACGGTGTTTATAGTCTCACACCATTAAGGATAAGATACCCATTCTTTTTACTCATCTAAGAAAAGATCACAAACGTTGCACGTCAAACGGCGACATGATATAATTTGTTTTTAATATAGTGTGTATCGTGTGACATCAACAGTAAGATGAAGCCCCCACCTCCTCCATTTTTGTAGGTCAAGTACGGGAATCGCCACACATTTCCAAGGCCGACGGCATAACCAATCATGGACAGCATGTACTCCCTCTTATTGGTCCAGTTTCCTCTGTCCGTGTTTTCATCTGTACTGCTGACATGAGGATCAGGCTGATCACATACCTCCTTATCCTGAAAAAAATACGCACGGTAGAGTTCCTGTCGTCAACATCTTTGAAACACACACAGACACATACATTATATATGTTTGTGTATGTTGGATGTAAAATATATAGAACTAAAACGTGTGTGAAAAGATTGCCGTCTAACAGTTATAAAGCAGTTTCTATATGTTTAACATGCATGTGCGTGTATCATGTGGCCGATTTCTGATGAACAGAGGAAAGACGTGTGAACGGCCGTCGTGTGTTTTCTTTCTTTAATTCCCTGTATTGTTTATGATATAAGTTTCACACCGTTAAATGAAAATACAGGAGACTTCACAAAGGAAACGTCAAGGTAAAATTCTTGAATCTAATGGTACATTTCGATTGCAAATAATTGTAAATGTAGTCATCTTATTTTCATATATTTAGCATATTTTTATTAGGAAATCTTAGCTCTTACCGTTTCGGTTGCATTGGTGTTTTTAAATATAAGATCCCTGAAGTAAGCCAGTCTGTATTTCCTCATTCTGTGGTCGACTATGCAGTTGGATGCGGTGCTGCGCTCAGTAATGAACACACCTGTTGTCTACAGCTGACAAGGTGTTCCACCGGTCTTCTTTTTAAGTCGCCCCGCCCTTCTAATCACGACTTCCTTGTCATTGGATACGAATCGATGACAAAGACATCTAAAGTTTTTTCAGCGTGGTTCGGGTTACTTTTTTTCTTCTCAAGAAGCTGAAAATATAAGTTGAGCAAGGCTCGTGATAATGGTGTTCTCCGATTTTATATTCATGAGTCATGAGATTTTTTGGCTCGATTTTTTTGTTCTTATTTTGTTCTTGTTCTTGTTGTTCTTGTTGTTAACATGTCCTATCTACTCATGAAACAATGCACGTTTGAGTACTGAGATCATCCAAGTGGATCCCTGAGTCATGTATTCTCCTGGTTGTTGGATCCTACAGACCACTATGATTATAGCCAGATATGAGAATGCCATGTGGTTTATCTCAGGTAAAAAGCTTCTTTCAGGCACCCGTGACAATGTAGGTCATCCCCGGGTTTAGACTGTGGGCAATGACATCACAGCCACAATATTTACTTTGCCATGTGTTTTGTGTTGAAGCACATGACAAATGCTGACACATACACCTGCTGCATTTACTCACTTAGACCAAAACGATGTTATAGTTACCTGTTTGGTATACACAATTTCCCTATTTTAGAAGCTGGCTGATTTGGTTTGAACAACGATCTGTCCTCAGCAGACTGAGGACCTATTGTTTGTGAAGAGAGGAACCTGACCAGTGACAGCCCCTCGTCCTCTAGGAATGCATGGGGAAATATGGGTTACTCTTGCATTCCAAAGCTTTGTCAGGTGTTCTGTTTGTCTTCTAATCTTTACAAACACATTTGTGCACAACATCTATATCCACAACACTATGACCTTGTGGGATCACAGGGAAGTTTGAGGGAGCTGTTCTCATTTGATGTTAATGACTAGTTTTTCAGGATTAAGTATTTTGAGATGTGGTTAATAACTACATAACCAGAGCAGGAGAGCCAGATAAAGAAAAGTTGTGGTGAATGCTGGGAAAATTAAAAGGAGAGCCAGTACAATTATGGTTCGCTAAACTTGTGCATGCAGACTCCACTCTTGCAAAACAACACATGAAATATTTTGCCATTATTTTCTCTGTCAGAGTATTGTACATTCATCAGTTGTTTTGCTTTCACCTACTCATTGATAAAAAGCATTTTTATAACAGAAATTAAACAGAAGGTCTGGGTTTATCACTCCTACTCTCTGTTGTGTTACGATATGTATATACAATTTATTACTTATGATAAACTGCTGGCATCCAGATCACTATTTGTCATTTGTGTTTGGCCTTGTGTCCTCTAATGCTCTAAGTTTCCCTGAAGAAAAGGGTTTAGCAAATAACAATATTGAATTAAAACACAACAGCAACAACCTTACATATAACAGTAACATACACAGGAATACAGGAAAGAATATAGACCACATGTAGAGGACTAAAAATGTAATCAACACAGCATTTTGTCTGTAATGGGTTTCACATGGTGGCACTCAATAAAAGCTGACCTGCCAATCTTCATCTCAAAAGTCCTTCAGTGTTTATCTCAACACTGCACAATCCATCATCCTCTCTTGTTAAAATGGGGAGGGAGCAATAGTAAGTGGCAAATATTGACAAAAGGGGAGGGTGGGGGGGACACTTCTTCAGGGCTTTTAATGAGCAGCAGTGATGGGCACTTTAGACCCTTACTGACTAACCGGGCAAAACAGGGTATAAACTCCTTTGCTATTACAGAATTGACATGTTTGAACCTTCCTCACATGACTGGACCAAGTAAGAATTCAAATGACAATGCCAACCCTACAATGGGACTGTCGCAATTATCTGTCTGCTTCACCACGTACACTGTAAGCAGAATGTTGAGCTACTGCAAGCATGAGGTAAAAACAAATATATACAACGACAAAGGCATGATGCACTAACCAGAGAGGGATGAAGTATTCCAGCCACCAGCCCTGACACTCTGACACTTTTGTTAAAAGTACACTTAGCCTCTTTGAGAGCATGTAACCGCATTAGCTAATACATAATTACAAGTAATACCCCAGACAAAAAGTCACCAAGACTTATCCTGTATGAAGAGACATATAATGTAGGAATTGTGTGTTAAAGTATGTGTCATACATTAAGAAAGTATGTGCAACAGCATGTCCTGTGTACTTCCATAATGTACAGAACACATAGTGTTCTGCCCTGCATGTTCTGATTTGTTGTTTAATCACTGTTCTGTAGAAAATGTAACACCACAGTCGACCGCTAGACACATGGAAATGTATGTATTAGAATCAGCTATAGTTGTAGCGAGGAAAAAACAGGAAGTAGTTTCTTCCTTCCTTTCAGTTGTAAACGAAGGTGCAGCAGTAGTGAATTGCCACTCTTTTTATCATAATTGATTCTCTTGCTGTAGCCATCAGAAAGCAATGGTTGTAAGTTAATTGTTGTTCATAATTTTAACAGTCTATTTTGACGTAATTGATTGTTATTAGAGTGTGTTTTACCGTTCGTTAGCATGTTGCTAATTTGGATTGTGTCTGTGATGAATACGTTAGCTACTGTGTGATTTGCTATTAGTAGACTATTTATTTAGAACGCTGACGTTAAGAGAATGAACAAAGTGTAAATTTCAGTTGTACTTACTTGATTGGATTAGTTTTAAGTGTCATTGCGGTCATTTTTTTCTTAAACAGTTTTACTCTTATTCATGTTGTTCATCTGATTCATCTGCTTCCACTGTGTTTTGGAAACCTCATTAAAGGAGCAAGGAGGCTCACTTCCTGACTCATGAATACAGTTTGGCTGGCTGTTTATCTGCGTTTAATACTAGAGACAGTAAACACGTAGAGAGAACAGCACAAATAGCCACATTTGTACTGCTTTTATTACAAATGCAATGCAGCCATAGGCGTAGATTTAGGTAGGGATGGCAGGGACAGCGGTGGAAAACCCCGGCTTCAGAAAATAAAAGTCCCACCATGTATTTGTTCTAGCCATTCACTAAACAAAGTGATTTCACTAATTAGCTCCTCTACCTGGCTGAAGAGTTGTGCTAATTAAATTCAGCTGGTGTTGTGCATGGGTGGAACAAATACGTGGCAGGACTTTTACTTTCTGAAGCCGGGGTTTTCCACCGCTGTCCCTACCATCCCTACCTAAATCCACGCCTATGAATGCAGTCCAACATTCCCATTGCTCTTCCGTGTATCTTAGCACTTAAGTAAGGTCAATTTTTGCCCTACCTATTGCTGGTAACATGGCATCGTGTATTCCTTTGTCACCATTTAGCAGACCACAAGTGATTGAGCTGTTATAAGATGCATGTTTTGTGGCATGTTCTTCAGCCAAAGTATCCAAAGCCAAAGTTTCAGCCATAAGGTATTGGACACAATGTTTCAGCAAATCAGACGAAAGGGCTAGCCAGATGATAAATTCTTTAATTATATTTTATGAGTGTTTCGTTCTAGAAAGTGGGGGTTTAATTGTGTTGCATTATGGACTGGATGTATGTCTGTAACTGAAAGTTAAAGTAAGAATTTATAATGTTTTTATAATATTGGCTGAGGTACACCTGTAGGAAGCCTAAATTTGGGATAAACCCTGGCCATATTGAGGTATAGCTGATTTTGGACCAGTGTAATGCGCCCCACATACAATTGCCGATACATAAGGTGTCCCGTTTCCAACCTCACCTGTATGTCTTCCAGCATACCACTAGGTGGCACCCACCTCAAAGACAACACAAAGGAGGTCAGGGAGCTTACGTAAAGACTTGCATTCGCTGATGCACACTCAACCCCTACAGTGATTCACCAAATTGTCAAGTGTCATTCTTATTGATCACAGCACAGAAAGTGTCCACTTTGTTATTGAGTTGATGGCATTATGTCAGGACCCCTCCTCCAGTTATAAAGGACTTCCTATGAACAATTCACATGTGAGAAATCCATTTACAATACATATTGGTTGGTCTTCTACTGACAGTATCTTTACAGTGTTTTCTTAGTAAAATATGTATTTTTTTATTCATAAAATGAGAAAAGTATATTGTATATTCCCCAAAACCTTCAGCAAAACTTTAGTCATATTTAAAAATGTTGTAAGCATGCAATACATATGTATTTCTCATATGAATAATCAATACAGTACAGTCACAGTTTGAATTATTATTTATGCACCTTACAATAACAGGGCGGTGAAATATTGACACTAAAAGGAGTGACTATCATTACAGACATTATGAAACAGCAAAACAATACATAACATGCTCCAGACATGAATTTTCACTGGATTTTATTACATTCATCTGGGTACTTTCTAGTTTATAAGAAAGTGAGACGATCATGAGATTTTTGCATAGAGGCCTTTTACGTTGCGGTAAATGGCAAGCTCACCCAGACACGTTATTGAACCATTTTTCTCAGGTCCATTCAGAATAAATACTCACAGCATCGTTCATCCACTGCTCCACTGCACAGCTGACACATTTTCGTATTATGCACACCATATAACTAAAAAGCAAAATGAGCTTGCTCCAAAATACTAAAGTAAGCTCACAGTGGTCAACAAGTGACCTCCATAACCTATGTCATTTGCAAGAGGAAAATTGTAACTGCTTAGCTTCTCTCCTGTGTATCTTCTCTATCTGTCATGAGAAAAGACTGAAATGAACCCACTCAACTGCTAGAGCAACAGAAGAGGAACAAATGAGAAACACGGACACAGTTGAGTTGAGACACCTAAATGATGTGTTGTTTAACCAACAGTCAGAATTGAGCCTTGGAGTGTATGATTCCCAGGAAAATAAAAGGAACTACATATCTTCATCGTGTTATAGGTTCACCATGTTCTTGGTATAGAATAAAACCCATTGGTATTTTCCATATTCTTCAAGAGAATGAGGCCTACTTGAACCTATTTTGAAAATTTGACAATTTAGCTTTTGAAGTTCATGTACCAAATATTGCTCTGAGTTTAAGCTGAAAGGTCTGCGCAGTCCTGAGTATTGAGTCACAGGAACAGAAAATAGGAAACAGGAAGGAGGAACTCCTTCTCATACGCCCCCTGCTGGCGGTTCAGTAAGGCTACAGCTCAATGGTGGAAGCAAGACGTAAACAGAGGGCGGCATCGTTGGGCAGGTCATCTCTGGTGATCTCATTGCCATCCAGCCTCAGGACCTTCAGGTGGGAGAAATTCATGATGTCCACCACACTGCAGAGGCTTCCAATGGTGAATTCTGGGTCAAAGACATATATGTTTAGGTTGAGATACAGATATTCTGGGCACATAGACATGTTTATGACAAAACCTAAAGATGGAAACAATTTGCAATGGGCTTATAATTAAGGAAGACTGGGCAAAGCACATCATGTTGATAGCTATTTCATATGGAGTCCAGGGAGAGAGAACTTGAAACTTGAGAGGTGATCTGTTACATACACATCTTTGGAATGATTTTTTTTTTTAACAACAAAAAGCTTATAAATTGGGAAGCATATGTCAGACAATGGAATCATTGTTTTAACAGCAAAGTTCTCTTTGAATGGAAACACCAATTCATGCAGAATGAGCAACGACTTTTTCCCATAATCTGACCTAGCAAATGGCTTTGCAAAAGCAGTAAACCATAAACCATGTGAACAATAACTATATCAACAGGATGGAAACTAACCAGGGTCTGCAATAAAATGTGATTTTTGTTCATGTTTTACTGATTCTCACATTGTTTGTTAAAATCCTTACAATCTAGAAAGCAGATTTGCTACCCTACAACACAACAAACTGTTGAACTGGAAAACTGTGAGGCATTAATGCTTAAATTAATATCAACAGATGAGCTTGCTAGCTGAATTATACTGTATCACTCTTGTAGTCTTAGCTTCCCACTTTTTGGCACTATATTAGTATAGCATCATGCAGAATGTAATTTGAACCAGTGCCTGTATATGTTGCACACATGCCCATAAAACTATTAGTCATAGAAAGCAGTATGACATAATGGTGCTAATGTAAACAACAGGGAATTTTCATGTGCAAGAGATTACTCTCTCTCTGTCTAGTCCTTGCCAGTGCTTTGTTTAATTTACACAAAAGTCCTCACAAACTGCAGAGCTTAAGTTTAGAAATGAGATTTGTAAATGGGTGTGTCCAAATTGTTCAAAAACTTACAGAAATAGTGCTGCTGTCATATACAAATATGATATAATCAAATTGTGACCAGTGGAAACTTAACATGTTGTTTTTTCATTTTCAAACAAAGATTCCTGAATGCACAGTGTGACATATTTTTCAGTATTAATGGATTTGTTCAAGCAGAACCGCAAGAGTTTGGTTTAACAGGAAAAAGCTGAAAAAACCAAGGTAAGGATTGCCTTGTACAATATAGGTATGAACTTCACATTCTGTAAGCACATCTGTGAGGCATTACATTACATTTTACTTGTAAAACTCACACAGACAGTTGTGTTAGGGAATTCCCACTAATAGAATTTTGATTTTTTACACTTTTGATTTTTTATACTTTTCATACTTGTCTATTTGTGTGTGTGTGTGTGTGTGTGTGTGTGTGTGTGTGTGTGTGTGTGTGTGTAAAATGGTGTGTACTGGAAACCTGTAATTAACCACTGAAAAGACAAAAAGAAAAACACACAAGAGCTACAGCAATAGCACACAGAAGATACAGAGGTTTGAGCCAGTAGTGGGCTCAATTTGAGTACAGTTTGAACCATTCTTATATCAGGATCTGGAGCTGGTTGAGGAAGCATTTATGAACTCAAAGAAAGGGATGACACATGCATTTTGGCTTTAAAGGCACCTGGGGTGATCATCATCTATATATACATATATATATATATATATATATATATATATATATATATATATATATATATATATATATATATATATATGTGTAGAGAGAGGGGGAGAGAGGGAGAGAGAGAGAAATCATTCAAATAACTAATCAGATGTACAAGTTAAATGATATCTGTGATGCTACCTGTTACTAGGAAACAACTCAAAGTGCCCTATAGGACAAGGGCAGTGTTTAGTACCTTTGATGTGATTGGCCTGCAGGTAGAGATGCTCCAGGCTGGTGCTGACCGGGGGGATTCTCTCCAGCTTGTTGTAAGACAGGTCCAGCTCCACCAGGCCACTGACGTTGAAGCTGTTGGGGGGAATACCGCGGTCGGTCAGCACATTGTGGGACATCCGGACATACTGCAGCTTGACGAACTTGCTGAGGAAGCCGGCTGGGATGGCCTCGATGCTGTTGGACTCCAGGTAGAGCTGGTGCAGCATCCCAGGCAGGCTGTCAGGAACCTTCTTCAGTTTGTTGTTGCTGATGTCCAGCAGGGTCAGGGAGTCGAGCCCCTTCAGGGCCCCACCCATCTCCTGGATGACGTTGTCGTTGAGGAGCAGGATGGTCAGGCTGGTCATGCCCTCGAACGAGTTGGCCGAGATCTTGGATATTTTGTTGCTGTTCAGCCGCAGGTCCCTCAGGGACTTTGGCAGGTTCGGGGGCACGCGGGTCAGGTTGTTGTTGTCCAAGTAAAGCCGGTCCAGGTTGGAGAGCTTGGCGAAGGCCCTCTTGCCGACCTTGTCGGAGCTGATCCGGTTCTGCTGCAGCATGATCCACACGAGGCCGGTGGCGTTGCCGAAAGCCCCGTCGGGGATGCTGGTGATCTGGTTGTGCTGCAGGTAAAGGTACTTAATGCGGGACGGGACGTAAGGGACAGACTGCATGTTGCGGTTGTCGCAGTACATGGCGATGGGGAAGCTGGGCGGGCAGTCGCACTCAATGGGGCATTCGCCCCCGGTGGTGTCAGCCTGCAGCGCCCCGTGGGTGTAACCCCGGCTGCGCAGGGCGGACAGCCAGAAGAAGGGGTCCTGTCTCTGGCAGAGAGCGAGTTCAAAGAGCGCGGCCGCTAGGAGCAGCACAGCCAGCCTCATGGTCGCAGGCTGCAGGAGAAGCTGGGAGTTGACCGCAACAGCTGTGAGGACGACAACATCTTTAACTGTCTGGACAGTTGCGTTTTTTTTACATTATGAATGTGTCAGTGGAGTAAAATGTAAAGCTTATTCCCCAAGGGAATCCTTCATACGGATGTAGGTATCCTTCCTCAAAAGATAATTAAGTTCATAAATTAGCAATGTACAGTATAGCAAAACAATGTGCAGCAGTTACATAACTGCGGTCTTTATATGTACTGTATAAGTAACATATCGAAGGAGCATGCATGCATTTAGTGAAAAGATGTTGAAAAAACAGGCATTTCATCTAAATCTGGCAAAAGTCAAAGCTGGAAACTTGAGAAAAAAAATGAGAAAAGCAAACTCAGGAACACAGACAGTGGCTTGTTGGCTGGCGAGAGCCAAGATTAATGAAATGGAACAAATGGAACGTAAGGAACCAATATCCATTTTATACAAAACTATCATTTACCATCCCCCTCCCCCCAAAAAATTAAATAAATAAAAGTCTGATCTGTTTAGCTCATTGTACATTTTACAGGTTTTACAGACAGAAATGAGGCACACTGACCTGTTCAGAAAGGCAGTCCCTTCTCTACCCCTGTCGCTGTCCGTGGCTCCCTTGGACTGGAGTGAGCTGGATGCCAAAGACTTTGTAAATACCTCCCACCCCCACCCCCCTACCCCCCCACCAGCTCCTTTCCCCCAACCCAAACCCTGTCCAATTACTGCACTTCTCCCCTCACCATACAAGATCCAGTCCTCATTAGAAAGGGGTGCCACTCTCAGAATTAATCCCATCTGTGGAACGGCTTAACCGCCTTTGCCCATTAGCCACCCTGTTTTCCCCCATTAAGGCAAGAGGAGTGATCCAGACGTTGCCACTAATTATGCAACGGGGGGTCGTCTTTTGTCAGTTCCAGTTTTTTGCCCCTTTTGATGCGAAAGTACATGCACATACAAGCATGTCAAGCTGTTCCCAAGGTAGCCAGCCACCCAGCTTGACACAAATTGTGTTATGGTTAGTGTTCCTTGAATGGTCATATGCTGTTGATAGCTGTGGTTTGTCCATTTATTTCACCACCACTATAGCCATGCACATGTGCTATGCACATTTTTTTATTTTTAGAAATTCAGAAATTGGGTTGTGGCTGGCCACGGCACTTATTTGTGTTGACAAACTTGTCAGATAGTTTTAAACACATAGGCTGTTATTAATTTCCTTCCCTTCCTTTCATTACTGAAATGTATAGGACGGGGTAAACTGTGGAATGATGGTGTTAAATCCTTAGCAATGTGCAGTGAGCTTTTGCAGGGAGCCCGTAACAGTATTCCAAAAAGAGCACACACGCAATGGCAAGATCATTCCGTGCCTCCCCACTGAGATGATACCCAAGCCAACATGTGTCTTTGAACACAGAAGGGCCTATTCTGTTCATTCTCCATGCATATGCAGTTTTCAAAATGAAAAAATCTGAATTTGTAGCTCACTTGAGATACTCACCCTTGGAAAGGATCACTCAGTAAGATGTGCCAATCAAAATATAAGCATTTTCAGTGTATAAATGCAGTGGGTAACAGACTGTGGCTCTAAATTGCAGCCTCTTGGGCTTTCTGCAGTCTCCAAACTAGTGCATCGAGACTAAAGAGAACTCCTATTGTAGGTTTGTTGTGTGTTTTTTCTAGTGCCTGAAATTTTGGATATGCTGGATAGAATTTCTTCTCTTTTTGCCTGGCCAAAGGCTAACCTCCCTCTAAGCATCTGGCTGTTTTCCCATGTTGTGCATCTCCTGACTGTCATATCAGAGAATGGCCAGCTCCCCACTGTCTGAGAAGGCCACAGATAGCTTTGATGCCTTGAAGAGAAATGCAGCTAGTTTTAGACTCAGGAGGTCTGCAAAGCTACAGTAGCCCAGAGACAATAGGTGCCTGGCACGGAGACAGAAGGGAGTGAGGAAAAACACACCCAAAACCAGGACTGCTACACTGAAAATAACTGAACATGCTACCTTTAAAAACAGCATGTGTACGCCACAGAGTTCCACCACACACATAATCATACAAGGCTGTACCACAACATGTATGATGCGGACACATCGGCTCTAATCTAAACTGTGCATATTTAGGTTAAGGGCTGGGGTTAGTTCAAATTTGGATCACATCCTCACCACAAATGGAAATAATAGCACATGCAGCTTTTCTGAGATAATACTTATATGAGTTGTGGTTTGGGTGTGTGCTGTATTTTTTACATCTTTTCTCTTATTACATGTTTTTACAGACGTTGTTTCCCACAAATGCATGCATGTGGATGTCTAAATGAGGAAATCAATGCATCTTGTGTGCATGCATGAAAAATCAATGCTTTTGAGACCCTAGTTTACACATGTTGAAATCTGTGCTGTGTCTGGCGTATGCTGCAGAGAAGGAAGTTCTTTCTTTGAGAGTCACCCCCTCCAAACACACAGACACACACACATACACACACCCTCACCACCCTTCCCCCCCACTCCTCCGAAACACCATCGGTATCTGTAACTCCGTCCCCTCAGACAATCACTGTGTGAGGCTCCAGTCGTGGGACAGACCTGGCGGCTGAGTCCAACCCCCAAAGGGCAACTCATTCAGCATCAGGAAACACTTTACATTCCTTCCCCCAGCTGCAATGCCCTGTCCTTTCACCCTGGATCTAGTGACAAGTGATGCAGCGAGGGGCTTTGAAACAAAGCAGATTTCCAGCCCCACATCAGGCAGTTTTGTGGAGAGTGCACCGGTTTGACGATGCACCAACTTACAAGCCGCCCATTTAAGCGTTCAAATTCAAAGCACGCTTCTCTCACCCTGACAGCGGGTATCTGTGACTGTGACTGTGTGCCAGAAGCATTTAAAAAGAGGTCCTCAGAAGTGTTTTGAATGTACTTATAAACATCATTATTGGACTTCACAGGAAGTAAAGTCCATTAATTTCATTTAAAGCTTCCAAATGGTCTCATGGCATGGAATTTCCCTATAGAAAGAGGCGCGGTTTAGATACTCTCTCTTTGCCAGCACCCGCTTCGGAAACTTGTCTGGAGAACTTGCTAAAAGGGGAGGCATTGTAAATATACCTGTGAGCGAGCAGAATTTCTGGTACAGAGATCAGTCACTAAGATCCTGCAGTAAAAAATCACTGCTGGATGGTTTGGTTATATAATACTCTCAGACACCTTATTACTCAGAATGGACATTCGTATGCTGGTGTCTCAAGCCGAGTTAATATTAGTGGTTTTATACTGTCTGACAGTCTGTCTGGAGTGTCATTGCTCACGTGTTCTTTTAATCTCAAGGTGCTCTGAAGCGAAGGGGATCAGTCCCTTGCAGAACAGCATTCCAGGAGATGATTCTGCACAAAGCTGAATTTATGCCCACAGGGCAGCTTTAAACAAATACCAATCCTATAGCCACGGGAAGTTCACTGTGTTATTGAGTCCTGGGTTCGGCTAGAGTGGAGATCTGATGTTATTACTGTCCAACTTCTAAAGCCTTTTTCCAGGAGTTATTGATGCTGAGGGATTTTTTTTGTAGTGGACTGGATTTCATTTTTTTGGCAAGCAGATTTTTAAAAAGGGGAAATGGCAAGGATGAAGTTGCAGGGAACAAGTTAATGTTCCATCCAAAATCCAAGAATGTGTTTGTTTTCCGTAATAAGGAGCGGTTTGTCTGAACAGTGAGTCTTCTGTGTCCTGTTTTTT
This sequence comes from Megalops atlanticus, assembly GCA_019176425.1. Lineage (NCBI taxonomy): Eukaryota > Metazoa > Chordata > Actinopteri > Elopiformes > Megalopidae > Megalops > Megalops atlanticus. Next base: position 14,805,435 of record CM032879.1, read on the forward strand.
TTTTTTTTTTTTGGCATTCTGATCTTGAAAACAGATCCCAAAAACAGTAGCCCTACATAAATGCAGCTGGTCTAACAGCAACCCAAAATTCCAAACTGGTTGATCAGAGCCTATTTTATGTGGTTGTGCATTAATTCAGACATGCTCAACCATATGCACTCTGTGTCAGATTTTTCACTTTTGCTCTTTTTTTCTCTTTGGAGCCTTTTATGTTTTTTGACAGTCAGGAACAGTGCACCCAAATGCTAACAATGGACACATTCCAAGTACCCTCACTTAAAAAATTTGGAACATATTTTGGACACTAAATCCCTGTTATAAATTTATGACACCATTTGAGACTTTAGAATGAAAGAAGTCCTTTTCTTTACACACTCAACACACGACCTCATTAGGCTCAGTGAGTTCTTTTTAATCTGAATTTATATGTTTGCAAATTCTGAAGAAACTGACATGTCTGCACTACACAATTGGAATACAATTTATATTCCTATGACTTCATTTCCTTATTGAAGCAAGCCTTATCTGCCAGAAGAATAACTATGATGTTGTCATTTTCCATATTGAATATATTATTACTTCACAAACAGTAGGCTCGACTTGTTTTTTTTTTTAAAAAAACCTTGTAGACAGACAAAAGAAGAATGCATTTTGTGAAACAAAAGATCCCTACAAGATCTCTACAAGATCTAGGGATAGGTTGCTTCAAGAAAAAAAACTCAATCCCATATTAAAGACACACGACAGCTCAAAAGGGGCAGCAGAAAGTTCTTTCTTTGAGGCACGTCAGCACAAAGGCTCCATTGTGTAACTCTATAGCTGTTGACCCCTCAGGGCCCAGTACGAGATTCCCAACACAAAGCAGATGTCTTCCCCTTTTTTTGCATCCAAGCAAAAATGAAAGCACTCAAACTCCATTGCCTGAGTATCACATTGACACCATGACCTCAGATAATTCACAGGGACTCAGACCGGTGACCCAAAGGAAGCTGGCTGCCGGTACCAGTGGTGCCTTGCTACAGCAGCTCTGAGATAACGAAGTTTGCCTTTGAAAACCTCTGCAGCTATGACTTCAAATGATCTGTGAACTCTTTAGTGGCATCTTACTCTGGGGTATTTGGAAGCCAGTACTATGTAGTAGTCTTTTCGATTTGATTCGAAGGCTTTCTTGCATCTGATCAAGCATACAGTATGTCAACTCCTGGTGAAGCATATGTTGACAATGCATTGGGAAGTCTGACATACAAGACCATATGGCCAATGCTTGCACTGTATTCTTAAAATGAAGCACAAATGTTGGTTATCTTCACAGCAGGAGCTGTTGAGGTTATTCAGTGAGCCTGACACTCATGTGTATGTGTGTGATGGGTACCTTTGCTGGAAGCTTAGATGTAGAGTCCAGTTAGCAACCACGTCAAAGTACGGTTTTGAGGGGTGTCTCAAGCAAGCAGCACTGTTTTTCCACATCTGCTTTTCAGAAGTGCTTTGTTTCTCAGTCATGGGGGTTTGATTTTCCCCCTTCCAGAAGTAACCTTTGTTAAGGCACCTCTGTGATGATGTAAGGATCAGGAGGCAGTGAGGACTGTGAGACTGACCATTCATTTTCCCATGTCTCTCTGTTAGACAACAAACATCAACATTGCGACCAAATTTCTCCTCACTACAGACACCTCCAGTAGAATTCTAGCGGCATACGACTCACACATGTTGAATATGTTTATTTCTCTGACCTTGCTTTGGAACTGATCAGATGGGAAACATTGCAGCAAAAATGTTGCAGCATTTTCTGCCAGAGCTGAGGGAGAACATTAATCAGTTCAACGTTTTATGGAACACCTTCCAAAATGAGCCAATCAATGAGCTAATCTGGCAGTCACACCAGTCTAAATAGATCTAAGGCTCTGTTGCATATTGGTGACAGTTCATGCTACAGCGCCCTCTAGCTGCAATGCCACATTGACAAAGACTGCAGGTGTATGCAAACCCAACTGTTGAATCAGTACAGTCCCACTGTCTACTGCTTGGCCCAAAGAATTGTGGGAGACATTGCCAGGATGTGCTCAACCTCATATCTTAACAGCTGTTAAAATCTTTATTGGAAGGAAATAATCCATACCCTACTACAATATAATAACCATGTGTTCAAGATACAGGAATAACAAGTGAATCAGGTTTTTGAGAAAATTACTTTGTGGAAAATTATTTGAAAAATTGCTTTTGTAATATGGCAGTGAAAACTGCTGGCATTCCACAAGGTAAATAAAGGGAGATATCTGTTATAACACTTATGCAGAGAGAGTCTTGGCGTTCTACAGTACAGTAGATTTACACCTACAAGTATGCACAGTACTGTTTCTCTCTTCACTCAAGCAGCATGTTGTTTTACCCACAGTGGTTTGGCCTAGCTGCAGTGCTAACCAGAAACCCCTGCAGTGGACATTGTGACAAGAAAACCAGGCAGGGGATATTTCCTTTATGAATATGTGAATTAACTGCTTCTGAATGGCTTACGTGTCTGAAAAACATCAGAGTTTAAACAATCCTTATGCCAGACATAGAAGTGAACTTGGCGGGTTTTGCTGACAAGTGCCATTTCGAGTGAGCAGTGAGGAGCTTCAGAGGGCCAAACGGCTAACATATGGCAGTAATGAGGGGAAGAATGCATCAGCTAGGCCTGCAGGGTTTGTTTTTATCAGGGGTGAGGCAGACATTAAAGAGTTTAACCCCTTGGCTGCCTTTTTTAAGTCAGAGGGCTGAGTCAACCCTCTCATCTTTATATTATCTCACATGAGTATCAAATACCCTGTATAAAAAATACAGACCTTCGCTCATTCAATTATTTGCAGGATTAACTTTTTTGTTTATTCATTTTGAGATATGTCAAAAGAAGCTAAATAAATAATTTGCAATGCACAGAAAAAAATGTTTCTGAGAGATTTTCAATCATTGAATTCATTTTTGTTGCTCAGTAACATAACTTCATATTCAAAGGTCTTTTTCATGTGTTATGAGAAGCTCTCCATAATAGGACTGAAGGTTTTTTCATTTCCTTCTGTTTATATGGAAAAGAAATTAGGACCACGGCGGGACTGCTGTGTTTTCTGGAACGAAATGTGCTACCTGTTTGTGCTGACTGCCCAGACTGGAGGAAAAACTATCAAAGTGAAGCCAGTGTCTTCAAAATCATGTTAAAATTCAAGGTAATGCATTTTAATCTGAAATAAATCAGTGCATAACCATATTGTCACATTGTTTCACTATAATTTGGAAATCGATTGATGTTTTTAGAAGGAAAACATTGCAGTTTATGTTTTGATTTATATGAAGCCTACAGAACGTGTCATCATCAGAGTCAGGACATTTATGTCTTACTTCATTTTCATCCTACCTCCACATTAACAAAATGTAACACTGAAAATGTGAATTATACACTTGCTTAGATAAAGATAATGCATTGTATTTACATGTTTTCCTCAAATTTTATTAATAAATCTAAAAGGCTCCAATAATTTCAAGTCCAGTTGAGATATATTTGGTCTTAACAGTGGGTGGTATTCAGTGTTATGGTTGTATTTAGCGGTTATTTCGGACACAGTCACATAATATGCTTGTGGTCTCTTTGGAGGGGGGCATTGGTGAGATGATATGTCTGAACTGCAGCCGCAGTTCGCAAAAGAATGCAGAAATGGAGCGTGTCAGAGGGATTCATGCAAAAATTTGACTCATAGCTAAGTGCTGAAGAACCATAAAGCATAGAATTAAAAAGATGCATGTCTGCTATGACAATTAATGCAACCATGTTCAAGTGACAGCTTCAAGTGACAGATGATGCTATATCATTGTCTGATGCTAATAGCTTTATTTTTATATATATTTTTTATTTATTTATTTATTTTTTGAAAAAGGAACATTTACCGACAATGGTAATGGATTTCTCAGAAAGAAGCTGAAGAATCTTACACAGTCTGACAAGTTTGGGCTGTTTTGATTCCTCTACAAAAGCACGTTGAATAAATGTTTTACGCTAAAATGAGCTCATAAAAATGTCCTCTGTCTGAAAGCTATTTTGGGTTTGTTTCAGGAGTGCAAATGATGATTAATATCTCCCAGATATGGTATCCAGCACTACAATCAATCCACAGAATCTAGAGGCCCATATGCAACTGCACTACCTGGTACATCTGCACAGTGTCTGAGGAGAGGTGGAATGTTTAGTCTATGACAAGTGACCCACTAAAAATAATTCCTGCGTAGACAAAATAAAATACTGAAATAGATGGGACATTAGAGTGACAACTAATGGTAGAACTATAACATTCTTTCACTGTTGCTTCAACAAGGCAACATGAGCCCAACTGCAGAAAACAGAATTGTAGGTATAAGGCATGCAGAGTAACAACTCTGCATGACTTGCAACTCAGGGAAAGTGTTTGGTTGGACACATGCTCAGTTGGGCACAGTATTTGTTTTCAAAATTTTAATTTCTTGCTGAACAAATAGTAAAAATGTTTACCTGCACCATTTTATGACATATTTAAATATGCTTGTTAGATAGTAACTGTAAGAAATACTGTTAATATCTGTTCAAAAACTGCTTGTCACTCCATGACACAACCCAGTTGTGCTATGGCCTTAACAATTCTGTGTTTTGTTCATCTTGGCAGATACCCCTGAGTGTTATGGCAATTTTGCATGCAAGGGGGCGCTGTGGTTGTGCTCACGTTGGCCCCCACCATCATTCTCAGCTCCACTGCTTTGACACCGCCCCAGGGAGGGGGGCGGGTAGAATCCTCCTGCTCACTGAGCTGAGTTATCGGAGTGGTGGACTCGCTGCGCACACACACCCGCACACACACACACATACGCACACACACGCACACACACGCACACACATAGGGTCTGTTTGGCTCCCCCGGTCCTCTCACACTGCACTGCACACTGTTGTAAAACCCACAGTTCACTGCGAGTTTTACAGTGAGAACTGCCCCTCACAGCCCACTGCCGTGGGCAATATCATATCACTTCATCACAGACTGCCTGTTCCATGCTACTCCCTCGCTGCCAATGAGTTACTTTTCCTGTCTGCACAATGAGATTCACACTCTGTGAGCTTTCTTTTCTGCCATCAGTATCTGAACTGCTCCCACGAGCCTGTCTCAAAAGGCGGTTCTAGGCTATACATTTATGATCTATTCCTTTTTTCTTTAAAAAGCTAAACTTTTTATTTGGTTTTAGTTCAGTTACAACAACATTGTAAAACTGTTTCACGAGTTGTCATGGAAACGGGCCAGGCATGTTATTCATGCTACAAGTTTAGCAGAGTGGCATCTTCCCTCATTATGGAGTCTATAGAGAACCAGGGGGAAAATGGCTTCACCGAATGATTTAATATGTTATTCTACCAATCTGGGCAGCTTCCTAGTACTTTGTCAGTTACTGGCCCAATATCAAATTTCAAAGAAAAAAAATGGCAAAGTACACATTTTGGCTTGCCATCCTGTTATTATCATCCAAAAGTGTGTACTGACACCCTGCAAGTACTTTCATAACACCACACTTCCCATGGTGTTGGTGATGTCAGCTACCATTTCAGATGACTTCCTTTTTATGACTTATCTTATGACAGCTTTATTTTATTGGGCCTTTGCACGAGCGCAAATACACATGAATCCTCAAAACACATGAATCCAAATACCCTTTTTTTTAACTTTTATTTTAGAACCAAGAGACACAGGTAACGATTTATATGTAACAGGAAGCAGAAATCTGCGGATAAATGGTTGACAGATTGACATTCAAACGGCAAAGCAGTTTTACAAAGTCCTAATTCAAACAAAATCCCCTTTTCCATTCTTTTTTTCTACCGGCAATTGGCAAACATGTTTCCACCAAATGTTGAGCTATATGGCAGTGAGGTCTGAGGAGTCCAATAGGAGAACAGAGGAGGAGAAGGAGCGGAGAAGTTCTGAGGAGTCTGGGGCCTTGGCCATTCTAGGACGTGGAAACTTCCAGTGGCTGGGTAAACACTCCAGGTTGCCTGTACACACACAGACAGGATCCAGGGCAAGCCGCCGCGGAAAAGCATCTAAGCACATCGACACGCAGATTATATTCACAGAACCGCCTCTGTTCAAGGGACACTGCAACAGGTATGTGATCTTTTTATGGGGTTTAACTCCCCACTCCCACCGGCACAGCACTTACTTGATGGTGTGTGTGCTTGTGTGCTGTACAATAAGTTAAGCTAGAAGATCTGAAAGCTCTTCTGGCAGTCTTTTGGCTAGAAATACCTATATGAGAAGCAGTTTCCATTATCTAACAAAAAGGCCATGCAAATTATAATACCATAGTTTTTTTTCCTGAATTGCAAACTTAAGTAGCAAAAAAAATTTTTGAATGTTGGAGTGTTGGATATAGATATGCTGTTTCATTCAACTTGAAATGGGCTGAGAAAAACCTTTTCATAATTTATGTATTTTTTATCATTCACCAAGTGAATCATTTCATTATGAATCATACACCACTATTATTTACTGCAGAAGTGTGCGCCTTGTGTGGCATAACATAATTAGTGAATGATTATGTAATACTGTACAGAGTATACTGTACAAAGTATACTGTACTGTCTCACTAAACTGCAATCCTGTGAGACTGGAAAGGCTCTGTAAAAAATATGGCTGTGGAAAAATACAGGGAAAAGAGTAATCTGTTTCTCATCATCAGCTAAAACTGTATGACGAAAATGCATCCAAAAAAGAAAGGATTTCAGTGGACAGCAAACAGAATGATTCGCATCTATTCTATTCTCAGGTCGAGTTTTGGACCGGACTGAACCGACAGGACGACCTCATGGAGAGCAGGCCCGTTCTGCTGGTGCTGTTCGTGATCAAGCTCATCTGGGCCACCTCATTTGACCTTGACTATGGCGGGGTTCCCCTCTGGATCAACCGCTTTCTGGGGGAGCCCAGCGTGCTGAGCCTCAGGGGCCGGGGGGACAGCAGCTGGTACCGGGCCGTCAACAGCGAGAGCTGCCCGCTGGAGTGCGACTGCCCCATCCAGTGGCCCTCCGCCCTGTACTGCGATCAGCGGGGGCTGGGGAGCCTGCCCGTCGGCCTGCCCCCCAGGACCCAGTACCTCTTCCTGCAGGGGAACAGCATGTCAGGCCTCCCGGCCAACGCCTTCGCCAACACCACCCGCCTGCGTTGGCTCTTCCTCGACCGCAACCAGCTTCTCAGCGACCAGGTACCAGCCATGGTGTGGTCAAACCTGTCCCGCCTGGAGAACCTCTTCATGAACTACAACAACCTGACAGAGGTGCCGTCCGGACTGCCCAGCGGGCTCAAGCAGCTTCGGCTGGCCTACAACCAGATCGGCAAGATCGCCCCCGGGTCCTTCAAAAACCTTCAGAACCTCACCATTCTGCTCCTCCAGGGGAACAGGCTCAAAACCATCGGAAGGGCTGATTTCACAGGTTCCTTGCAGACAAGTCATTTCTGTATCTCTTTCTGCAGCTGCATTACATCTGCATGAGCTGTACTTTTTAGAGTCTGCCTCATTTCTAAGTACCCACCAGAGACTTAGATCTTTCAGGGGCTTGTGAAGTTGATCCCTCTCCGAAATGCTCAGACAAACCCCTTTCATACTTGTGTCTACGCATACGTATTATGGCTGCTTAATACCATGAAGACGGCTCCTTGTTGTGTCTCCCTGTCACCCCAGGGCTGCAATCCATCAACCTGCTGGACCTCAGTCACAACCGCCTGGATTTGTTCCCGAGGCATCTCCCCCCATCCATCCAGCAGCTCTACCTCTCCAACAACTCCCTCATAGGCCTGTCCGAGGACAGTCTGCAGGGCTTTCACAGCCTGGGCCACCTGAGGCTCAGCCACAACCGGCTCCGCAGCCCAAACATGGCCCCCGCTGCCTTCAACGTGTCCACCATGGTGGAGCTGGACCTCTCCTACAACCAGCTCACCTCCATCCCCGTCGTTCCCACCACCCTCCTGTATCTGTACCTGGAGGCTAATCAGATCGAAGGTAAGGGAACCTCCCTTTGGTTTGATATGAAGTTCTGAGACGTATTCTCACTTTAAATTATAACAGTTCAATGTGTTCTTTTTTGCAACATTTATTGGTCATTTTCACCCATAATGAGTAAAGCAGTGGTCCAGCAAAGGTGTAAAATCTGGCTCATTTGAAACACTGCTGACTTCGGGCATGAGGGAAGTTGTTCCATTGTTACAAATGCAAAACTGTCACGATTTATTGAAGAAATAAAAAGTGATGACATCAATAGGAGGTGAGTGGCAGTACATTATATCTCTTTTGACTTGGATGGAGGCCACAGGCTGCTCCACTGTTTAGCAACACACCAGCATCACCCTGAGACCCCATCTGCCAGGAGTGCAAAGCCCTCCACAGATCACCATGACCCATGAGATGACAAAGCCCTCAGCGCAAACATCTGCTGCGATCTAGCATCCAGCACATGGAGCTGCGGACAGCGGAATAGCGCACACTGAGGTCACTGTTTCTATAAACAACAGGATTCCGCAAGTTTAGATGGGTGGTGATCCATAACACAGCCCACAAACCCGCTCGTTCTGCAACGTGCCACATGTCCAGACTTCTCGAACCATTCTGAGATCACACTGCGCTGACTGCCAGCATTGTGAGTTTTGCGTGGGTGGGGGGGCTCGGGGGTTGCAGGTCACATACACAACGGACACATGGAAAACTGCGTGATGACGTAGTACATGATGTTTCTAGGGACAGAGGGTCAGGGGTTAGGGCACTTTCCTACTTAAAAGCTGATTGGGTGAGAGGAAAGGGGGAAAAAATTTCAGCCTCTCTTTGACTTGGAGAACAGGAATGGAAAAAGTGACTGGTTCCTCAACACCCCCACCCCCTCAACCCCCACCCCAATCCAGCCCGTTTGTCAGCTGCGTGGCTGCTCAGTTAAAGACAGAGGGCTGTTCTAGATCAGTGGTAAGCAGAGAGGCTGCTGTAGAGGAAAAGTATGTTAGCTCTGGGGAGAAAATGGTCTAGGAACATCTGCGAGCGCTCCACCAGGGGAGTCTGCATGAGCCAAGAAAACTGTCTGTTCTTCCAATGCCTGCTGGGATTGGATACGATATCCACAGAACTGCCATAGATTACAGGGAGCTCTTCCACTCAGGCACAGTGGTTCTGATTAATGCGAGGAGGAGGGAAGCAATGCTATCTCATCACAAAACACTTCAAATGTTCGCTGAACTCAATTCCACTGTTTATTTCTGGTGAAACAAAAAGAGGTGATATTTGCTCTTGACGTAAGTCGTTTGGCTGGGAGCGTCCTGCTCTCAAAGTCAGGAAAATTTGTGACCGCTTTTTTGAGACACAAACATTAAAAAAAGGAACTAATGTATTATCTCTCTGTAATTCACTGAGAACCCCTTATCAGATGTGTCAGACTGAGATGAAGAACCATATAGTCTCCAAACAGATGTGTATTTCTTTTTTTTCTTGACCTGGTTCTCCAAAGCAAGACAGCAGCAACAGCACACTGGGATCTGGATTCCAGACGAGCTGTTAGGTATTGGGACGGATGGGGGTGTGTGTCTGTTTTCCATGAAGGGCTCCAGCAGACGTGACTGCAGCCACTGAGGCATCCATTAGGCTAAGGGGGGAAAAAGGGAAGCTGGCAGAGAGCGACCTGGCCACCCGGATGCACGTCCTGCGGTCGGCCCGCAGACACGCATTCGTCACTGTGACCTGCTATCTACCAAATGTGATGCTTCTGCTCTCTCTTTCTCTCAAGCAGCCAAAGAGGGCCAGAAATGGGCTAATGGGTTTTCTTTACTTTTGTTGTTGCTGTTACTGATACCCAGCATGCACCTGTGGCTCATTTATTATGGTCTGTTGTACATGCTGCTGCTGTTTAACTGAGCGCTGTTTACAAGGGCGGCAACATGAGTGAGCTCAGCTGTCAGGTCTTCTGCAAGTGACAATAAATAGTGACATAAATTTTATTTTTAAAAAGTCATTAAAACTATGTACAGTAAACATCCTTCCCCATTCAACCTTACTACCTGACAGAAGTTTGATTTATGCAGTATTATATTTTAATGCATTTAGTGCGGTATTTTAGTAATGTACCTGAAACATCAGAACATTGTGAAAAAATTAGCAGTTCATTCAGCTTATCTTTCTTTGTACATTTTGCCTATATCTAATGTAATGACGATGAATGTCATTTGTATGGTGCTTCTCAAGCACTAAAAATAATATAAACAGTGTCAACGAGAAATACAGCAAAAACACATTGAAGTCAGCCATAAAAAAATAACAAAAACAATTGAGATAAATTAAATCCTGGTAAGATATGCCAAGCATTAATGACTGTGTGAATAAACACTTTCTAGTGTCTGTGTGGCATTTATCTTTGGTTAATTTCTAAACTTTAGTTCTGTTGACATCTATTTACTTTTATCTTGATACATGTTTATATTTTCAGCAAAATTCTGCAAAGCGAATCTGAACCATTTCTTGGTGGTGTGCATTACATAAATCCATTCCCTACAAGAGCTCAAACAGTTCATTCAAAAAGGACAATAAAAAAACTAGTCTCACAATGTTACAGGATCGTTTGAGGTAGCCGCCATTAGTTCCTCACTACTTGCGTTATTTGGCTCTTGTTTCTCGGCAGAATTCAACGTGACCAGTCTCTGCAGGACGGTGGATCCCGAGGACTACTCCCACATGAGAATTCTGAGGCTGGACGGGAACAAGCTCGCCCCCCACCAGCTGCCCCCCGACTGGGTGATGTGCCTGCGAGTGCTCCATAATCTCTATATCTGACGCAAGCAAATCAAAACCCTGTCTGGCATCTCTATATCATGCCTGATGGTGTCATAATCTCACCCCACCGCTGTGTCAGGGTCAGGGGAGTCTCACCACAGTCTAAGATGAATCTGACCACATGTATCACACACAGTCACATCTGTCTGAACACGGTTTTGCCAGTAAACCGCTCTCAACACAGCGTCACAACAGCCTGTGCACATTTCTTCAAGCAGACCATACGCATGGAGATATACATACATGTAGAGAGGCCCGTATGTGTAACTGTAAAATAACTGTTACCAGGAATGCCTCGTAAAATTCACCCTTGGCGTTTTACACAAAGCAGTCAAACTCCATCTGCCGGAGTGGTTAAAACACATTGATAACTCCTGGCTGGAGGGCAACGGTATTAGTCCATTACAGCTGTTTGTGTCAGCTGCTCCGGCGGTAGCTCAGAATAACCAGGAAAACCAGCCCATTGCGTCAGTGTGGAACACTGTACTCAATGGGTATGAGGCGAATAGCACAGCTGCTTCCCTCACTTTGTCAGTTACTTCACACACTCACTCATGCACAGAGACACATGCATAAACACACGCACAAAGATGCACACAAACACATTTGTGCGCACAATTTTCGAAGAATGTCTGAATTGTCTGTTTATCATTTATTGTCAGAAAAAGGGAGGAATGCCATTATTGATGTGCCTTTGAGCATTTGAGTGTCAGTGTTGGTTTCACATTATATAACAATGCATTACATACTGTATGTAAATGTTTTATAAAACGGAAAAATAAAAAATTGGACCAGTTCTAAAATTTTGTAACTGAGAATTTCTTTACAGCTACCGTATTTGTCTCTCCTTATAATGAAATATGGTACTCATGTGGAAGCTCAAGACCTAGGGTTGCAGTGTCCCAGAGGTGAATGCACAAAACAGTTTGTGGCTCCTGTTTGTGGATTACAACTGTCTAGCCCTTTAGCCAAGTGGAATGGAACAGTATGAGTCCTGCAACAGCCAGGACCAAGGTATTGTTCTCCTTCCTGGACTATTTGATGAATTGGTCCTGGACACAATAACATTTTTCTAGCGTGATGCAATAGCCTTAGCGACCAGCCAAAGTAGGTTTCAGTTATTTACATAGCAACACTGTTTTCTTGGTTAAATTGCATTCCCAGAGTCAGAAAAGTATGTCCGAACAAGTCCCCAAACTCGTATTTAAAAGCAATCAGAGCAGCATAGCTCAGTGATTGGGATGCCACATGATACAAAATTCAAACATCTGTGTCAGGTACATAATGTGCTTTGTTCCAAGTGCAATATTCACCACTTCCTGCTGTGTGGTTTCTATACAGTCTTTTAATGTTTTCAAATACTCATGTGACTTCACAGAATGACAGTTTCTTTATTCCTTAACCAGATAAGCACCCACATAGGACTCCACAAGAAATGGCCTAAATAGCTGTTTTTCAGATGAAGCAAAACTGTATGACAGTTATTTATTTACAAGATGATCTCTCTGGATTTGGATTTGTACCTGAGTCCCTGTAACTAATCCTGAGGATGTCACCAAATCATTGATTAATGTTTCTGTTTTTTTGAAGAGCAGAGCCCTTTTGTTTTTGTCAGTATTTATGGTGTCAGCCTTTGACGTCTCACTTCCACAAAGTTAATTCAATTTGTGTCGGAAGGTTAGGAGACCGGAAAATAAACAATTCCAATCAGTTGAAGACACAAATAAATGGAAATAATGACAGAATAAACTGCAAGTTCCCCCTACTATCGAATGATGAAATTGTGTCTTCTAAACAAGAATCTCTTTTGTAGTTATGGTTATTTGCTAAAGAAAAAAATGAATGTATTGTACACACTGTTTACCGCTTTAAACAGGGTGTGGTGGCAGTGGAGCATGGTGGTTAAGGAGCAGGAGTCGTAACTGAAAGGTTGCCGGTTTGATTCCCCACAGGTGCACTGCTGCTGTACCGTTGGGCAAGGTACTTAAGCCACAATTGCCTCAATAAAATATCCAGCTGTATAAATGGATAACATTGTAAAATAAATAAAAACTGTAAGTGATGTAAGTTGCTCTGGATAAGAGCGTCTGCTAAATGCCAATAATGTAATCTAATAATGTAAATTAAAGTTACTATATGGTGATGCTTTCTTGCACTTACAAGCTACAAACTGCAAACTGAACACAACTCATGTCAGCCATTTCCTGTGTCTTTGACATGGAGGTGATGGTGGGGGGGGCATTCTTTAAGAGTGCAATGAGGGCAATCTGCGAGACAAAAGTGAATGGCATGCTGTTTATTGGGGCTGTTTTATAAGAAACTAACTTTGCACCATAAATTGTGTTCAAACGGACAGAGTGACTTGCAGGAGCACAGGAGGAAAACCTGCAGACAGTCTGGTGACAAACGGGTGTATTCAGAGTCCCTTTCACCATTCATCATCTTGGCCTAACCGCCGACCTCCGAGTGGTGTGGAAAACGAAGGAAAAAGGGAATGTTTTGACGGAGCATGTGCCGTGTGTCTAGGCTGTGATTTTGAAAGTCTGCGTGGCCAACCTTCCCATTAAAACTTCCTTTCGGGAATCTGCCAGCCTTGACTAATGTCCTTTTTGAATAGAGTCATCGGGAGGGAAAAAAAAGCACAAGAACGTACATATAAAGGCAAAGTCATTCTTTCCGTGGCAGGAGGAAAGCTCACAAACTACGGAGCACTATGTGAGAGAGTCGCCGTCCAGCCAGAATGTTAAAAGGTGCACCAGCACCAGTGACGGCATGTTCAGTATAAGTGCCATTATTGTAACTGGTGTATCATTCATTTTGTCTATAAAAGCACCACAGGAGTAACATCTGAATATGTCACACTAATCCACCTTTCCCTTATAAACATATTTATTATAATGACAATAGTGTTGATAACTATCTTAATAACGTGGTTACTATTTATATGCATCGCAGACACCCTTACCCATGTTGACGTACATAGCTTACCCTTCATATTGTATCCCTTTATACAGCTGTGTGCACACTGAGGCAATTTGGGTGAAGTGCTTTGCTGAGGGACATAGTGTCCCATATGGGAATTTAGTATGGTTACAGGTTGATGTCCCTAAGCACCACCAAACACATGCCACAGATGACATGAAAGAGTTATGCCACCTCATATATATGTCAGCAGCACACAGATATAATTAACAAGCATTTGAGATGTTGACTTTTGTTTCTTTATAACAAGGTTATAAAGCCTTATTAGATGTTATGAGTGGAAGCTAAGCTGTATCTTTATTCCAATGCAGAAATGAGATTTCCATATTTTTTATGTGGAGCATTTTATGGGGCAGTAGCTGAGCCTTCAGCTCCTAGGGGCTTTGGGAAAGCACCACTCCGCACAATTACCCACAGATGCAGAACTACAGCCTCGTTCCCCTGGGATCCCCTCTCTCCACTGCCTCTGTTCAGCTCCACTGTTCCCTGCCCTCTCCTGGCCTCCAGATTCCTTATCATCACTGGCATGAAGAAAAGGGCCCATGAGGTCAGTATATGCCTGGACACCCTCAGGGTTTACTGTGGGTGGGGTGTCTGACCCATGCTCAAAACACTGCAGCAGTGTGTTTTTTTTTTGTTGTCATCATTGGTCTTGTTTGAAGTACTGTTTGCAAACTTGTGAAGGAACCAGAGCCCCAGAAACACCATGCGCAGCATATATTTCTCATCAGTGGGAGCAACGGGATGCTGGGAATGAAGGAAATGTGCAGAATCAATTACAGCAGACATTTTTTAATCTGGACCTTTCTTGTAAAATGTAAAGGGTGCTCTATGTCTTCACTAAAACTAAATGAGACAGTGGTATATTTTATTTTGTCATTCATTAACAATACTGAACCAGCCCCTAAAAAGGCCAAAACCAAAGTTAGTTAAGATTGTTTTTTTTCCATCTGATTGTAAAAACATGAAGATTTATGGCAACATTTTGAGATAATTACTTCTGGTGCAGGTTCTTGAGCCTTGCTCTGTCAGAGAGCTGAAGAGACATGTTACTTATGGCGCTGTGGTGGTTTAGTCATTATAGAAGCTTGTGGGAGATTGATATTGCCTCTGTCATCTTTCTTTAGGCCGGACAATCCCAGGCGAAAGAGTGTCTTGGAAACGGCTTTAACAGGGCTGCTCCCCACGGTGACATTATGTGGGAGAAATATATGAGGCTCCTCTGCTTAGAGATCATGCAGGATTTCTATCAGTCTGCCTTTCATAACTGATCGCATCAAAGTGTAAATGAGTAAAATAGCACATGTTTCACCTCAGTGTCTACTCCCTCTACTCATGAACATTTTGGTCTTTAAGAGAACATGTCTGGCTGTGTCTTTTTTTAGGATGTAGCTTGTTTGCATTGCAGGCAAGCATGGCAGTGCTGTTTGACTGCTCTTCAGTCCTGAATAGTCATTATCTCTCCCAGTTGATGGTGACTGGAATTCCGTTGGTGTAAACACATTAACTAGCCTCCATCGATGTTTTAAACTGGCCCTCAAGCACAGGCATTTGATTGCTACCAACTCATCCTTGTTGAAGGACTGTACCAGGGTTTGCTGTTTGTTAAAAATGCTTTGGTCAATTTACTGCAGATTTGACCTCTGAGTGAGACCTCATCAAAATGTTTGAGTTGTCCTAACCTTGTTTTACAACTTTCTGTTCACACACATATTGCATCACAACTTGCATTGAATTATTTTTAAAGCTAAAAAAGCCCCTCTGCCCCTTTCCACAGCCTTTGCCAAGCTACAGAGAGGCAGTGCCACATATCTGAATTTACTGCAGCCATGAAACCAGAGTGGCACATTCAGAGCAGCGCAATCTGAAACAATGGGGAAAAAAACACACTCAAGAATAAGCCATAGACAATATGCAATATATCAACTGTGAAATTATCCGTTGTGCTCTGCTCATAACTCATAAGTTGCCTTTAATGTTGAAAGCTCATGGCTTTTTGATTTCCACGGCTGACTTTTACGGTCAGTTGCTTTGAAATAAACATCATGACGGTGGTAAATTCAAAATTAAAAGGCTGCAAAGCTGCCCATTTAATGTGGCTACATGACAGCCACATTTAAGGATGGTGTTGCGTATCTGTAACAGAATGCAATTGTAAGCTAATTGGCTTCTTTATTTTTCTGCCCCCCACCCTTCTGTTCCCACAAGTCACGCGATTATCAAGATACTTCGCAATCCCTCTTTGCGCAGTGCATCGACTCCATGCTGAGGAATCACTTTCCAAGCTAATCTTTCCAACTCACCAAGAGTTCTGACTTGCCATCGTTGGAGAGGCCAGTTACGCAGGCTGAGCTGTTGGGCTGGATTCAGGGCACCCGAGGTGCAGACAACTTCCAACTCTGGGGGGGTGCATTATTAAGCCTTTAAAGAACTCTCACTATGTCTGGGATTGTGCTCTGATTAGAAACACATTTAGTAAAGCAAATAAAAATAAATAAAATCATTGCCATATACAGATCAGCACATCTGTGCATTTTTTTTTCAACCACTTTAAATGGACAGTGAAGGGGGAGAAATAGTTGTGGTTACCCCATTCAAATTCATGGGGCCCTGCTGAGAGCTTTAAACTACACAAATTGCATTAATGATCATGTGGAGGGGATAGGCCCTGATGGATTCCTTCCCTGTAAAGGATCATGCTGGACAGCCTCCGTCACAGCGTCCTGGGGTGTTGCCTCCTCTGCTGAGCATCTGTGTATCATATGAGCTGCAAACACCATCCCAATCTTCAAACTTGTCTGCGCAGGCGTTTACGTCCACCATTCAAAACCGCAGGCAAGACAGAGCACACAGTGAGTGAGGGTCTACAGCAGGGCACAGCCCCCACCGCCCCCAGCCCAAACCCCCATTCATCGAATATTACCCCACCATTTCTCCCCTCCCCTTTATTTCAACTGTTACTAGACATTTGCTATCAAACAGCCTCTTCAGTGAAGACTTTCTAATCTCTGAGAGAGAAAGTTCTTTGGAAAACAGTGAGTAGTGACTATTCTTATGTGTAAATGATGATTAACAGTGAGAAACAGTGGTATGACAGCAGCTTCCCTCCGCTTGCTGCTGTTTAGATTATCTAAAGCATTACCTCAGTCCTCGAAGATGTCTGCAGAGGGATGGGACCCAAAGGAGTAGTGTGTGTGTGTGTGTGTGTCTGTGTGTGTTTTATGTGTCTTTGCTTGTTGGTCTCAGTGTGTGTGAGTATTTGTAAGGGTTGGGGGATGGCAGTAGCGGCCAGTGGATGCTAGACATTGCGTCACACATGTAATTGATGTGTTTTTCTCATCTTTCATTGGTACACCATATCAGAGCACTCAGCTCTCCACTCTCCTTTCGACTGAAAAAAATCAAAGGAGAAAAATTGCGCAACAACCAAACGTACAAGGCATGTGTGTTTCTGTAAATCTGTTGATCAATATACACATTGAAAATTGACACAGTAACAACAAACACAGTCTGTCAAGCCCCTCCCTCACAATGGAAAATGAGTTTGGTTGGTCTTCTGGATACAGATGAAAGAAGCTAAAGGTGCACAGCTCTTCTTTTGTGAAATGCTGGGATATTTTCTTCTTAGTGAAAGAACTGGCAGTACCCTCCAGTAATGGTTGGACAGGCTACAAAACCACAGAAAGTGACACATTCGGAGAGAGTATTTCATGGAAGTGGGCCCCATCAATTCCCCCATTCTTTATCACCACATTCCTAAAATAGCCTGCCATCAATTCAAAGATGGCCCTTCTGATTCAGAAACATTTCATGTCTATGTGCCAAGCGGAAACGCTTTCTTGTGTCGCATGACACCACAGTTTGTGGTTGCTGTTCGTCACCCTGCAGTCATTTCATAATGCACCCTTAGCTTCCATTCATGGGGAATTCTGGGTAGAAGGAGTCTCTTTCACAGGATTGGAGAGTCTGCATTCAACAGACATACCACAAACATGTCATATCACAAAAGCAACAAACTGTCATGACACAGGTGGGGCTGTGTATGATTCTGCAAAACCTGTAATTTACTATAGCCCGAACAACATTTAAGCAGAAGGAGATAAATGATCTTCTGCTAGCACAAACATATTCTTAAAAAACAGTACTCATAAATGTAAAATCATGAGATGCAGAAATAAGCCAGACAGTTTTTCCACCAATGAGCTAATTAGTCAATTATTTCCGTTTCCCTGTGTGTTGGTTGTGTATTATAACCTCCAGTGAGTCTAAACAGTTGAATCATTCTGAACTTTATTCTGCAAATTACACAGCACAAGCAGTTCTTGGGTCATGTCTGAAATCACTAGAGTATTTTGCCCTGTCAACTACCTCATTGTGGGCTTTTTACAAATGGAAAACATCTGCATTCCCTTGTAACCCAGGGAGATACTCTTTAAAGCCCAAAGGTTCCCTCTCATACCAACAACCTAACAGGAAGCTTGAACATATCTTTGTGATGTATTTTCATATTTCGGAGGAGGAGAGTTGAGGACATAATTAGGAATTATTTCACTGAACCCACATATGCAACCCAGAGCTTACACATTTATACTGACTTTTTTCCTATGTCCTAATTCTTTCCTCATCAATATACTTAACAATCCCACTGTGAAAGAGTGATTGACCGATTGATTGATCTCTTGTCTTCCCATTTTTTCCTCATTCCAGACTCAGTTAGACTCACATCAAAGTGAATATAATTGACTCAACTTGGAGTGCTGTGTAATGCTCCATGCTTTAACATCATTTGAAAAATGGCAAAAAAATATCCACTTAAATTCATTAGGATTTGGTTTTTAGCTCAAGGCCTGTCTTTTGGGTTGCGCTACAGACTTTGTCAAAATGATCTGTTGCTGTGTCGAGCATCTTGACTTCTCTTCGCCAGGTTTTGGAAGACCCACGGTCTCTCCTTCCCAAAAAAATCACAAGTTTGGTTATCATCAGCCCATAGGGGGACTGTGGAAATGCTTACTGCATGAGCTCTGGTATTTGAAAGGATATTGAAAAAAGCTAGTTCTGGGTTTTTTTCAGGTGAAAAACCCCTGCTACCAAACAACTGGATGCCATGTCAAACTCAAGCAGCCACTACAGCTGTTTTGCAAGGCAGACTGTTCCTGAAATTCGTGGAGCATTCTTGGAGGATTCCCAGACACGCCAGTGTTCTGATTGTTGTCTAAAACTGCCTCCGTTTCTAAGAGGGGTAATTTTGTTTTGTAAAGCTGCAAAATAGGCCATCTGTTTATCCAAGATCCGTACGGTACCAAAACATTCATTATCCAAAATATATTTTCATTCCATTCAAAGGCATTTGATCCGTCTTTCATTTGTGAGTTGTTGTGAATTCCCACTGGTAAAGAACAACGCTGTGACATCAGTTTTGGGACTGGATGAGTGGAAAATGAGTGTAAAATGTTTTAGAGACTGGCCATGTTCTTTCCTCATCTCCCTCCAGCCACCACCAGCTCAAACTGCTAAAGAATGCACTGCTAATGTGTGTGAAAAGAGAACGAGGGAAAAGGAGAAATAAGAATGGATTGAAATCCACAGAGTTTATATAGAATATGAGAGGGGATGTTACCTCACAAGAGCCCATTAGGCACCTGAATAAAAAACTGTTTGAATGGGTACCCTCCACACTGAGCAATAGGATAACATGGCCATATTACAATAAAATTTTGTTGCCAAAAAATATTTCAAAAAACAAAACGGCCAAGTCTGTGTTAATCTTCCCAGAATCGGAGGGCGGTGGGGGCTGTACTGCCGCCAAAAGAGGGCCTTGGAAGAAGAGAAAAAATCAGGGAAGTGTGAGTGTGATTGGGCAAATAAGGCATTGGGTGGGGCTGCAGCTAAAAGTCAGAGAGGTTTGATACTTCTCCTTTTATGTTAAAACCCACCCCCCCCCCTTCCAGCATAAACTGTTGGAAGGATGTGACTGCATCCTCTCTCAGAGGGATGGGCATGAGGATTAAATCTTAAGACCGTTTTTTGGGCGGGGGATAAAGGCTGTATTGTTGACTGTCAGAGGAAGAATTTGCAAGGAAAAGGACCCAATAAACACACAGCTTCACTAAGGAGGAGAGAGCGTGTCTGTGTTTGTGTGTGTGAGAGAGAGAGAGGGAGAGAGAGAGAGCAACGAAAGAGGGAGGGGGGAAGAAAAGGAGTGACAGAGTAAATCTTTGGAAGAGAGAGAGAGCTTGCGACTTTATTAAAGAGGGCAGGTACCAGCTGCAGGTAAGAAACGGAGACCTTTGATTTTTATCTTTTCTTGGATGCAGTAGATATCCTTTCAGTTAGTGAGGGTGAGCGCATGCAGGCAGGAGTGGGTGAAACTTAGCAAGTGAACTGTGTCTCTGTGTTTCTATAGAAACACTGCTGCCTTCAAAGTGGTACTCTCTCCCAGTTTGTTTGCATTTCAATTTCTGAGCGCCGTCTTCGCAGTTTTACAACATGAGGTTTGCTACAAGTGAGAACCATAGAATATTTTTGGTAATATGCCCAAACTATCAACGACAGTCTTTAGTTTAACTGTACTTTACTGGACTTTTGAGAATTCCTATGCACTTTTGTTTATATTCAACAGCTGTGTTACATAAAGCAAGACTGCACTTTTTTTCCCAGCTTTGACTTACGAAAACAATGCTGTGCTTACTTTGGCAAGGGTAGGCTGAACATAATGTCACATGCTTCTAGTTTAATTGGAATTTCAGTTAAAAAAAATTAAAGGGGGTGACCATTTTTCACAGTGTTATACATTGACTTCATACACTCAGTTTTTTCCTGGTTTCAGTCCTGTAGCATGCATGGTAGGTAGTCTGTCTGCTCCAGATTCCTCTGCCCCTGAATTAACTTCAGTGAAATTATCAAATATTCGTTGCACTTGTCTTTACAGCTCAGGGTAAATGGGGTATTTAAGTGTTATAACATTCGGGTAATTGTACATTACAACTTGCAATTATACTTCCCATATGTGGATTGCACAACCAAAGCACAGCACCAATTATATCAAAATTAAGTGCCACTGTTTCAGAGGTAAGAAGTGAAGTAATGCCCAAATATTTGTGCAAATTAAGGTCAAAGGAAAAACTAATGCCGCAGACAATGTTAAATACTAAAATCCATCAAAATCTGATACACGTATTCTTTTGTGAGGATCAGCTGAATTGCTGCTGCTGAGTATGTTTGGTTTTCAAACGTGCTGCTGAAGGAAACATTCTGATGGCGCAATAAGGACTCATCCTGTGCCATGCGAATTCCGTGCTGAGAGATTCAGGGTGGGGACCGCAGTGGAAAGAGCAGAAGTGACACCGCAGATCACCTCCTTTATCCCTTCCATATTTGCTCTCATGGCAAATTTGGCAGCGCAGTTTATTATAATTGCTGATAATTGTGCGGTTTCCTTGAAATGTTGTGGAGGAAATCCAGCACTGTCCTGGATCCGACTCCGTCCAAATGTGCTCTGTTTGAGTGCAGAATAAACAGGGTGGGAAATGAACATGAAATATAATATAGAATATTAGCTGCAATTCATCAAAAATGTATCTTATTCTTGCAGGCCTCATAATACACTGTGTAGGATGGGATTGGGAAGGGGGTGGGTGCACCAATGGTAGTTTTTTGCTTGTTTGTTTGCTTTTCAGGAAGCACTGACTAACATATGATTCTCCTGTCATGTGCCCTCTTGAATCACCTTTTGATTTAAACTGTTTGTCATCTGATGATGCTAGAACAACATCAACACTTTCATCAACCTGTTGATTGTCCAGCTGGTACCTCCTGCCACTGTGTTGTACAGTGCGATGGAGTACACTAACAGAGGACAATACCCCCTACAGGCAACATGTGTCTGGCTGATTACAGTGTGACATTCTGGGGATTGTCATGTGCTTAGCTATTGTCACATCTGTAAACATCAGCTTTCCAAATCTGCTATCCAGAATATTCCAACAATGGAATACGCTGCTCCTCTGACTACCTAATGTTGGACTGTGAGGCAGGGAAAAAGTCAAATCACAAACAACACAATGGTGCCAAGGAATGCAATTACTTCACAGATATTTCCACTGGCTGAATAAATATCATTTTTATCACTTTGCAGGCAGCAGTCTCATGACTCATAATTGTTTATATTTAACAAATATGCTCCCGTGTATTGGCTGCCTCTTTTCTCACGACAAAGAGAGTGTCGGTATAGGTGTTTATGAAAACAAACACATGAAAAGGACAAATGGAGCACTGTGGTGTTGAATAAGAAGCATTAGCCACCACCCTCATTTATATGTGTTTTAGCATAGACCCTCTAAAGCAACTCATAATGCTCACAGTGCCTAGTCATTGTGTTGCAGTTTGAGAACCCTGGGCCTGTTTGTAGGATCACCAAGAAAAACAACTCCTCTGACTAAACCCTTCCGTCTGCTGTTTTTTTTTCCACAACTGTGCTTTACCTCCATTGCACCACCACAGTTTCAGCTGTGTATCAGACTACAGAATGAGTAGAAAGCATTGGAAATTAGCCTGAATGGGGATGTCTGCTGATCAAATACGTAGCGTGCATGCACTGTATATATTATGTAATGCACATGCTCTTTATAGATCACAGGTGATGTGCATGCACTGTACAGATGTGCATGTACGTAAATATAGTATGTAATTTGATGTGCATGCACTGTATAGATCACATGCAATGCTACATGTATACACTGTATAGATAGTATATAATGTAATGTGCATGCAATATAGCGCCCCAGCATTCCATGATCTCCCCACCCTTTGCCAGCAGGGCCCCTTGACCTTGTTATCACCATGACGAGGCAGCTGTCACTCAGCCAGCCAACCAGAGCCAAACATCTGCAGATCATCTCCCTCCAGGACCAGTGCAGTACAAATCAGGCTTTGTGTGAAACACACCAAGGCCCCCGAAAGACTCCCTTCTGTACCCATAAGAGCTCTCATTAACATATGTGTGTAGGAGCATTAGCACCATAGCAATAACACAATATGCACATATGCAGCATATTCAGGGAATGTGGGCTTGATGCCAAGCATGTTCAGCCTGGATCATTCACCATTGAGAGCAATGGTGGGTTGTGACCTGGATCAGTGAATTAGACTTCTGACAGCCCCCTGAAAAAATCAGATATTTATGCATGTACAGTACTGATGCACTGTACAATACCTGCTTCTGCATTAGACAGCCCAGGAGCTTTACAGTTTACAGGAGAAAAATACTTAAGGACATTTCTGTCTGTATTGAAATTCCTCCTGCAAACAAAGGGTGCAACCCAGGAGTCAACAATGTTCATGTTATTGGATCATACTCTCTCAGTAAAACAGAAAGCAGCTTTTGGTGTTTGGTGCATTAAAAATCACAGAAATGAGGTGATAATTAAATAAAGCTGTCTGTGGCTCTCAGTATGTGGCAAGAACGGGGCTGTTATGCCACTAGTGACTGCATTGCTTTTGCATGACTTGGAAAAGATTGGAAAATAAGAGACAGGCAAATGTACCGTTGGCAGTGCATTCTGGTTGCATTTTAGAAAATGTCTTATAAAAGGACTGAGAGGATGAATTTTATCCATGTCTTTCCAGTTGCTGCACTTCCAGACTTGGTTATCCTGTTGAACAGAGGGTGATGACACAATTGTTATTTTTACCCTTAGTTGCTTCTATGTTGTAATCAGGGCTCGTCAGTGAGAAGCCCATCCATTACTCTATGTAGAAACAGGCTCTGGTCATGTGACCACTTCAAACTCCGCTCACCTTGTGACGTGCTATTAAAAATGGTGATGGGGTGTCTGTATATATGTGTGTATGTAGACTGTAATCACAATGTTGACCCTAAACTAACAGTAAAACATTACTCTCACTTATAAGTCAAGGTGGCTCACAGTGGGAATTGCATCACTGTTGCTCTGACCCTGGCCAAAAGTTTTCCTTTCCTCGTTTCCACCCACCAGCCTTTCAGCCCCACAGCTGAGGATTTCTTTTTTTTTTTCATCACGTTTAAGCGGACTCCTCGGACCTCCCGGCACAATGGTCTCTTTATCCCGAGCGCCCCAGGGCCTGAAACAGCAGCACGGGCTGGAAAATCATGGCAATCACAGTTTTTATATATATATTTTCACTGTAGGGCTGCTAATGACACTGCCAGATGTGGAATGATGGTGCTTGTCTGCAGAGACAGGACGTGGAAGCAGCAGGAGAGTGCTCGAGGCAGGCACTGCACCACGCCAAGCATGCTGGCTGCTGCACTACATGTAATTCAATGCCTCAAGCTTCAAGTCGTGCAGAATACTGTAGGGCATTCGATTCTGGATTGAATTATGTAACTGAGGTAAAAAAAAAAGAAAAGAAAAAGAAGACCAATTGTGGAAATAAAACTGCACAGGAATGTGCAATGCAGACAAATGTCAAATGTTCAAGTGATCTTTTGTTTTCTTTTTAATATTATGTAATGTTACGCTGACAACATCAGACAAAAATATCAGATTGCAGCATGTGCTTACTTGAACCAGTTGAAAAGTTCCTGCACCTTAAAGAACAAAAGCTGATTTGGCTCTGAGCATAGTCAAGTCTGACCTCTACATAAATAATACAAACATTCTGTGGAGAGTACAGTTGACGGATACAGAAGGCCTGTATCAGACTATTTAGAGTACTTATTAAAGAGCTGGTCAGCAAAAATTATCAAGTGCGTTGGTTTATTTTCTGTGTCAGACATCTGGACAATAGAGGGGCAAGGTGGCTTTTTTCAGTAGATGTGAAGTTGTTCCTAGACTTGTGTGGTGTAACATTGTGTGGTGTCACTTTAAAAGTGAGCAATGTGTCAAAATAATTTACCCATATACCTTCCAGAATACTTTCACACAAGAGGAATAGGCCATTTGGAGGAAAAAAACAAACAAAAACAGTACTCTGTTTCATCCAATAACACTGAGAATGTAAATGACAAAGTCAATAACAAATGACCATAACAATGTCCAGCTCCAATGCTAGAGTGTTGCAGCTTCCATTTATGTACTATGTAAGGAAGCAGCTCTGTGCTTCATGAGACATTGCCGCAGCAATGCTACTGTTGACAGTAAATGGCAACATTACTATTTTTGATTTTATAGTTGTTGTTGTTGTTGTTGTAGTATGTTGTATTACTTCACATGACCAATTATCTTGAAAATTGATGGTCAATAACAATGTCAGTGTCATGTGATCAATTGTCATCCACTCTCCACCTGGCCAGGAGTTCGTTTTTAATGACAATAATGTTGCAGCCTCCATTTATGCACCCATTTAATAACAGGCAACTCAGACACAGAGACATTCTGGTTGGGGTTGCGGTCTTTGACCTCTCAGTATATACTACACTTATTCATCATTAAACAATGATGCAGAATCTATGTTTAAGTAAGGGTCAACATCACCATAAACCTTTTGCACATATAGCTGGCTGGCTGCTGTACTAAGGTATGCATTTTCCTTCCTCAGCCAAAACCTGATGTACTTACACTGTATTGTACTGTCCCGCTCTTTCTCCCACTTTCTCTCTCTCTCTCTCTCTCTCTGTCTCTCTCTGCACAGACCTGGAATCAGAACCATGAAGGCTGGTTTTGGATTCTATCCTCTGCTGATCCTCCTCCTGCTCAGTGTTGCCTGGGGCCAGAGGACCAGGCCAAGACCTGGCCGGCCCCCTTCCACCAGGAGGCCCCTTCCCACCAGGAGGCCCATTGTCCCGCAGCCTGAACCCAAGGAGCCCACAGACTTCCCCCCTCCCATCCTGGGCCCGCCGTCCCCCATGTTCCCTGACTGCCCCAGGGAGTGCTTCTGCCCGCCCTCCTACCCAGAGGCCCTTTACTGCGAGAACCGCAACCTCCGCAAGGTCCCTGTCATCCCGTCCCGCATCCACTACCTTTACCTCCAGAACAACTACATCGATGAGGTGACAGCCGAGCCCTTCCTGAATGCAACTGAGCTCCGGTGGATCAACATGGACAACAACCGCATCCGCAGAGTTGATCGGCAGGTCTTTGACAAGATTCCCAAACTCCTCTTCCTCTACATGGGGCGAAACAACCTGAAAGAGGTGCCGAGCGACCTGCCGTCCAGCCTGGAGCAGCTGCGGCTCAGCCACAACCAGATCTCAAAGATCCCTACCGGCGTCTTCTCCAAGCTGACTCACCTGGCACTGCTGGACCTGCACCACAACAAGATAAGCGACAGCGACCTGGGCAAAAATATCTTCAGGGGCCTCAAGAACCTCGTCCAGCTCAACCTAGCCCATAACATCCTGCGAAAGATGCCCAGCAATGTGCCCCAGAACATCTACCAGCTCTTCCTGGACAGGAACAACATCGAGGAAATCCCCAACGATTACTTCCAGAATTTCCCCAACTTGGCCTTTGTCAGGCTCAACTACAACCAGCTGAGTGACAAAGGGATCCCAAAGATGGTGTTCAATGTCTCAAACCTCCTAGACCTGCACCTGGCCCACAACAAGCTGACCACAGTGCCAGCTTTCAACCACATGCTGGAGCACCTGTACCTAAACAACAATAACATTGAGGGTAAGTGGAGATTTTTTTGCTGATGGTTTCATTTTAAAACTCAGACAAGAGTGTATTTCTTCTGCTTCTTTTGACCCCTTTACTTTTTCAATGAATGAATCCAAGTGCCACTGCATTCATGTTTTTCAATACTCTGAATATCAGCGTGGATAGAACAGGGCATTCCAATGGTGGGCTGGGCTGACTTTTCAGAGAAGAATAATGTGTGAAACAGGAAATTATATGAAGTTCTTATCCAAACAAAACATTCAGATAGAGAGGTCCAAATATGGCTACATTTACGTTGCTTGTTGGAACATGTTTCGTGCCCAAATATTTTATTGGGAAATATGCATAAGCAGGCAGAGGAAACCTAAATCAATCCACAGCACATGGGCGTTTTAGTAATGCCATTTCCTCTCATTGCAGCTATCGATGGCTCTGAACTTTGCCCTTTCCCTGTGATGACCACTGACATCGACGAAAACGACCTGCCCAAGCTGAGGTACCTGAGGCTGGACGGAAACCACCTGCATCCCCCCATTCCCATGAACGTCATCATGTGCTTCAGGCACCTCAAGTCCATCGTCATCTAGAGCGTCTCTGGCATCGGGAAGCAACGGTCACTCCCACAAGCATGGACACTCACCCCATCCCCCTCTCCGTGGGGAACCGACTGAGTCCCAGACTGTAAAAAAAGACACCAAACCTCACAGCGCAAGCCTTCTTTAATACATGTCGGAATACTTTTTTTCTTTGCAACTGAACCTTTCCATCCTAAAGGGCAAAGACTATATTTATAACAACTAAGGGGACTGCGAACGCAAAGCTGTGTTTCTAGTTCTAGTTGCATTGACAGTTTCCTACATGCATGGATATAGTTGCAATTAACATATTGCTTGTTTTTGTAAGTTTTGTTTATAGTAATACAAATAGTAATTTCTTTTAAAAAAGAATGTTACTCCTAAAAACAAAGGTACATTAACTGACATATTACAGTGTAGTTACGATTACAATATGGTTGATATGTACATACACGTGTATTGTTATGTAAAACAAGAGGGGGAAAATCTAGGCTAGGCTTCAAAAGACAGAATTTTGATCTTAATATATTCAAACAGATATGTAAAGAGTGAAGGTAAACCCACGTGACTACCATGTAGTTGAAAATGTCCTCAGTGTACCTGTGTTTTTAAAGGTACTATGTGTAAAAAGATACTTTTCTCTTCATTTTGTATAAATCAGATCTGTATAAATGAATCCTGCTCTGTACCATAATGTATGCTTTACTTCAGTATGTAGACCACAGCCCAGACTACAAGTCTCCCATTTTCATGTGGAGAGTCAGATACATTTTCACAATGTCTCATAACTTTTTGGCTGTATGATTCAAAAACTCAAAATCACAGTTTCATTTATCTTCAAAACAGTATGTGCAGTAGCTTGACAAATAAAACTACAAAATGTTGTTGCTTTGCACAGTTTCATAGTAAACTGAACGGCACCTTTTCCAGAATGCTTTGCCCAACTGAATTTTTTTTCTTTGCTGGAGGATAGGGAGGCTTGTTTTACAACTGTCTTTACTTTAGTATCATTAGTTAATATTTAATCTAAATTTTAAACCAACTTAGTCCACTGAGAGAACAAAGAACATTTAAAACCATTTCAAAATTCAGGGCATGGGTAGAGATTGGCTGGACTTAGAGTTGATTAATAGTATGCCCAACCAAACACATTTATTTGTTTCAGATGAATTGCAGGTTACCTTTTACATCATTTGTTATTGCTTTGGACATATGTCATCATCACAGAACTTCAGCAGAAGTTCTGAAAGAAAATCCTGACTGACACCCAGGGAAAATCAATATAACTTTTGTGATGTGTTGTCCATAACTTCAATTAATAAATTCAAGGTACAGTATTACACATCTTTAATTCTTAACCAACCAATTACCTTTTGGTAATTTAGTTGACAGAGAAACATACATTGACATTACAAAACAGGGTTATGTAAGAGTTACAAAAAGGTCATTTGTTCCTAAATTTGTGTGTGTGTGTGTGTGTGTGTGTGTGGGGGGACAGCCAGTCACAACCAATGAGGGAAGTGGTGGCTGTTGAAGGCAGATGAACAACGGTCTCTTGTTTTGCGTGTCAGGCAACTCCTGTCCCCACCTTACAAACTGTCAAACACAGACATGTATATCATTTCATTCCCTGAATGCATATGAGGGTATATGCATATCTGTGCTAAGCAAGGGAAACATAAAACTGTTAAGATTTAGGCAGGGACCCAATGCAAGTAATACAGTGCATTGAGGTCAGTGTGGAGCTGTTGAAAGAAAAAGATCCTGGCATAGTTTATCCTCACATTTGCCATAAGATTTTCTATTTCCCTTCTGATTGCACTCACAGGTTTTCCATGCAAGTACAGTCGGCTGAGGAGGCTTTTGGTGTGAATGTACTCTTTCAGCTGCAGGGTTTCAGCTGAGATCGGGGATTTATGCAGTCCTCGTGAATTAAGTGTGAACAGAGATGGATCACGCTGGAAAGGAAAATAAAGCCGCACAGGCACGTGCTTTGCCCCCGCTCAGCTCACCGCGACATGGCCTCCAGAAACGCAGGGTCTTCTCCTCAACGCAGCTCCCGTTCTACCATGTCTGGACGAAAAGTTCCCTCTCACGCAGCGGGGCCGTAAATCGACGCTCGCTGCTCCTGGCAAAACAATCACCGGGACAAGGTTACACAACAGCTTTTATAGGCGTCTGACCGACCTGAGCGGGATTCAGACTGTTCAGGAGCTGTCAGCGGTGCCCGAACGGCACGCCCACAGCTGGCCAGGAGAGCGCCACTTCAGACAGCCCGTCTGTACACTTTGGAATGCATTATGAACCGCGACAGACACTTCGACAAAGCAACAACAAATCCCAAAACGCACAGCTGTTAAGCACACACTCGCACGCACGCATGTATATATATGTACGTGCATACCTACACACATTTGATCTGCATGACTGTGCTGGATAGAGGAGTCAAGACAGAACAGAACACAATTTTGCTGATTTTTTTGCAGACATTATCATAATGTAGTCTTGATATCAGTCAACAAATGTATTTCCTAGAAATGTATGCAGTTGGAAACAATAAAAAAGCCAGAAAGTTACAAAAAGAAAATTGACAACACAGTAACAAACACGTGGGCTTCTGAGCCTCAGTGGCAGACACTAGGAGTCTAGCAAGTTCATAGAGATTAGTGGCACAGAAAACATACCCACATACAATGACATATATGTGGATTTTAAACAAAAGGGCACCATGCTGAATCTCAGTAATTGCGTTGCTCACAGCCGTGGGCCTTTTCATCACTCCATCAAATGGCACTAATAAATTGAGAAAAGCATTCAACACTTCTTTCATTAGCAAGGCTGCACCACATTCATTAATACATTAACACTATTGACAGTCCATATAATCCATTTGTCAAGGTTCCATCACAAACACTGTGACCATTTTTATATGGTCATATCCAGCATATCATATCCAGCAGCAAGCAAACAAATAAAAAATATTATTATGCCAGGTATGATTTCTGTGTTATATTTTTTGGGGTCCACAGTCACACATTTTCATACCAGCTGGGTGAAAAGTATATACTGTTTGTAACTACATACTTGATCCTATCCATGTCTCGGTCACATTGATCCCATTACAAACATCCCCACATTGTCTCCATTGTGTTCAAAATCTGGCTCAGGTGCTGCAATGATTCAATCAATTTTCCAGTTCTTCTTCCAAACCCTGTGAACTTGAACACCACCCTCACCTTTTGCCTGGCTCGGAAACTTCATCACATGCCTGTGAAAGTGGCAACGTGTACATGCAGGACAAGATGCGCCGTTTCTTAAGTGTCCTAATGCAGCCAAAATCCTCACAGATGAGACTTCCCGAACACAGCTCTTTTGATAAACCAGTTGAGTGCACTGGAATTCACAGATGCAGCCAAGTAATCAACTCTGAGAAATCACTGTGCTTAGTGCCAGGCTCTCTGTGTGCCTCTTAGCTCTCAGTCAGTCAGTCATATCATTCTTTAGGGCCTGGCAAAATCCAGTCAAAGCCCGTTGGCAGGGCCTTTGTTAAACTCAAATTACGGACTCACTTGCTTAAGAACTTTAAAGATGCTTCTGTTTATTTTTCTTTATGAGGAGAACCACATAGCAGTGTAGTTCTGTCTTAATTCAATATTGAGTTACATTCATAACAATACGCATGGTAACACACTAACAATCCTTACATTCTATGCAAGATAATGCATGAACCTACAAACAGTCATTAATCCTCTAAGGCCACATCAACATCTGAGCCATAGAGTGTAATGTCTAAGACTCCTATCCACCATTCGGCATTTGCTGTCCTGTTGCACTGTGGGACTAGTGTGAAAAATGGTTGTAGTTGGCACTCGAGTGTACAGGACGATTGCATTCTCTGTACCCCTACACTCCCATGTGGGTGCAGGTGATGGCGCAGTAAGATCAGTCTAATGTGCAACTGGCAATTTCAAAGGTCTGAAGAAGGGAAAACGCAAAAGAAAAAAAAAAGCTCCTGTCCAATATTCATCTCTACGATTATAACCATGTTGTCATGACCGTCAGCCCACGGCTCACAGCGCAGAGCACACCGTATGTGATGCTGACCAATGCCAAGCACTAGTTCACAACTCTCCCTGTTTCCCCCGTGATTACAGCAGCATTACTTATAATCATAAATTGATAGATGTAGTATGGATTTGGACTTCATGGGCATTGGATTTAAATTTTTTGAAAATCTGAATGACAGGCAACACAATGGGAAGTATTCAGACAGTGTTTTCTGCTCTTGTTGAAGTTTTAAACAACAAATTAAATAAACACTACTGTCTTATTGGTTTGATTCAGCATAGATGTGGTCAAATTAAATGTTATATGAAAAACAGCTGATGTGATCAGCAAATCTGTAAGATATAGAGGGTCCAATAGAGGGACATATGGAAAGCCAACTAGTACATTGTTTAAAAAAATGTTTTGCAAATGCTGTGCATTTGTCAGCAATTTTATGTAAAACTGTTCCTATCAGAGGATTTTCTGTGAACAAATGCCTCCATTCGATTCAAAGATGGTTCTTATCACTTGTGTACATTAAGATAAGTTTTCAGAATAATTATGCTAGCGACTGATAAAGATTTGAGCTTTGACACTAGTGTGACATGGATCTGTAGAGGAAACACATCCACGCCAAGCTGAAACTGTTTCATGTTTTTTTTCATATTTCAGTGTAGTCTTAAATATGCTCAACAAGTATAAACAAAAAAACCCACTTAAATATGTAGCTTAAGATACCCTCAGCCTTAAATTACAATAATAGGTTTCCAATCTGTCTAAAACAACAAGATCTGGCCTGTAGTTCCTATGAGAGACACAGGTTACAGGTTAGTGCAATCAGTCACTGCTTGTGTTCTTTTCCACCCATCAGCTAAAAATACTTTGCTCTTCCTGTAGAAAGTTGTTTTGATTCCCCAATGCTTAGTGGGAATACTAAAGGTGAACAAGGTGCATTGTTTGACCTGAGGAGAATGTTTTGGATGGTCTGTTTGCTGTTCACTTTGTTTTGACAGATGTGAAGTCCCGTTTCCGCACCAGAGCACACACCGGACCAAGATACCAAACCTTCCAATTGGTCTCAAGAGTGATTGAGAATTGACTGCAGCTTGGTTCTCCTCACTGCTGTGAAAACCATTGACTGGTGGTGATGTAAAGCATAGAAATAGCATAGAAATAACTATTTAGATATAAACACAATAATCATAAAAATCATAGCAACCAAAAAACAGTCAAATCCTTTTGCATTCTAGTTCAATATAATGTATTTGCTGTGAATGCAAAATAACCAAAAAAGTTGGCTAATGGGTTCTGATTTGTACACAAATTAGGTATGAAAGCCACAATGAAATTGTACTTTGTATGATATTGTATATCAAACCACTACAAAAACATTACAAATTAGTTATTGGCTCCACAAATACATATAAAGAGTAAAAAGGATACCAGAATTATTCAAAGTGTAGAAAATCAAACACTCGTACAGAATTATACCCAATGGTTTCTTTCTGTTAATGGGAAAATATCTGTAGACTGCTGAGTCATCATGAACCTATTTCCCTGAGTCTACAGTGTTAGTTTGTGATACATTTCTGACATAGTTCTTGTGCATTCCTGAGCAGAATCAAAGAGTTCATGATCTCCATTGCTTTGGGACATTACTTTACTGTATGTGACACAAGACACTGCAATTCAGGTCATCTTTTGGGACACACTCTACATTCTTTGAGAGGCACCTATAGCGATGCTGCTAAGTTTTCCTATAAATGTCATATAGTGTTTGCTATGATTGTTCTGTGTCTGCCTGTGACAAGTTATTCTAAAAAATTCTATTCTATTATTTATGATTTTAAATATTATTTACAGGATGGCTATGTTGAGCTATGTACATTCTGTATTGTGCAGCATGTTAGGCACAAAAGGACTTAAAGTATTAGCCAAGAATTTAAGTGCATTCATTAAATGGCAGGTGGCATGTGGACCAGTTGAGTAAAAGACTGGGGAAATTGTGGCCCCTCTGGGGAAACACAGTCTGTGGTGGAGAGAAAGGAAGGTGACCCACCTGGGAAGTCAAGCGCGTAGGAGAAGGGGAAAGCCCGCAGCACTGCACCCAAATCTGAACTTTGTGACCTCTTCTGACAACTAAATCTACAAGAGGTAAAGGAAAGGGAAGTCAGAATGGATCACAAGGTTAGAGAGGTTAGAGAAGTTGAAGTTGCTACAAGTAATGATCAATCATCAATCATTATTGATCAAATGAGGAAGCAAGGATGAAAAAAATTTTTTTTTCTTGTTGTGTATAGAATCTCCCCAGGCAGCATGGTATTTTTCACAAAAAAAGAAAGGGATCCATTGCTGTTGAAACAGAGGCAGCATCAGCAGAGCCTGCCAGTGAGGGCAGATGATCAAGCAAGCGAAAGGACTGACATTACATCATTCTGTCCTGAAATGGTGGCACAGGGACCGGAGTTACCAGGGCATGCGCAGAATAGCTTTGGTTCCAAATTCAATAGGTTTTGGGCTCAGTAGAGTCCACACACCACCACAGAGACTAATGATGACCGACGACTAATGATGACTAATGAGGACTAATGAGGACTGACATGATGACTGGTCATGCCTAGTGTTCATGCAATTCATGTGCACCCAGAAGGGTGTGTAATTTATCAAAGAGCTTCTCACTGTGCATGCCAGCTAGCCTGATAGTAATGGTACTTGAACTCCTTGATAAAATATTTAGGTCCTTTAAATACTCACTGAATTTAAAACAAATGAGTTCTGCCAGAATGCAGTTTTCCATTATTAGACACATCTTCAGGCCTTAGCTGCATTTACTTACGTCTGGGCACCCAGGGTTGGCACGGATTCCTTTTACTATATGGAATCCAAAATATTTTCTTTGTGTGACTAGGAGGAATGTTTTATACAACATATAGCGTATTGTATGTCAATGATGTGTGGGAGTGGACAATGTATAGATAATCATCTGCATTGTACATCAAGTTAAGCATGAAAGTGGTAGATATCTTAGGCAAGCATGTATGTGCACTCACTAAATACAAATTCATTGTAAAAGAGTCAGCTGGAAAAGTGGACGAGTCTTACTTGACTTACGTGGTTGAAGAATTAAGAATGAACCCCTATCTAGTTTTAATTTAAATGGGCCTTAAATGTGTTTTAAAACAACTGTAATGTTTTTATGAAGTTAAAGAATATTTACTTTTGCTTTTACTTTTACTTTGTACATCTTTTTCCATATTCTGTCAGTATATGCTGTGATTTGATGCAAGAGCCACAGATTGAATTCTGCAAAGACTGTAGAGGAATCAAGTGGTTAAACTCAGTATTAGCAGCCTCTAATAAGTTGCATATGAGGCTCGCTCCGTTGACCATGCACACGCTCCAGCACTTCCTGTTCAGAGGGATCTTTGTCACATGGTCCCTGCAATGACCTCACAGTCTCCCCACTGGCAGTAAGTCTGTTGTTGCAGTCTGCTGTCCCTGAAACTCAGAAAGACCACCGAATCCTGCAGACTGCATGGGATACTCTTTCCTTTCCTTTTTTGGCCAGCAGGGGGTGATAGAATAGCAAAAGAAAATAGGGGGAATTAATCTGAGCTAGAACTGTTATTTCAAGCATTAAATGCTGTTTTTGTTGTTGTCTGTTTTGTTTTAGTAGAGAGTCATAATGTACCATGCTGAATAGTTTTCACATGAGTTGTATTTGATGCACAGCATCATTTGATAACGTTTGTTGATATGTAAAATACACATGTCATGAATTTTAAGTCATCCTATCAAAATGTGTACTTTTGAAGGAAGAATTGAAGGGAGGAAGGAAGAATTGATGGAGAAGAATATAAGCAGATCCCTCTGCAAAACCTAGAACAGTCTGCAAAAGACTTAAAGCTGGGACAGAGATTCAACTTTCAACAGGACAATGGCCCCAAACAAAGAGCCAAAGCAACCCTACAGTGGTTCGGAAACAAGAAAGTGAGTGTCCTTGAGTGGCTAAGTCAAAGTCCAGACTTAAACCCAATAGAAAATCTGTGGCAGGACCTGAAGATTACTGTACACCACCAGTCCCCACAAAATGTGCAACAACTAGAGCAGTTTTGCATGGATGAAATTAAACCTGTAAAATGTGAGAAGCTTGTGAAAAGTTACCACAGAAGACCAGTAGCTGTAATTGCTGCAAAAGGGAGAACAACTGAGTACTAAATGCAAATAACTCGGTGGGCAGGATACTTATCCAAGCCAGATAAAAAATATGTATTTTTAGAAGGGTTCTCATTATATAATATTTATTTATATATTTTAGCATTCACTGTCTTTCCAAATCAATTGATGGAAAGCAGACCGCCTACCTAAAATTTTGAGAACTTTGCCCCCTAGTGGTCATAGGGTGCACTGAACATGTGAAAACGTTTTATTTTTCTGAGAATTGTTTTAAATAGTGGCCATTTGCAGCAGATTATGATAAAAATATGGCCCATCAAATAATCATAAATGTAACACTCAGCTGAACAAAGTCCTCTAAGAATAAGGGCACATATAGCTATTGCATTTCTGTGACTCTTGGTGAGAAAAAAAATTATTCCAGTCTGTATGCATGAATGTATTATGTTCATTTCACCATCTGCTGTTTTGCTCTAGCCTTTCCAAATGTACAAAGGTAACTATGACCGTAAAGAACATCTACAATTAAAAGACAGAACATAAATCTAAAGTGTGATAGATTGTATCATATGTATTTTTTCCTGTGCATCTATTCTAGTGACTTCTATACAATGGTAATGGAACAGAAAGCAAAAACAAAAAAAAAAACTCCCATCTACTATATCCTACACTAACAAAACATAATTGTGAAGAGTAAGACAGTAAGACAGTAAAGTAATTAAAACAAAAATTATTAAAAATTGCTGCATCACTGTTAACGAAGCAAAGGGGGAGACAGTGAGCAAGAACAAATAGGAGGAAATACTCAAGAGGGTTGACATCAACTCATCAGCATCTGCACTTCTGCCTGTCAGGAGGAAAAAGAAGTGTCACTTCTCATAAACCGCCTAACCGATGGAGCAGCCCACACGGCTGGATTTTCCTGTTAGCCCTGATTTCTTTGCTTTGCTATGACGTGATGGCCCATCTCTAACGTGAATCTCTATTACATACTACTGATCTTGGCAATAAGAGTGTCCCAAAAGGTGAAGCCTTCCCAGAACTTTACCAAAGCCAAAAATATAAATGAACAACAAGGAAATGTTGGAGTGTTCCGCGGAGGAGAAATAAATGAGGGTGTGGGTGGGAGTTGCACAGAACTGTTCAAGTCTGAGTGGGGAAAAACACAGCTGGTGTACACACCTAGGAGGTATTTTAATCACTCATGAATTGAGCAAAGAAAGCCTAGATGATGATGATGATGAGGATGATAATAGTAATAATTAAATAATAATAATAATAATAATAATAACTAGAGAATGTAATTCCAGGGAATTACGAGTGCATGAAAATGCAAACAGTCTAATTTTACATAGATAAAAGTATATAGGCCTACATCAAACAGATGTAGGTGGTCAGAACAGCTGCCACAAGATTCTAATTGCTTAATGGCTCTATTGTGATGTCATAAAGGCCAATGTTAAGTCTATGGGGAAAATTTTGATAGTTTTTAATTAATAGTTTAAAAAGTATAAATGTTACAAAAATAAAAATACATAGCATAAGTGTCCTTTGTAAGACCTCGCAACACAGTTTGAATGAAGTTTCTATGTTAAACGGTTGAAGCTGTATTAAACGCACAAAATTGGTTAGAAGAAGAAAAAGAAGAATAAGAAAAATTCGGATAACAATAGAGTGCATTTTCATGCACTCTAATAATAGTAGTAGTAATAATAATAATGTATTAGTAGTAGTAGTTTTGTTGTTGTTTTAAATAGCTTTTCATGAGATGTGGTATCAAAAATGTTGGGCAAGGTTTTAATTAAATATAGGGAATTGAACATGTAGGAAGTTAATTTTAGCAGAAACAGACATGTAGCATTTGTCTATTTATTAAAAAATTAGTAAATCCTAGTAATGAATCCTCAACAAGTCAACATGCACACTGACACACACTGACATTCCATGAAAGAGGTACTCTCCAAGCAAAGACAGTACAAATATATTTGTTGAGCAACAATGGAAAGTGGCCTTGAAAGTGACACACAGAATATTGGTTCCATCTGCAAGATTGTGAAATCTTGGTTTTCTAAATCTTATTAGCGTGCTTCAAGTGCAAGTGATTCATCTTCCAAGTAATATTTAATGAGCACTGCATTTCTGACAGGAGCATGAAATTGATGTCTTCAGAAAAAAAATGAGATGGATAAAAGGCTTTGTATTAATACACATTGATATTATCATTATCGTAACTGGGAACAAATGAGAAAAAAAGTTTACAATTTAAACACTTTACTTCTTCGTATCTTGCGGTTGTCACAGATTTAAGATAAACACTACACAAACTCTGTAACAAATGTAAGCAAACAGAGTTTTTTTGTTTTGTATCCAACATGATGAAAGAAATATAGTTGGGACAAAAGTGCAGTGGTCCCTTGTCTCTGATGCCATAGTTTATTTATGACCAAATTCTTTGAGACCTCAGGACCTTCAAGTATGTTTTACCCCCAGCAGAACGCCTCGATCATGATCACATGCAGTCAATTGACCCAGGGAAAGTTATTTTCTACAGTTCCACTTTACACATTCCTTGGCTTATTTCTACAAAGGAAATTAAGGGACAATACCAGTATCTGAACAGTAGTTCCTGACGTGTGGAGATGCCCCAACTCAAGTGTAAACTATTGGACCCATAGCCCAGTGCTAAAACCACATTCCACAATGTGTTGCTGTGATCATACATTCACACTGTATTTGTTTGAATATGTATATGTTCATATATGTTTGTGTTTAACACCACTGTTGTCCATCACGGCTTTCACTTGAATAAAGATTGCTGTGTGAATTACAGGTAAACATGTCCTTTACCCAGGGTGACCAACACGGCTTACAGTGCAGTTCTACATCTACATTACATTTAGTTGCTTGGCAGATGCTCTTATCCAGAGTGACTTAAATAGATTACAATTGTTACGTATTAGCCATTCACACTGCTGGATATTTACCACACCACACTGCTGCACAGTTCTACTCACATAATTCTTGATCAAGGGAACAACAGCAGTCCTATCCCTGATATAGATGCTGAAAGCTTTCGATTATTAGCTATGTTCCTTAATAGCTGTACTTAAATGCAAAACTGTGCGTGCCAGCATCCTCATCAAAAAAGCAGCAATGATTAAAAAAAACTCCTCCCTTTACATTCCGTGACAAGTCAAATTGGCAGAGAGTTAATTCCACCAGAAGTGGAAGCTACTTCCTCCTCCAGTAAATTCAAACAGGTAAATACCCAACACTGCTCTGACAGGATACTTCCAAAATTCCCACTTGCTCTGTATATAAGAGAGAAGAAAGCCACTATGGACAACAGCAAAGAGTACACACTCTTCGTACTGAAGACACACCAGCTGCTTAAAGGTAAGACAGAACACTCACTACAATAATTTGATTGGTTACATTTGGATGTACTATTGAAATATGACATAATGTTATATGTATATGAGATTATGTAGATCAACAAAGAGAACATACAGAACAACGAAACATGCATATATTGATACATATTTTGATGCGCTTATGCTGTGGTATAGCCTGAAAGTCAAATTGTAATACACAGCTCAGACAAATGCTACATGGCAGGAGCTCAAAAAACTGGACAAATGTGCGCAAAATGCCTACAACAGACAGAGATAAAAGTGTAATACGATGCTCCATGGAATGCAGTCTGAGATAAGCCTCCCCTGTGCTTCCAGGTCAGAGCACACTATGACCGCCAGGGTTCCCGGGGCAGCTTCCTGCCAGCTGCTGTTCGCGCTGCTGGCCTCCTTCCTGCTGGCCACTGCGGGTCGCCGGCTGCACCTGGGCAGCTGCGCCGTCAGCGTCCACACGCACGAGCTCAAGCAGTACTTCAGCGAGATCCGAA
Organism: Megalops atlanticus; assembly: GCA_019176425.1. NCBI lineage: Eukaryota > Metazoa > Chordata > Actinopteri > Elopiformes > Megalopidae > Megalops > Megalops atlanticus. Next base: position 14,844,536 of record CM032879.1, read on the forward strand.
AAAGCGTGGTGAGTAGCCGTGGCGAGACGCAAGTTACAGAACACGAGAGGCGTTCACAGAAATCGTCCGCTCTCTTTCTCCCTCTCTGCCTCTGAGGCTTTCCGGCCTCTTCTTTTTCGGATGACTGATCAGTGACGCTCCATTCCAGAAATGCTGTCTATACTTTATTATAAGTATGACACTGCACTCTTGCAGGCCAATATCTATCAATGAAAGAAAGCACATTTCCTTAATTGTAGCAAGGTGGGGAACAACTTAATTGACAACATGGACTGACAATCCAAAGCTCTTTGCATTGATGATGCCCAAGTGCCAACACTGTGAGTCTACCGCACAAGTTAATGCCTAAAGCTTGTGCAAGGATGACAGATTTATGATGATGAGTTTACTTCAACAATCGATACCATTTGAAAAACGTTTCTCCATTCAGAATCAAGTCCTTTAGCTTTCAAATGGCAGGAAGCTCTCACCCTCACAAGTGAAACGTAGAAGAGGTTAAAAGCTTGATGTGCATATGGCAGTGTGCTCAGCAGACAAGCAGCATCAATGAGGGTTCTCAACTTCCTGCCCCTGTTTCATTCTGGCCTAATTTTCCCCAGTAAAACCCATGGAATTGGTTAAATGAGGCATGGGTCAATGAGACACATCTAAAATAGTGTGCCAGGTATCCCCAGGCTGACTTAGGAACTTACAAATAGCTCACAGCAGAGCCCCACCTGACAGCATGCAGCTACGCAGTTTAAGAGGGGAAGTTGAGATGGGAAGTCCTCACCTAACTTTCAGCTCTTCTTTGAGCTTAGCGAGGAAGGTGGTGCCCTGCCCTGAATGCCACACCTTTTGAGATGACTTAGCCCTGCCTTCCGTGAAAAATTAGGGGGAAAAATAAACCTCCGGTAATGCTGACAAACGTTTATTTGACGTCACCAGGATACGGTCTGATTTTAGCAGTAACTTCCAGGCCAACTGCATACCGCAGAAATACATCACCTCAGGGCTCCGCTTGCAACATGGCCACACTGTGCTCACTGGAATCAATGTATGTGTCTGAGGTGCAGTTTTCCAGAACAGGTTCAGATCCTGATTGCCATCTTACAAATATGTTTTCACTGTGCCAGCATGAGCCGGAAACTGGCTATGATGCAACATAGGATAGGCGTAAAAGAGAAATCTCCCGTGTTCTGAAATCTTCTCCCTGCCAGACTGTCTCTTTGACACAGCCCTAATTTCCAATACAACTTGTGTCTCTACAGTTGACCGAAGACAACCACTTGGGCTTGAAGCTTTTGAAGGCACACACCATGAAAGACGTGCAGGTTGGTACCCATTTCGAAATATTCATATCAACGTGGAGTTTTCCTCTGTTCTTTTAGTGAAGAACAAAAGAAAACGGTCTCTAGCAGTCTCTTCTCTGGGTGTTGCAGTTCTGTGTTTCTTTCCCAGCCTTCCTTGCACAGGATGGTCCTTACAGCATTAAAAAACTACAGTTAATCAGTGAGATAGCCGCAGTGCCAAACATGAGAATAACGTGCCAGGGTAGCTGATCACCGGTCTGTTGGAGGGATGACTCATCGCCCCAGGAATGTGAGGGCAGAAGTCTGAGCTCTCTCTCCCTCCCTCTTCCCCCACCAGCCAGCAGAGAGCTGCTGCTTCCTAAGGATGCTGCTGCGTTTCTACGTGGAAAGGGTATTTGGCAGCTATGCCACAGGCCAGTCTCAACTAAGGAGGAGCACCAGCAACCTAGCCAACTCGTTCCTCAGCATCAAGAAAGATCTTCGCCACTGTGTGAGTACCACAGAGAATAGAGACGCTGTATTTAAGCACAAATAGATCTGTGCAAAACTGCCACCCTGCAGACACCCACATAATACACTGCTCCTATGTTGCAACTATACATGCACTCAAAGTATAGGACATTATAAAATGGCACATTTCAAAAAGCAACACGAGGGACAGGTTTAAAGCTTAATGGACATATGTAAGTCTGTTCAGTATTAAAGCAGCATCAGACAGGAGCTTAACTGACAGCACACTTCTGTCCTTTCCCTGTAACCAGCATGCGCAGATGCACTGCCACTGCCAAGAAGAGACCAGCATTAAATTCGCAGCCATTCTGGCCAACTTTGAGAAGGTAAGTCAGATAACTAGGAAAAAGGAGGGGCTTCCAGAAAGCCGTAACTTAGCAATGCGTGCGGAAAAAAGGCACAGACGTGGTTGGCTGTAACACGAGTCCCCCTTGCCTCCCTCCAGCTGGACCAGAGAGCAGCAGCGGTGAAAGCCATGGGGGAACTGGACTCTCTCCTGAACTGGCTGGATGGGTTCCATGTAGACAGGCACCACAGTCTGGATGGAGAGGAGTGAGAAGTGCCACTAAGCCAGCCGCGCCTCAGCATATCACAACCAACCCTTTCATGCATACTCCAAGATGCTGTGGAAGTATTGCGTAACTTCTGTAATGTCCAAACAATTTTAACTATAGTTTTTTATAGTTTCATACAGTATGTCATGGTACGACAATGCCTTATTTATGAGGATATTTATTCCAAGGTAATATTAAGTAATTTTTTATCTTATTGTTTGTCTCAGTGAAACTATGAAGTGTTTATTTGAATCCTCAGTGAAGGAGACCTTAGATGTTAGCAGATTGCGAGTTTCTACAGGTATTTTAATGCCATAGATGTGAATCATCTGTGATTAAATTGTGATTTGACATTCAAACAGAAACCCAAGTTATGGGAGTAATTTTATATTGACAGAGTGTGGTGAATTATGATTGACTGAGAAAGAACAAATAAAACATTATTTCTTTTAATCACTCCTTCCTGTGTGTGATGTATTTGTATTGTTCAGGGCACACAACACTTGATGTCATGGGTATATTCCTTAACCCATTCAGCACATTTGTCACGATTTACATGAAAGAACAGAAATGAAGACACTTATTATCACCTAGTTCTCTAGGACAGTCTGCGTTAACTGTTTCAACATCAAATGTCTTCATTAGGTACTGCTGCTTTCAATATGCTAATCGTTTAATTCAGCTTTCATTATTTACATTAAATTCAATTTGGTTCAAATAATGAGGGAGTAACTAGTCCCATTTTTGTTTTGACATGAATCCAAACAGGTATTGTCTTCAAGGCCGTATGTTTATTCACTGTTAATTTATTGATGATTAGACAAGACTGGTAAGCGGAAGGCCAATGACTGAATTAATGTAGACGATTTTAATTAATACTTCGTCAGATGTTGTCACAACATCTTCATCGCCCAAAGATTGCCACCATAAATCGAATGTTGGACGATTATGCGACCGTAATGCCCACTATGTTGTATTTCAAGACCAGAGGTAGGCCTACTGCTTGGAATGCAGTATCAACATGCGTTTTCGTCAAAGTTGTGATGCAGAAATTAAGCAACTATTCATAACTATTCAGAACCCCCATCCCCCTCCCCCCCTCCAATTTTTATTTCATCCTTAAATCAGCCATAACAGGGGCTGACGTTAAGAAATTAATCGAATAAGTCGTAGCTGTAAGAATAACATAAAAATATACATTTTAAAAGTGTACATTTGAGGAAAGCGTTCATTACAAGAGTCTTATAAAAGTTAGAATTATCTTGCCAATATTTATACTGTCCTTTTGTGAAATAGGCATATTTATAATAAATCATCAATTACAAACCATGTTGATGATTTGTGCTTTATCTCGCAGCAACTCTTTCTAGTTTCAGAGATTGATCCCAATCGCAATGAAATTTATATTTAAATTATTTTGGAATCCCGTGAAAACTCAGTGTTCTTGAGCGGTTTCTTTACGGCCCAGTTGCTTTATAGTCTTGCTGCCCTCTAGAGGAGACTAAACCACAGGATTGACTTATATAGCACAAGATTTTTGATGGCCTAGGGGTATGAGGTTTGAGCATTTATGTAGCCCCATAGACTAGAAGACAAGGTCATGAAATTACATTCCTTTAGGTAATTCGCAGCCTACACCCCCTTTATCATTCCGTGTCCCCAGTTTACCAATTCACGGCTGAGACCCACGGTTCTTCAGTTCGTGCCCTCAGTTTACCAATCCGTACCCATGATTTTGTGATTATGAAATGCTGATCTAGGACCAAATTCCCAGATATTTTTAAACCAAATGTCAGAACTGATCCTGCATCAGCATTTGCGGGTAAGTTTTGTATGGCGTTCTCTGTACTGCTCTTGTCCCTACAAAAACGAACGACGGACGCATTCACTTGCTCCTGAGCGCGTCTAATCCATACCCACTGTTGAGTAAATCGTTCCTTCCATTTATCAATCCATGCCCACATGTCAGATTCTGTTTAATATGTTTATGATGATGTAAGACGAGACCAGCAGAGATGATTTAATTTAATGTAATTTTAAGGGTAGTTTGAAATACAAAGACTTTGTTTACGAGTTGGTATGCGAGAAGTACATGGGGAAACTTCTGCCTAGAGGGTGCTGATCGGCACTAGTGTGTTGCTAACCAGCTCGAACTGAGACTGCTTTACCCAGACCTTGAGTTTACGGAACTGATATATGTGGGTACGAATTACTACAGGGAATATTATTTTCGCCTAGGTCCTCTTGAGGGTTACGTATACACCTACGTGTTAGAAAGCGAAAGAATCACCCGGAAACTGCGTTTGGAGCGTAACCATTGTTGAGTGAGGTATCATCATCTATTTCTTTCAAAATATGTTTCAACATGGCTATAAAGCATAAACTTGATACAAACTTACTGTCATCTTTGGCGATAGCATATGAAGACATCATCTTAAAATGCATTTTAGTTGTAGCAATAATATAACGCAATTCCTTCAAAACAAACAGGCAATACAACACACCAAACACAACCTTCATCCACATTCTGAGCAGCACTGAGTAAACATGTAAACACTTGGCATATATATATGGCAGACCTGAAGTAGTAGCTCGTGTGAGCCCTGCGTAAAAGCCTTAGGTAGCGGGTAGCAGGTAGCCGAGCGGTTGGAGCAGTTACGTCACTCCCTGAGAGACCTGGTTAAGTAGCGTTGTTGCCGACAGGCTAGGGGCAACTTGGCATTAGCTCTATTGGCAACGACGCTGGCCGTAAGGGGTTGGCAGTGAGCAGTGAAAACATCGGTTCGACACTTGCTTGCTTGCTGACCCCCGTAACATCTAGTTAAACACATCGCAGTCTGACCATACCCATTACATATATATAGTATACTATTATTATTGTATACTGTATATACAGTTAAAGATGAAACGGTATGAAAATTTAATATCACGATTATAGTGACCAAAATTATCACGGTTATCAGTATTATCGCGGTATTGTTAAAATGTGCTGAAAATGTTCAAAAAGTACTGATAAACAAACTGAAATCATTTCACCAAGTTTTATATTGAAAACCACAAATAAAATTAGCAGCACTATGCAGTTTTTATTTGCATAAACATTAAAATAATAACATAGCCAATGAACTGTACTAGTCCACTATGTCTTTTATAGATGACATTACTTTCTCAGGCTACAAAACACTCTAAAAAGAAGTGCAGATACGTGTTTTTAAATGCAAAACTTAAGCTACCTGATCCAACATTCCCATGCACAGCTCCACTTGTTGTTTTCTAAAAGTCTTGGTATAATATAGGCTAATGTGTAGGTCATTTCAGGATATCATGATAATGCTGAAGAGGGCAAATTAAAAAGAAGTGTTTTCCAATCTTCAGTTCTCCCTGACAGCAAAGTAGGCTAATTGACTCAAGACTTGGTAAGAGTTCAACTAGGCCTATTTACTGAACGTCAGACAAATACTAATAATGCTGTCACATCGTAGTTACGCTGGAAAATTCATGAAGGAGGAGGAGGAGGAAATAAACTGGTCTAAACAGTGTTCTGTTTCAAGAATATGCAAATACAAACGTACACGGAATTCATTCTTAATAGCAAATTAGTTCTCTTAAAAGGCTGTAAAATCTCCAGAGCGCTATCACTGCCTTCCGCCATGTTTTCACTGACACAAAACAAACCCACATTGCATGCTGCGCCTGCGCGTCTGTGTTTGGGAGACTGTTGCTAACTTTGGTTGATGCTGTACAGTATTTAACGTAAGTTTTTCAAAGCGCGGTAATCAACCACGGTTTTAATGATAATTAAAATTTGAAACGGTAATACTAACCGTTGCGGTTTACAGTGAAACCAGTAACCGTTTCAGTGAGTTTTTCAAAGCGCGGTAATCAACCGCGGTTTTAATGATAATTAAAATTTGAAACGGTAATACTAACCGTCGGGAATTTTATCGCGGTTTACCGTGAAACCGGTAACTGTTTCATCCCTATATACAGTATAAAATAAGTGAGAGATAAAATACATGAAATAAATAAAAACAATTCACAAGGGGCTAATTCTCCACCTACACAGCCATTTCTTCTCCAAGAACTGAAAATATTACAATATTTCATTCTTGAAAGCAGTATAAATGGAGGTATTCTTAAAAAAAAAAAAATCTACATTTATGAATGAAATATTTATCCATTATTCTATATTCCATCAAAAGAAAGCCAAATTTTATGTCACCATATTGGAATTTCAGAATCCCTTTACTTTTTTTCTCTCAACAAGGGATTATACAATTGCTTGATGGGGCAGGGAGCAAGAGACCTGTATTGTTTTCACTATATTGTTTAGTATATAAATCAGATGTAAAAATCACCCACTCTTGCTCACCATAGAAATTGTCATGTTCAACTATTACTAAGTTCATTCAGAATCAGTTGATGGAAAACCTAAGACTGACCTGGGTGGGGCTTGGTTGGATAAGCCTAATCAAAGAATATATAGAAACATGCAATTATACACCTCAGGATTACCGCAGTCCCATCTCAATATTTACCCAGTAAATAAAGCTGATTGTCGATGGCTTTGGTAACACATCATACTGGTAATTCCAAGTGAGCCCTCAGTCTGCAGGACACAACTGCTCTGTGTAAAGTTCAAATTCAGAAACACAGCATGACCGTCTGAAAAGTGTATTTTTAGTTGATTTTACCAAGTGCCACTGAGTGTTGTAACTAAAGTAAAGGTAAATAAATATATAGTCATACAACGTAAGTAAGAACATGATAAATGTCATAATCCAGTTTTAAAAGTAAACAACTGACTAACCTGGTATTTCTTTCAAGATCGCTGTGATTTATTGAAGGAAAAATAATTTTTAAAAAGTCAATAAGGTTTTTATACTGTCCATAACCTGATTCCTGGTATTTCTCCTGGGTGTAGAGATGTCACCCATACACATTTATTAAACGATGCCAACCAGAATTAAGCAATGTTACAAGGAAGGCAGTTACTTTCTGACTACCTCCTTAATTCTCAACAGACTAATGTTAGGTACTGTAAACAGAACTGCCAAGAGGGCCAGTGAAGTGAATCAGTGCCTGGAAAACATGCTGGGCAAAGCACAAGCTTGTTTTACTGTAACTGCAACCTCCTGAGAAATGTTACATTTGCCTTGCTGTCACTCTTATCCAGAGTAATTAACACAGCTCTAAATTTTAACACGTTGTCCTTTTATACAACTGGATGTTTACTGAGATAGTTCAGGGTGAGTACCTCCCTGAAAGGTACAACACCAACAGCCCACCTGTGAATCAAACCAACAAGCTTTGAGTTACAAACCCGTGGTGCTTACCACTACGCCACACTGCTGCCCCTATGCCACATTGCTACCATTAACCACCAATGCATCTTATTTTCTAGTTTTCCTTTTTGACTTACATTTAGTAATTTGGTTGGTAATTCATCTGAAAGAAAAAGAGATGAGAATCTAAAATGAGGAGTATTATTGATTATTATTATGGAAAATAAACTTAAATTGTGTACTGTAGACATCCCAGGAACCTTTGTACAATACATCCGGCTGTTACAGGTGGCAATTGGCAATTCTTTTCTTGAACAAATGTATTCTTTGCATCACTTAATTGTTCATAAAATATGTGCAGTAATGAAACAGTGCCCAGTTTTTTCTTGCCTCTCATTTCATAACATATATGCTGGGCTTGTTGTACCTTGTTCTTTCTCAGTTTCACTCCGCAGCAAATGGAGAAGTAAAAACATGTCAGTTTTTCTGCTGATGGATTGCCATTGTGTTTTCCTTTCACTCTCCTCCCAGGTACATTACACAATGCGCGTGTTTTGGGGAAACAGTTCTTGACTTCAATGAAACAATTTGGACTGTTGGCAAGAAATTAATTCTTATTTTCCTTCTCATCTTTAGCAACCCCCTATCATGCATATTTGTTTCATTTTTATGCTGGTTGTCATAGTGTGAGGGTATCCATAGTAAAACTGTCTTAGAATCTAACCCAGCGTACATCTCGTAGAACAACAATGTACAATAATGAGGAATATTGTGAAGATATTTACAGCATAGTTACAATGTTGGATACACCCATACACTTTACTGTATTATATATAAAGTACATTTCATAAAACCACAAAGATAATATTGCATTCACCTGAAAAAGTATTGAGTTTTGTATTGATATTTCATCCATATACTGCTTGTCATAGAAAAAAATACAAACATTTTGCAGAAAAAGGTTTTCATTTTGTTTTGTAATCTGCTAAATTTTACAGCAAGTGAAAACTGTAACCAGTAATTATTGATATGGAATCTGTATTTTTATTGACCTGCTGTTTTCCCAATGTAAATTTATTAACCAAAGCAAGTTACAGTAAAACAGAAGGTCCATACAATTTATTTTTTTCTCATTTGACTGAAACAAACCCTCACACTTGACCCAAATATCACAATTTCAGTTTTCTCCATATAGCGCTTTACTAATGTGTTTTTTAACATTTTTCTAAGAGTATTTTACTGAGAATGAGTCACATTCTTTCAGAAAATGTATATCTATAAAGAAATACACTTCCATCTTCATTTTACACTGGTGTGCACATTCTCAAATTACAGTTGTGAGGAATTCATTTTTCAAAATTATTTTTCATTTACATATTTTTGGTTTGTTAAAATAAAAATGGTTGGAAATAAATAATTATTCTTTGTTTCTCCAATAATAAAAAAGAATGGAGAGAAAAAAAAATCTTTATTTTAAAGACCTTTTCTGTGAGGATTTTGTACTGTTGATCTTTTGAATCATGACATGGGGAATACTTTCCATAAGGACAGGTGTGTGATGACATCATCACAAACCTGCATATGACCTCACCTGTTTCACTACCAGGTTGAGAGTGGCACCCTGAGGGTGGGGGTGTATTTTGCTTCCTCTTTTCCAAATTTCTCTAAAAACTACCAACATTTTTGGACCAGTGGGAAGTTCTGAATGCCATTGTGCTTAGCAGTTTTTTTAATGTGAGCACAGACTCCAAGAATGCAGACTTCCCTGTTGTATTTACATGAATTGATGTAAATGATGTTAATGTAATAATTGACAAATAACCCCCCAAAAAAGGGCACACAGTTACAGGATGCAAATGAGTTGTGACATCTGAAATATTCCACCATACCTGTGAGCATCCTATAAAATGGACAAGAGCAGGTGTAGAGAGCAAGTCAGACAGCACTGGAAGATACAGTACGCCCTCGACAACACTACTCTCTTTAACAACGACCCACAAGGCTGGTGAGTTGCATCTATGTGTTTATCACACTGTAGGTTTGTCAACCCTAGTGACCAAAGTTTTTGTATGACCACTGTAAAGATCATTACTTGAATTGTCAGAATGTTTTGGCATATCTTCCTTCTGTCCCACCTGTCCTCAACCAGTTAGCATCATGGTAAAGAACAGAACTGTAGATGCAAGCCAGTGTACTCTTTCCTCTCTGTGCATATGGAATCATGCCTGACCTGAATGCCTCTCTGTCCATCAGAATCATGAAGACGGATGTGGTCTCTCTTCTCGTCCTATGTGTGTTTGCCGTCCTCTCTGCCGAGGCCAAACCAGTCCATCAGACTCAGCTGCAGGGCTGTGCAGTCAGAATTCCCATTCATGAGATGAGACATCATTTCAATGCAATACGTCATCACGTTGTAAGTACAAATGTTGATCCTAAATTAGTCTGTTTGCCTCATTTTGATTTAATAGTTCATTTTTTTCAGATTTGTGGGGTTGATTCACATTGTCTTGGGGGCAGAGCATATTAAGATGACACCCAGGGGCTCGAAATTAAACTGATTCAGATTTAGAGGCCTGAGAGTCATTTTCAGTTAAAACACACCAAGGGCTGTTCTGGGGAAAAAAATTAAAACCAAGAAAATTTTTCAATAGCTAGTACTAAGGATTTATACATCAGCCTTGTCACAGCCACTGATATGGTGTGTGCTATGTTGGTCCAGCCAAACACTTTACCTGGTGGATCATTTTCAATACATATGGAGCTATGTTAGATGTGTTAAACCTTAAAAATATCAATTTCCAATTTAATAAACATGTTTAGTGATAGTTGTAAAGTAAATGTTTGATACAATTTGAGCTGCTCTACAGTACCAGTCAAACGTTTGGACATACCTGATTCAGAAAATGGGAAACATGCATTCAAAAACATTTTGATGTAAAGATTTATGCTTAAATGGTTGAAATGTATTTCTTAGATATAAATAGTGAAGTTGATGACTATGTATGAATTTCTTTCCAAAAAAAAAAGAATTAAAAAAAATATTTATTTGGCTACTTTGAAGAATCTAAAATATAGCATAGTTTTGATTTGTTTAACACTTTTTTGGTCACTACAGAATTCCATTGTGTTATTTCATAGTTTTGGTGTCTTTACTATTATTCTAAAATGTGGAAAATAGTAAAAAAAAAAGGACAAAAACCTTTCTATGAGTAAGTGTGTCCAAATTTTTGACTGGTACGGTAGGTGTCCATTAGGCAGTCTGAAGTTGGCTTGTATGTGTCTCTACAGATGGCCACAAGAGGTCAATAAAGAAGCGAAAGACATTCATTTAAGATAAACTAACTTCACTTCAGTTTTATGGTTTACTGACTAAGTTTGAAGTTGTATTCTACATTGCCTTCAAAATTAGAGGTAGCTATTTTTGGTGTAGTTTTTACTTTTGAAAGATTCTTACTTTTGCCAAAACACAGCCAAAGTTAATTTTGATTTTAACCAGTGTCCATGAGGTATCTTCCTTACCTATCAATTATGTCATTTATTTGGAGTGTGCAATTCTGCAATATATGCTCAAATCTCAGATGGGAAAAAGCCTGAGAATACAGAGATAACCACCTCTGACCATGTGTCCATTCTTTATTGCTTGAGAGTATGTCTTGAGAGTAGGAAGAATTCCAGCGTAAGGGCACCAGTGAAACTCCCTCTTCTCAGTACAACACAAACACATGCAAACCTCACCACAAGACTGTAGGATCTCAATGCTTTGCTTAGATGAAAGAGGGAGGCCTCTTTGAAGCAAACCAGGTTCTTGTTGAAAGACAAGTTCAAAGGTGAGCAAAGAGAACATGCAAACGAACATGTATATTTGCATATGTGACCAAATGTTGCACACCCTCACAATGTATTCAGTTGTAAGCCCTCAAAATGCCATTTGCAGTGTTACAATTGTTCCTAGAATGTTCCAGAAATGTTATTCCAATGCATGGCAGGGTCTCAGGTATCTGCAGTGATACGGATGATCATTGTTGTGCACCATATTTTCCCCTTTGAGTTTCTCTGATTAATCTGGTCATTTTCTCTCTTTCAGTCAGAAGGGGAGCCAACCATTGCAATCATTAAAAACAGTGTTCTGACCACCATCGAGGTAAGGATTTTATCCATGATAATCCAGAATAACACATCGACTTTGGTGTCTGAAATGCAATTCTGTTGCAAAATAACATATAATACACATATTCAGGGCCTTTGCAAGTAATCTACATATTAAAGGAAGTTCATGTGTTTATTAATTTATTCATTTATTACCTTCATTTTTTACCAAATTATCAGCCAGTATTCATGAGATCAATGTAAAGGGCAACCCATACACGTTACACCGCTGAAAAATCAACCAGCATTTGAAAATTAAAATCGTAGAAAGTATTCTGTTGAATGTTCCGAGCACAAATCAAGTCAATTGCTTTTTTCCCCTGGACTAATATTTACTACTACTCTGGGTGCCGTTCAACGCCTCTCGTTACATCTCCACCTTAGTTACTGCAGCGTAGTGTGGTAATGCAGAAGTTGAATTACTGGTGCCCTCTACTGGTGCGACTACGTTTCAGCATTTACTCTAATTTATTCTAATTCACACTGGTTCGGACTCTTTGCCTCCAACAGCCCGCGGACAGGTGCTGTTTCCTGAGAGAGCTGACCGGCTTCTACCTGCACAGCGTGTGCTCAAATTGGCGTGGCATCATTCCACCGCTGGCCAGGCAGCACGCCAGCCCACTGGCCAACAGCCTTTTTGTGGTCAACGGGGACCTGCAGCAGTGTGTAAGTAACAGACGCAACCGCACGCACACAGAACACCTATGTGACCGAGTCGCGAAGGGATATGGTAAACTCATACGATTTACATGTAATCCTGTCCTTTCCTCCTTCTCTGGACACGCGAGCAGCGTTGTGAATGCGGAGGAGACGCTCTTGCGAAAATACAAAGCGTCAAGAAAACATTCGAAACGGTATGTCAGATATTATTTTTATATTACAGATATTATTCCGTCATAACTCTTTAAGGCTTCCTACAAGTCATTATTGTTTATATCTGGGTTTTTGTTGAATGATGACTTCAGTAGGTGTTTTCAGTCCAGTGTGGAACAGACATGGTAGGTTTGAACGATGCCTTTTCTCTTGGCAGATGGAGAGAGATGCAGCACTACAGAAGGCTATCTGTGACCTGGGCATTGTTCTGTCTTGGACTGAGGACCAGCTGTAGCTCGTCTCCAGTGCCATCCTGCCTCTTTCAGATTTATGTTGGGTGATTTATGTAGGGTGATCAAAAAGCTCCCCTACAATTCCCGTACATTTGCTTTTCCTCATTTTCCACACGGACACCAGGGCAGTCGCCGCTGATTTATTATATTTATTGTTCTATTTATTTATGCATTTCAAATATTTATTAGCATATTAATTTATACGTTTACATTTTGAGAAATGAAAGTAAAGTTGATGATAGTAACTATATAAAGCATTTATTTATTTTGCATTTTAACCATTCTTCTTAAGTAGGCACAGTGTGTCTTGGATGGTTGGTGTACACTGCACTATGATGCAGTAACAATGACTATATGAGTAATGGCTGTTAAAAGTCAGTTTTAATTCTCACGCTGATAATATTCTAAGGTATTAATTAATAAAAGTCTTGAATGCATTTCAACAATATTTGTGATGTCTTTCTTGTGAAATGCTTTATAGTATAATGTCACAAAAGATCAGTTTCAAAAATGGCCTGGAAAGGTTCACATTCATTTCACCGTCAAATGGACATGCGTATGTACAAAATACACATTTGCGCAAAGTTTACATTATGAACATGAATATACAGTATTTTTAACAATCATTAATGGAGAAATGTTTCAATGGAATTGACAGGACTCATGACAGGACCTGATACTAATTATTCACTTACATTTTTAAAACTATACAAAATTAAAACGTTTTTATGTAAGATTTATCAAAAGATAGATTAATTAATATTGAGTAATAATACATAAAACACATAATTGTCTTGTAGGTTTTGCGAAATCCATCGCAACGATCAAGCAGCTACTTTTACATTTATCTATTTTTTGTACATTATTTTTCAGGAAAGTAAATGTCGTTTCAATCCATGGCTACTATGGGACAGTTAAGATTCTTGGTATCCACTGGTTAAAAAAAAAAAAAAGTTATCTTTATTCCATCAGAAGAAATCACATACAGACTTGTAAGCGAATCATAAGTTCCATAAAAACAAGGACAGTCACTACAGCTCGCACTAGCATCTGAAGAGTGTTATTACGCGTGCAAAATAAGGCACGAACTAGGCTGCAAAAATACATACATTCATACAGCTGAATTCTAAGGAAGAGATAGTAGATAAATACACAAAACAAAGGCAAAAGATTTGCGCAGTGAATTATGTCCCTTTTCAGCTCATAAAATATATTGCCAATATTGGAGATAGGACCTCTGTATTCTTCGCTTACGTCTTCATTCTTGGCAGTTGGTAGAACTGTGTCCAAATAAAATCGTAGAACTTCGTTCATTGCGTGGCATCCGAAAGGAGTCTGCAGGGAAAAGTGAGGCGTTAACTTGCGACAGATGAAATGAGCGAAATCAAATCCTAACTGGAGCGCAAAGTAACTGATAAGGGGCTGCATCAGAAAACTTTTCTGTGCTTCTAGGCTGTCAGACTAATAAAGTTACACGGCGTGGTCTCACCCCGCTGGAAAGACAATGTCACATTGAGGGAGTAAGCGTTGCATTGTTAGTATGAGAACCGAAATGTGTAGAAACTAAATAGGGCCCCCTTCAGTTTACAGCGGATGTTACATTTATTCCCATGTTTTTATTTTTTATTTAACACTAGAAGCGCCGAGCGGCGGTCATTTGACCGCTGTGACTTCCTACTAATAGCGCCGGGCTGGGTTTACCTACTTAAAGCGCGGCTAGGCGGTCAAAAGACCGCCGAGTCATTAGACAAGGACACTGTTACTGACACATAATGATCGTTAGATGGCGCTTCTTGCACAAAGCAAATAGTTTGCTTACAAGATCAACTTGTTCGAGTTCGGCCAATGTATCATTTCCGTGTAGATAGTCGGTGATTTTTTCATTAGAACGTTTGTTGTCCAGCCCTTCCATCATTCAGCATAATGTTTTTACTGAGAAAACCATCTGAACAACACTAAGCAAGACTAGTTCAGGCAACTTTTTCATAGTATTTTTTATTTAATATTTAGTCTTATGCCTTGGAGAATTAATTTATTATTAGAGATGCCACACACACGACAGCAGTTGGTCAGTTGGTCTGTAAATGCGTAGCCCAGCTTTATAAACATTCAGTTGTCGCCTGACATCACGTCGTTGTCCCTAGTCTTTCATTTATTGTAAGGGCACGGTCCAACTAGTGGAAAAATTATTGTTGCGACAAATTACAGATTTGGACATTTTAATTGTTGGGCGACGTGTCGGGTGACGGGGTTATAAACCAGCCTATCAGAATGACAAGACAGGCAGCGTTTGGTTGAGAATTACAATTTGTGTAAATTGAAACTTGTGCACGTTTAGAGTGTGAGAGTCATTTGGGTGGCACTGGAGAAGTAGGCTAAAGTGTTTCAGTTCCAAACACGTCTGTCTCTTTGAAATTATCGCTTACACCACACAATAAGCCCTCCCGAGGATATAAAGCTTTACATTTGCATTTGAATAAATTAGTCATCTACCACAACTAACAGATAAAGCAAACACTACGACTTCAAGGCATTCAGCAGGCTATCATCTAGCCTGCCGAGTAGCCTGCGAGTAACACCTCCCAATAGAGTGCCATAGTCTATCGTTAGTGTCTCGCTTTTGAACGATTTGGCCTGAACTATTTCATACTACGAACAGCCTACCACCGCCTATCATGAGTCTCAGCTAAAACTAATTCCACACATGTAATAGAAAATGTAGGCACAGCTTGAAAGTGAATAAATATGCATGAATGTTGTTTTTACAAAATATGTATGTCGCAATTGAGTTTTGTCAACAAAGCTGTGTCGGATGTCTAGGCTTTTAGAATAAATAGCATTTATTTAAACTGAATTACAGCACGAAAAAACGCATTCTTTATGGAAAATCGACAGTGTAGTTTATTTACAGTAAATACTTAAGAAAAATTAATTATACATTATACAAGACAGATACGCAAGGTACTCTATACAATGAAAATGCACCAAGTAAATAACTACATAACAAAGTACTTTTCTAGCTATTTAGTATCCTATGTGTCGAGATGCTGTAACCCCTTGTGCACAGCCTGTTCAAGCAGGGAATGGTGTGCCTTTATTCCGCCTCGCCGTTTTGTGTTTCCATTTCAAGTGGAGAGGTAATCGACCGACAGCCTAGAACAATAGCCTAGGTGTGATCCCAACCCCCTCCTAACGACCGCGTCATGAATCACTTGGTCAAGTTCCCTTCAACGTAAGCTAATGTTTTGCAAGTGCCTTTATCACTACTGAAAGGCATTACATTTGGCTTACATGTCTGGCAGATGTCATAAGTTTTGTTCCCTGAACATCAGCCGATTTGGCACTGTCTCAAATCAAGTAAAGTTCCCTTCAGACTGTGCTCAGGATGCTCTCGGAGCATTTGCCACAGAAAATTCACGTAGATGTCTGGCAGATGTCATAAGTTTTGTTCCCTGAACATCTGCCGACTTGAAACATTGAGGAAATAGTCTCGGGTAGTTTCTCAGCCCCACTGTCAACCGCAACTGCCTGATACATTGTGCTCGTAATGACCGCGTCAAGAATCGTTTGATTTGTTCACCAACTCAAGTCAAGTTCCCTTCAAACTGTGCTCAGGATACGTGCATGGCTTTATCAACATTCCAGGCACAGCTTTGGTGCGTTCTTGGAGCATTTGCCACAGACAAGTCGCTTACATGCCTGGCAGATATCACAAGTTTTGTTCCCTGAACATCTTCCGATTTGGCATTGTCTCCTTTTCGCAGGCGGAGAAGGAGTTTCAGGCATAAGTCGCTTACGTGCTGTTGCCCCCGTTGCCTTCGCCATTTTCTGGCGTGCACATAGCTCTTTCGCCAGCTCGAGAATAAATTTCCTTCTGCTTATGGTGACGTTCATGCACTGTTTGTACAGAACATGTGCATTAATCGCAGCCAGGTCAAGCAGATTATAAAACACAGCCACGGGCCAACGGCGGCTGCCTCCCTTTACCGAATACAGCCGTGCCATTTGATCCATGACATCAACACCAACTTTAGTGCTGTTGTAATAGGAAATTGTTTCAGGCAGTTTCTTTGCGCCATCATCAGTTGAAACTGTCTGATGCATTGTGCTCAGGATGCATACATTTTTCTTGGGTTTTGCTTGGTATATCGTGAGTGTGGCTTTTCCCGCCCTCAGCACCTTGGTGGAAAATCTTTCAGACTGTGCCTGTGTACAAGGGTGCATCTCTCGTCTGTTTTTATTCATCGTGCCAACAATAGTGGTTTTGTTCGCCAAAAGATTGTTTGCCAGTGCCAACGAGGTGAAGAAATTGTCCGTCGTGACATTTCTTCCTTTCCCCAGGAAAGGCTCCATCAGACGCATCACAACACTGTCCGATAGCCGCTGACCAGCCGGTCTAGTGTCATCTTTCCCTAGATAGGGAATTGCGTTCAGCATATACTTTGTTTCGACATCAGCGGCCACCCAGAATTTGATACCAAATTTGTCTGGTTTATTGGCCATGTACTGTGTGAAACGACAGCGCGACTTGGTAGGGAACAGTTGTTCATCGACAGTAATGTTCTCACCGGGTGTGTACGAAGCAATACTGTTTTTCACAAATTTATCGAAAATCTCGGATATCATGGCAAATTTATCTGTCACAAGGCGGGCAGCCCTTGTGTTCTTGTCATCAAAGCGCAGATAGCGCATGATATCTCGGAATTTCTGTCGAGACATTGTCTCTTTGAAAATGGGATTTCCCAAGTCAGCAGACCAGTACTCATCCAGGTTCATGCTTTTACCGCCCGTAATTCCTCTCACATAGAGGAGACCCACGAATGCTTTCAGCTCGTCAGCCGTCAGTTTGAATTTATCAGCATTATTTCGATCAGCTTCAGCTTGAGTGTATATTTGAAGCTTTTCCCACATTTCTGTGTCAAACACAGTAAACTGCTCAATGGACTTGTAATATTGTCCTTGGCATAACGTGTGGGCCCTGGGGTTTCTCTCATTATATTGCACTCTCGCACTCTACCCCGAGGGTTGCCAGCAGTTTGTTCAGCCCATACCGTGCCATCTCTAGCCTCTTGAAATGAGTCCCCAGCACACTCGATTTCAGAGTCTGATTCTGAACCTGAATCAGATTCAAGGTTCAGATTGAATTCACTTCCACAATCGCTCTCCTCATCTCCATCCGACACCTCACATTGTTCGCCCTCCGATTCCATCTCATTAATATTACACAGCAGCTCCAGCGCTTGCTGTGGGGTATATCGCACTCTCTGAATCATTGTAATGCACCGCGAAACCGTGCAATCGCCCAAACTGTGTAGCCGCCCCGCTACACAGCGTGCTGTAGACATACCAATTTATTGCTCTCGATGTCTCAGAAGTGCTACTGTGAACACAATGATCATAACAGAAAAATTCTCCACAATAGCGCAGCATTGGCTGCAGTGTTGTTTCTTGCAAGTAGCAGTTTCAAGTAGTAGAGCAATCAGCAGAAGAGACAGCAGGATGAACCTTGAAAGAGCCATTCTTGCCTTAAAATGTAAGAGATCTTGTCCTTTGATTGCAGAGTATCTCTTGAAAGCAGACAAGAGAGTGTATGTACAGAGGAGCTTGGACTCCTCATCAATTTATACTCCAGAATTCTGAATTTCCTGCTGGTTTCCTGTTGAGTTGGGGGTTGCAGTTATGGCAAATTTGGGGCCTGTGTCATCAAAATGAGTGCTGTGATGCAACTTTTTTCTGAATGCAAATCTGCAAGGGGAAAGTTTTGAAACGCAAAAACACTCCACCCCCTTTTGATCGTGTATCTGTATTACATGTTTTAAAGTAATTTAAAGGGTTACTGGTAGGGTGATCAAATAGCTCACCCACAATACCCAGATTTGAGAATACATGTGCTTTTTCTCATTTTGAATTGGCACAAATAATCCTTGAATTCATGAAATCTCTTCCTAATATTTTGTCTCCCCCAACCCCATATTTACTGTCTTATATTACATATAAGGAAAATAATTACTGAATAATGCACAATAGTTTTATACTGAATGAAATGAGTTTGATAATACAGTGCACTCTATTTATAAGAAATGCTTAAGAATGTAAAATTCATTTAATAAACAATAAGAATTTAATAAAGTAATCAAAATCACTGGAACAGATCCATTCCTGTTCAAATGCTGTTTAAATGCTCTCCTCATAAGAGTCAAGCAATCTGCTTATAAGAATTCTTTTAGGCTCATTCACATCATAATATCACATTGAATTCATTTCAGTGACACATTATTTTTTTAAAAAATCATTTAGAATTCTGATACATATGTATGTGGAATCCCTAACTAGCCCACTTTACCTGAAGTGGACTTTACATTACTGTAGCAACTCACACATGAATGTTTTTCTGTGCTGCTGAGTGCTTGTTATGTTTAGTTTACTGCCTGAATTGGGATGGCAGGAAAAAGGAGGATGCTTATAGAGAACATAATAAAAGGCCACCATGAGAAGGAAGGAAAGAAACCAATGGGAACTGGAACAACACCTTTGTAGCCTACATAGCTCCAGTTATTAAAGAGACACTCAAAAATGAACATGAGTCAAATCATTTTGTTTTTGAATTTAGTTAAGGACAATGACTGCACCACAGCAGTGTAGACTGCACAAAACTGTGATTGCGACACAGTGACATTCATATAATTACTGTGACTTAAACTGTTACTTTCAGTTTATTCAGCCAAATAAAGAATTGCATAAGAACATTGTGCATTCAAATGTGTTTTGTTCCATGTCTGAAGCTTTTATCTTTTTCAATGACATATTAGCAAAAGTTGTCCATTCATCTCAGACTCTGATTTTGAGAATCAACAACTCAGAAAATCAAATTCTCCTTGACAGACGTGATTCTTATAAGCCAAATACAGTGCATTGTTGGTCACTTACCTCACATATACTTTTTCCTATACAGCACATATGATATGTTTGAACAGACTTGTGGTCAGGTATGTGCTCTATTTTGAGAATTAGGAGGTCACAAGATATGTTCAGGCCAGCATGAATCAAATACATTCCTATGGAAAAGAAGAAAAGAAATAGAAAAGAAAGCAGGAATAACCTTGATAGAGCCATTCTTGGCCGAAGTTATAAAAGATCTTTTCATTTAATTACAAAATATCTCTACAATTTATAATCCAGAATTTGGAATTTCCTGTTAGGGGGTTGCATTTACCAGCAAATATGGGGCCTGTAACATCCAAATTCTGGCAATCAATCTTATTCTACCTCAATGCATCTATCTCCACCAAGGTAATGGGAGAAGATAGTTGTTGCATCTTCAAAAGTGCACTGTTAGGACGTGAAAGCAGCGGAGAGCAATATTTCCTCTGTGGGTTTTTTTATTTTAAATCATCCCAATGCCCTTCTGTGTTATGGCCCCCCCGCGTAGGCCAGCGGTCAACAGTTATATTGAAAGTAAGGGAACGGTACTGAGCTGTGTACTTCCTCAAAATCTTTTTCTGAAAAGAGTTTACCTCAACACTGAATTCTGCAATTATTGTAAAGTGAAAACGACATTTTTTCTTTTATTTCTAAGTCACTTTTACTGTGACCATGTGTGTTTGACTGAAAGAGAAAGAGTTCCAACAATGACAGTTCCACCAGGAGAGGGCAGCATCAGCTCAGGTTCCATATAACCATACTACAGTATAGTAATCATGATGTGACAACCATCCATTAAACAGCGCCTAGAGTATTTCTCTGAATAACATAATTGCAGGAAAAGGGTTTGACATACAAAGAGCCATTTACTTGACTTGTGATTGGAACATTCAACCGAACACTACCCTGGGTTTAATTTTCAAATGCTTATTGAGTTTTTAGCAAGAGTGTAACATGAATGGGTTGCTCTTTTCTTTACATTTAACATTTAGTAATGCAGCATTGCATTGCTTACAGTGCATCGTGTTAGGTTGCATGATACATTGTCTCAAGTATTGATTCATAAATTACATATAAGAAAGTTACAGTATGTCATGCACACTTGCTGAGATCAAACTTGGTTGCATTTTGAGCAAATGGATCAGACCCTGAATCATACCTAGGACAGTGTGGGACACACACTATAAAAATGGAACATGAAGGAATTTAATTCTGTTTGGTCCAGGTTGGCTACCCTATTTTACTTTTTTACTGATGTCTTGTAGCCAGCCAGTGCAGATGGAGAGATGGATGGAATGTTACTCTGACCTCCACTCCAGAGAGAACACTGCGTCCCCCTCAGCCCTTGATGCCATCGAACGCCTGCCAATCATGGAAGAGCTTGACGCAGAGCTGACGGTAGAGGAGCTCAGCAAGGCCATTGACAACTTGGCCTCAGGTAAAGCCCCAGGCAGCGACGGGATTCCTCCAGACCTGATCAAGCACTGCAGGAGTACCCTACTGCTCCCACTGTATGAAGTCCTCTGCCAGTGCTGGCAAGGAGCCGTACCGCAGGACATGAGGGACGCTAAGATTATCACCCTTTACAAGAACAAAGGCGTGAGAAGCGACTGCAATAACTACAGAGGCATCTCCCTCCTCAGCATTGTCGGCAAAGTTTTTGCTCGCATCTTGTTGACCCATCTGCAGAAGCTGGCAGAATGTGTCTACCTAGAGTCACAGTGCGGCTTCCGAGCTGAAAGATCTACAGTAGACATGGTCTTCTCCCTACGGCAACTCCAGGAGAAGTGCAGAGAACAGCAGATGCCCCTGTACATTGCTTTCATCGACCTCACCAAGGCGTTTGATCTGGTCAGCAGAGACGGCCTTTTCACGATTCTCCCAAAGATCGGCTGCCCGCCACGACTGCAGAGCATGATTGAATCCTTCCACACTGATATGAAGGGGACTGTGCAGTTCAATGGCAGCTCCTCTGAGCCCTTCAACATCCACAGCAGCGTCAAACAAGGCTGTGTGCTTGCTCCAACACTCTTTGGGATCTTCTTTGCTCTGCTCCTGAAGCACGCCTTTGGCACGGGCTGACCATCAGCCTGAAGAGGACAAACGTCATGGGACAGGATACAGAGGCACCACCAGTCATCACCATCAACAATTACGAACTCGATGTCGCCCATCAGTTCATCCACCTCAGATCCACCATCACCGACAACCTCTCCCTGGAAACAGAAATCGACAAGAGGATCGGGAAGGCGGCTACAACATTTGCCCGCCTCACCACTCGAGTGTGGAACAACCCCAAGCTGACAGTGAAGACCAAGATGGCATGTACAACGCCTGTGTCTTCAGCACATTGCTGTATGGAAACGAGTCATGGACTAGGTATGCTAGACAGTAGAGAACGCTTAACACCTTCCACCAGAGAGGCATCTGTCGCATCCTGGGCATATCCTGGTAAGACAGAGTGTCCAATGCCAAGGTCCTGTCTCGTGCTGGCCTTCCCAGCATGTTCACTCTGCTCAGACAACGCAGGTTGTGCTGGCTGGGCCATGTCCACCGCATGGAGGATGGCCGCATCCCAAAAGACCTCTATGGAGAGCTGGCATCTGGGAGGAGAACCACCGGTCGCCCCAAACTGTACAACAATGATGTCTGCAAGAGAGACATGAAGGCACTCGACATTGACACTGAGTCCTGGGAGGGCCTTGCAGCCGACCGCACAAGGTGGAGAAGTACCCTGACCGAACACCTCAAGACAGGGGAAGAGAAACTGATGAACGCAGCAGCAGATAAGCAGGCACGCAGAAAGGAGCGCAGCAATCCCGACAGACCAGAGACCACATACAGATGTGACCTTTGCGACAGAGACTGTCATTCCCGCATTGGCCTTTTCAGCCACAAGAGACACTGCTCCAGCCAAGCAGTCAGCCAGGAAAACTAGAATGCACCACACATGGTCAACCTGACCGATGGAGGCCCATCACGCTTGTAGCCAGCTGTGGAGACACACACAGAGCTAATTTCTAGCTGCCTCATTGGCAACTGAACCTTTACTTCACAACTTCAACAAAATTTTATATCAAATTGTAAACTGACATGTTTAGGGTTAAATATTTGTAAAACAGCTCTGTTAGGGTTTGAAAATTAACATACAGATAAAGTTTGTCTGAACTAAGCAACACTTGGTGTTCTTGCTGTCAGTGCACACCTGTCACAGTTCATGAGGCTGTCCCCCTAGTGGTACATAAAGGATCAACAACACTAAATCTTTGATACAAAAAGCAGTCCTGCATTACAACTACAGAAAAGAAAATTCTCAACAGTAACATTTTCTCTTTATTCTACATCACCGTTGAAAAAGGACCTTGTGGGATTAAACTTCTCAATCTGGTTATACTGAAATTAAACTATATATGTATATATATATATATATATATATATATATATATATATATATATAAAAATTTTGAAAAACATGAGGTGAAAACACTAGTGAGTCACTTGGGAAAGTGCACACAAATATGGAATATCTAGAGACGTATTTCCTGTGATTCATAACTTTTGCCACTATTCACCATAAAATAGACGACAAAATAACACCTTAGAAAACATTTATTCACACATTAGAAATGTCAGATGGGGAAAACTGAAAATGAAATTTTTTAAAATATTTGAGTCAAAGTGACTGATATTTCAGTCAAATGGATAAAAAAACAACATTGTGTGGATCTTCTCTTTTCCTGATGTCTTAAAACTTAAAGTGAAAACATTGAAACAGTGAAAAAATTTGGGTGCTAACTTTTGCATGACTGATACAGCTACAGGGCCCTCCATATCTATTCCTAACTCTGACTAAAGAGGAACAGAAACATGATATAGATACATGAAAAAGAAAAAACTACATGATGTCTTCTCCGATTAAACCATTTAAACATTATTCTTCAATCACATCCCTGTAACTGGTACATCTTGTAGTGTTTTATGTGGTCCTGGCAATTTTGAGTGAGATTTTTGACCATATGACCGAATGTGCTGGTATATCTTGGAGTTTAAAACTTGCATTTTGAGGGATTTCATTTTAAAGATTCCCAAAGGTACAATTAATTGGGGTAGACTTTGAAACGATTAGCTAAGAATAACATCACAGCATAATAACTAACATAAAAATTTTAAAACACGCATGAAAGATGCTCGTTAAAGGCCAAAGCATGAGAAAGAAAATTGGAAATTCACTCCTTGTCAATGGTCCAAAATATTTCATTGAATTCAAGAAGTGTTTCCCCACTACTTCTTTGCATGCACATTTGTAAGGAAAATTCAATGGCAGCAACTGTGTAAATGATAATAAATTGGCAGTCCACCAGTAGGAATACTAAAATGTTTTTACTTCTGCATTTGCTGTAACGTGAAACAGGAAAGAAACAAGGCGAAACTGAGCCACCCTTATTATTATGAAATGTAAAGCAAGAAAAAACTGGATCCTGTGACTTAGCTGCTTACATATTATGAACCAGACATCTGACACATACAATAATGTAGTGTGGGAAATTCTCCTTTAAAATAAAATACATTTGTCCAAGGAAATTACTGCTGAGCTACACCTGAGCCAGCCGGATGTATAGTACAGAAGTTCCTGAGGTACGTACAGTACACTTTTTTTCTTTCCTTTTGAGAGTAGTCACCTTCCTCATGACGTTGCTTAATGTCATAAACTCTCGTCTGGTCAGCATGGTTTAATGAATGTGCAGGGGGTGTCACGTCCGTGGCCAGGGAAAATACCAGGGTGTACGTTTTTGGAGAGTACAACAACCTCAAAATGTATTATTTTTCTTCTCTTTCCATTCAGTGAATCACAGCTATCTTGTGATACCTTCCAACAAATTTCAGTTGGAGTCAGCTGTTCCCTTTTTAACCAAGATTATGTGCATTTATTGTGGAATTATTAAGATATATTGTATAACCAAGGTTTTAGTTACCTTTATCAATACTCAGCGGCACTTCGCCAATATTAACTAAACATACACTTTTCAGAGGGTCATGCTGTCTGTGAATATGACCAGAGCAGTTACACTTGTGTCCTGCAAACTGATGGCTTATGACATTACTTGGAGCAACCAGTGTGATGTGTTACAGAAGTCATCAACCATTTTCACTGGGTAAACACTAAGATGGACATATGGTAATTCTAAGGTGTACAATAGTATGTTTCTTTTTTTTTTTTTTTTTGCTTAGGTTCTGTGTCGCGCTTGCCATCAGCTACTCCTGAATGAACTGATCAGTTTCAATCAATCAATCAGTCAATCAAAAAATTGTGCATTTTCCAAAGGGAAGTGGGAAAAAGGCTGAAAACCCAGAGCTAATTGGACACAACTAGAAAATTATTCCCTGACTCAAGGACAAGGTGACATCTGGAAAACAGCAGAATATTAACAGTGAAATGCCATAAAATATTATTTCACTGCATCAGTTTAAGTGTAGAGACTGTTAAGTGGCCAGAGGGATGGTGGGCTTTGGGGGCTATGAGTGGGACCTTCCATCCAACAGCGGCCAGGGTAGGACTTCATGTGTAATACAGTAATGGTCCAGGCATCCTTTTCATTGAAGCAAGTTAAATGCTATGGAACAGGGCTGCAGGAGCACTTGTTGCTGATATCTCTACTGGTCCCTCAGTGGTGGAATGAACTCCCCATGTGGGTAGGACAGTGGAATCAGTAGCCATCTTCCAACG
This sequence comes from Megalops atlanticus, assembly GCA_019176425.1. Classification (NCBI taxonomy): domain Eukaryota; kingdom Metazoa; phylum Chordata; class Actinopteri; order Elopiformes; family Megalopidae; genus Megalops; species Megalops atlanticus. The sequence continues at coordinate 14,870,075 of CM032879.1, forward strand.
CAGACTGAAGACCCACCTCTTCAGATTGTGTCTTGTTTACACCTCAATCCCCACCCCTTTCACCTGCAACTTGTATCACCTGCTGTTTATTTTATGTATAGTATCGCAATGTGTTTCGGATTCTGTGATCTAGTGACTGTGATGTATGGTAGTACACTTGGCTTCCCTTGTCTAGTCAGGTATTGTACATATTTGTGTTTGACTAATGGGGTGGGGGGTTGTATATATTTGTGTTTGACTAATACACACACCCCTGAGGGAAATAAAATGGCTGTTTTACCTTCATTTGTTAAATGTCCTATTTCAATAATTTCAAATAGCCACATACAGACACCTTTAGTGGAGTTTCAGACACGCTTCCCCTCTTGCAGAAAAAAGGAGCAGGATGGCGCCAGCAGTGACAGGGAGTGAACTTCCTCCAGGTACACAAGCAAGAAATCCACCAGGAACTTCCACTCGTGACACAATGACAGCGTTACAAAATGTAAACGATGTGTCATAACACGTATGGTATTACATGGATATGACACAACAAATGTATATATGCGTAGTAACACATGTAGTATTCCATGGATATGACAAAGTGAATCACAGTTTTATCATCTCCATGGAGACAGACTACAGCAGACAACCGCAGCAGTTCAGCTTCTGTTTGAAAACCAAAATATGGAAGCTGGCTATGCTGGGTTAGGAAACTGGATTTATACATTATATTATGTTACATCATTTAGCAGACACTCCGACTTCCAAATCAGTGCATCACAATGCTAAGAGTAGTTATCAAAAAGTACTGCAAGAGGTCAGTAAGATACTGAGTTAAGTGCTAAACTAAACTTTTTTTAATGCAAGTACTGAGAAGAGGCGGGTCTGAGAGATGCTGCCCTTGTATTTTGGGACACAGAGGCAACTCAGGGTAGCAGATTGCAGTGCTCTTACTGGCATGTAGGGCCTGATCATGTCCTGTATGTATCGGGGGGCTGATGCATTAAGTGACTTAAAGGTTAGTAACAAGGTCTTGAGCTTGATCCTTGCTGCAACCGGTAGCCAGTGGAGGGACTCAAAGAGAGAAAGACATGGGCCTGCTTGGAGAGGCTGAACGTCAGTCAGGCTGCTGTGTTCTGGATAAGCTGCAGTGGTCGGATGGCATATGCCAGGAGGCCAGCAAGCAGCAAGGTGCAGTAGTCCAGACGTGACAGGATGAGAGCCTGGATAATGACTTGGGCTGTGTATTTGGAGAGGTATGGTCTGATCTTCCTCATGTTAAAGGAACAAAAGGAATCTGCAGATCGTGGTTGTGGCTGCAATATGCTCCTTGAAAGACAGACTGCTGTCCAGGGTTACCCCTAGATTTTTGGCAGCTGTGGTTGCCATTACCTTTGCATTATCAAATTTATGACCTGAAATCTGCAAGCTCAGCCTCTGATCAAGGCCCTGTGGTTACACAACTAACTAACTAACATAATCCTGCAGCGATTCAGTAAATATCAAGCCACACAAGCTAATAACCTTCCCTGGGTACAGTCAACCGCCAAGCAGCTCCTCCCACAAACCTCTGGTTTGTCAAAAACTTTCAATCTGCCTCCTCCCTCTCCCCGCTTTCAGTGCGGCGCTGCACAGCCAACGGTGGCTCTCGGCAGGGCGAAGGGAAGCCAAGTCACAGACGTCCCAATGTAGGTCAAGCGCGTCCCCATCTGTTGCACAAGCACACCGAGGGTGACTTAGTGGAAACCAAGGCCATGGGACCTCTCACCTATTACCACATCAGTGTGTGAAACTTTCCACCCTCATACCTGCTTTGATGTGCTACAGCTTTTTTGGGGCATCGAAACCAACGGCCCGTTTTTCACAATGTAGCATTCGTTTTCCATAACAGCAGAGGAATATTTCCCTTGCCCGTCTGTTTTTTTTTTTTTTTAACAAGAAGTTGAGCCCTTTATCTAATAGAACCCAAAAGAAGCTTGACCACACAAAAAATATTTTCATCCTAGATCTGAATGGTTGATGATCCCTGCCTGAGCTTCCTCTTCAGGATAGCTGTCACACATGACATTATAATAACATTCACAAGACACTACTGCAACGTCGACATGGAATCCTGTCAAAGTCAGGCTACAAGGACTGCAACGCTGTAGCTGCTCACAGCACGTGCTGGCCCGCGCTGCACTCGGCGTTCCGTTTTGCGCAGCAGTTTTTGGGCAATATGGGGGCAGCGTGTTCCAACAGACAGGAAGCCGGCGAGAAGCGAGAGCACCCTGTCCCCCCCCCCACCCCCCCCGTCCGCGCATGCTGCGCCTGCTGCACCAGGCGGCCTCCGGCTCTGGTCGCCAGGCGAGTCTCTCGCATCGGCCCGCTCCGCGCTTGCTGCCATTGACGTCAGCCGCAGCGAACACATGTGCGAAGTGGCTTTGGCACGTAACATGTGAACAAAGGAAAGAGCGAAATAAAAAAGCATGTGAAACCGAAACCCCTTTGGAGGATAGTGTGGTAAGCCTTACTGTTCGTGAAGAGGATTTCCTCTAACAAACAGCGCCACTGAATCCTGCACAAAGCACAGATGCAATAGGCAAGGGGGCCGCTGTGAAACGCTGAGATAACCCTCTCCCCGGTCCCCGGGAATGCTCCTTTACCACTCAATGCATTGCCCTGCCTCCTAAGTAAAGCAGTGATTGGGTGGCTGTGAAGATTGCATTGTATGGTGCTAGCCAGGCCGGGTGCCCTTGTTTTTGCTCCAGAGAGATCACCTCCAGGCCCATCTGGGCTGCTTTCATTTCAAGCTGCAGTGCTCAGAGCCAGGGCACTGTTTGCGTATGCTATCTGCTGCCCTGGGACAAAACAGTGCAGTGCTGGGGACACTACGTTTTTTCAGAGTTTTTTGTGCGCATGAAAAATATTACATTTTCTGACTTTGATTTCAAAATCTTATTTGTTTTCATCACATTTTTTGTCACACATTGATTGTGAATCTCTATGAGGAATGTTCCCATTTGCAATGTCCACTCTGTTCATCAGCAGCTGTGGATGCAATTGCCATCCTTTTCTAAATTTAATATAATTTTGACCTGAAAGTGGCAGAAAATACCTTTACTGAACTAATAAAGATCTATTCCATTGATTTCCACTGGAGGACCAGGGGGTCTTTCCCAAAAACTCTGGGTCTGAATTCCTTTATTGGACCTAGTCACTGGATGACAACATGAATCAGCAGTTGTTCTCGGTGCCAGATTGCTAGGTGAGGGGTAATGCAAAACCCCTCAAGACCCTCTCATGGAAATCACCGAGCAAACCAATTCCAGTTATTAGTACACAAGTGGCCTCGCTTACCAGTCATGTGTGTCTGATGCCACGTCTGTTGCTAACAGTGTGATAATGAAGTTGAACGCTCAAATTTAAAAAGTGTCAATCTTAGAGATTAACAATCACTCATAGCATTGTAGGGCCTGTCTCCACAATAATTTTTTTAAATTAATTTATGATAAAAATACATATTCATGAAATCCACATGAAATCACAGTCCCCCAAACTTCTTTATTATTTATCCATAATACAACAGTTGTGACACAGATTTTGACATTTCAGAGGATATGGAGAGGCAGTCGAAACATTTTGTGGTTAGTGGTCTGAGGCACATTTTCCAGAACTGTACGCTGTTCCGGGACATTCGTGTCAGCTCTCTCACTGTACTGTGCATCATGTGTGACTGACAGTCTGTTCATTGCTGGCAAATGATGCACGAAACATCATACCCTGAAAGTATGATCATTTTAGATGTGAGCCCATTCATATCCATAATGAAGTAACAAGTGTCAAGTGACAAGTGTGAAAATGGGAATTTGTTATGCGTATGCCAGTCAAAATCAGAGCAAATGCTGTGTGTGAAAGTACCGAAACTTTGTGGCAAATCACAAATGGAAAAGAAAATTGTAATATGTCATTTGTCAGTATTTGGCAGGGATGGAAACAGATGGCGTACGCAATGGCTTGTTGAATGGTGATTATGAGCTTATTTCCTTGGTTGCAAAACACAATGAAAAATATTATTTTTCATGTTGCTACAATGTGCTACCAGCCAGCGTGTGACAGCCAAACTCTACCAGCCAACTAGACCCCATACCAACTGGCTTCCTAAAACAGCTACTACCTGCAATTGGCACACCACTAGGGCTGCCCCCTCATAGTCGACTAAACGTTAGTCGATGAGAAGAGTCTTAGTCGACCAAGTTTTCATTGGTCGGTTAGTCGCAGAAAACTCCATTCGGGAGCTCCGTCTTGTCGTTAAAAAGTTATCAGACAGGAGTTATGTCGGGCAGGAAATCATCCAAAGTGTGGGATCATTTCCAGTGTGTAAAGGATGACCCCAAGAAGGTGACATGCAAATTCTGCATGCAAAGATTTGCCTATCATTTTCAGTTTTCGATCACGGAAAGTAAATTCACTCGAGCGGTAATTTTTTTAGACATGTTGTGTCTATTGTTTCATGGGTCATTTGACAGATTAATTAGTAGGCTACTTTAACACATCCTGAAGTTTGCCATGTCAGAGTTTTTCAGTTTGGAAGCAAGTCAGGTTTAACTGTCAGGAGTCATTGTCGGGATGATTATAACAGTTGTTTCTTTTGTCCCTCTACAGTAACAATGATACTTATTAGGCTATATTATTATACCGAAGTCGTTCCACATTTGTACAAAATAGCACCTGGTATTGATAGAACACACATGTGAGTTGTTGATCACAATGAAAATTAGTTTCTGTCTGTAAAGTTATCTTTTTTCATTAGCGTCATTAAGCTTATCATAGTTTTCAGTTAGCATTTGCTATATATTTTAATGTTAAATCGCTGTTTCCTCAAAGCTAAAATTAGCTATATTTTTTCCAATCTAGTGTTCTAATCGCACCGGTTTTGGCATATGCGCTAAACGGCTAATCACACCGGTGTCCGTACGCGGGAAAGGGTTATTCCATTATGCTAAATAATTAATGGGCTAATTAACATTAACAAATTGCAAATTTAAGGCTATATGCAGCTAAATAAATATATTGTCATATGCGCTATTAGGCTTATCCAAGTCTTCATGGGGACTGGGGACGCTAAATTACCTCGTTTACTGCATGTTTAACTTCATGTTCTGTTTTTTATTTATCATTTGTTTTCTAAGTTATTGTGTTGGTGTTACAAGTTCATAAGCTGTGTTATGTCATAGGCTACTGAGTTGAAATAAATTAACAAAATGTTCAGTCTCCTTGCTGGTTGTTCTAACACATTCAGAATCATTGCCGCTTTTCCTGTTAGCATTGTCATTAACAGACGGTTCGCTTTGTGCGTGCCCTTGTAAAATTTATATTTTAAAGGCTCATTATTACGGTTTTGTATTTCTCTGTAACGTAGCACAGTGTTAACAATGTTACTTATAACATTCTCTCTCAGCCCTGGAACTCAAACCATTTCCTGATGCCCCCAAAAATAATCAATATATAGGTTGTTTAAATAATTAAATTAATATCATAAACGTGCGACAACTAGTCGACTAATGGCTTGAACTAACGACTACTAGTCGACTAGGAAAATCTTTAGTCGGGGGCAGCCCTACACACCATTAAATCTTATCAACGCCTCCCTTACGTCTGGACATGCACCTCAGTCCTTCAAAGTAGCAGTTATCAAGCCTATTATGAAGAAGCCCAATCTAGATCCCAATGACTTGTCAAACTACAGGCCCATCTCGAATCTTCCATTCCTCTCAGAAATCCTGGAAAAAGCAGTATCAAAGCAACTCTGTGCATTTTTACACTCTAATAACATTTTGGAAGTCTTCCAGTCTGGGTTTAGACCTCATCATAGTACAGAAACCGCTCTTCTGAAAGTGCTCAACGATGTTCTACTCTCCTGTGACAATGGCTCTATCTCTTTTCTTGTGCTACTAGACTTAAGTGCAGCCTTTGATACCATCGATCATCGTATCCTCCTCGACCGCCTTGAAAAACCTGGTTGGCATAAGTGGACAGGCTTTATTTTGGTTTAGGTCCCATCTATCAGAACAATATCAGTTTGTCTCCATTAACAATGAATCTTCCACTTGTTCCAAAGTAAGATATGGTATACCTCAAGGATCCGTGCTTGGGCCTCTGCTCTTCTCGTTATACACGTTGCCTCTTGGCGATATCATCTGTAAACATGACATTAGCTTCCACTGTTATGCGGATGACACTCAGTTATACATATCAGTCAAACCTGATGTCCCTCAGAATATATCAAACATGGAGGCCTGCCTAACAGATGTAAAGAACTGGAAGGCCTGAAATTTTCTCCTCCTTAACTCAGACAAAACTGAAATTTTGGTTGTTGGCCAAAATTCAATCAGGAGCAAATTCACCCAGTTTACACTAGACCTTGATGGTGTCTCCCTTGCCTCGAGCGCAGCTATCAAAGACCTTGGTGTCGTTATTGATCCTGAGCTCTCTTTTGAAACTCATATATCTAACACCTCTAGGACAGCCTTCTTTCATTTGAGAAATACAGCCAAAATCAGGAAAATTGTATCAATTAACGACGCTGAAAAACTAATCTACGCCTTTGTAACATCCAGATTAGGCTACTGCAATGCCGTCTTGTCAGGATGTGCAAATGTCTCACTAAAACCCCTTCAGCTGGTACAAAATGCAGCTGCTTGCATCTTAACTAGAACTAAATGCTTTGAGCACATCACCATTCTTAAGCACTGTTAAGAACTAGGAAATTCTTTACTACTCTATTTGTCCACCCAGTGCCAGCCAGAGGCAGATGGGTTCCCCCTCTGACCCGTGTTCTGCTCAAGATTTCTTCCTATTAGTCAGGGAGTTTTTCCTTGCCATCGTTGCCTTTGGCTTGCTCTGAGGGTGTATTCAGGCCTGCAATACCGATGTAAAGCTGCTTTGTGACAACTCATGTTGTAAAAAGCGCTATATAAATAAACTGAATTGAACTGCTACTATTTTACAAACACACAAAGTAAAACAATTCTGAATGCAGTTTTAATACGTTAGTACACTAGCAATCATTTGTCATTCATTTAAATTCCGAACACAGATTCAGGAGAAGAATTTTCAAACAATCCCAATGCAATTAACTAAACCTAGAAAAACCGGTCCCGTCCACAACTATAAACACCCCACTCAATCCCGAACCCCCAAAGGCTGCCTAAGCAAGACAGACTGAACATTCACCCATTAAGATTTGTCACAGTGGAGTCCTAATGGCACAGCCCAGGCTCAAACCCAGATCTGGCCTGGCCTCAGCCAGCACCCAGAGCAAGCTCTTCAACCAATATAATTATCTACAAATGAACACAACCATTTTATTGCTTAATTAATGGGAATGTACACTAGTTACATATCTTGAATATAGTATATAGCTATCCGTATTTGCTACTTCCTCTGTGGCTGAGTGGCTGAGTGACCATTGACACTGAAAGTGCAAGTGACCCACAATTATGAAGTGTCAGCGCTGAAAGGTGAAAGGCCAATGGCCAGTACAAACACTGCGGTTAACGGTTGACCGTATCTAATTAGGTCAGCTGTGATTGCTTAATCGAAACAGGATATGGCCAGGGTGTCTTCTGTTATGAGACTGAAATCCTGGATTTCACTTTTGTGTGACCTACAGACATTTGCGCTGCAACTGCAGAAATTGTAAGCTGTTGTAATAAGACTCCATTTCCTCTGAGTGAATTTGATGTTAGTATTAGTGCACAGAATTTCATTCATAAGTGAACTGAGGTTGCGATTTTATTGTATTAAACCCGTCTGTCCCCAAAGCCAGAAGTCTGGTACCCTTGCAATTGTGACCTTGCCAAAAATTTTAGAGCATAGTGCACATTTTACCTGTAAACCTTGATCCATTTTAGCAAGCAACACACTAATAGTGCCACTGGACTTTTAATTCAATTGGATGAATCATGTCATCAAAATGTTCCATGACTGACAGTTCTACGAGCTAAGACCTATAACAAGCCAAAATAGCAGACTAATTGAAAAGAGGAAAATTACTATGAATAGTTGTAGTTTGTAATTACTAGCAACACAATGGCAGAAGGCAGGATCTGACTCAATATTCCTGCTATCAAGTGATTGTTAACGCCTTCAGTAGAAAACCCCTGCTGAAGGTTATTTAACTTTAATGGTTTTGCTGTGACCAACAGATAACTATTACATCAGGACTTTGTGGGAGGGCTGTACACATTGTCATTGTCCCAGCTGCATTTCTTGGCAGAGCTCCAGTGACTGTTCAGTTTCGGTGTACTTCCACGTACACTACGCTCAAGATAACTCATATTGTCATGAATACATTGAAAATGTGTTATGAAATAGTGGACGCCTGCGAGATTATGGGATCTTCAAAGAACAGACTACAAATGTTAGAGAACATGAGATCAAAGTTCCTTAAAACATGATTTCCTCGAAAACATGATTTACTATTCTTAGTCTTTTTGCCTCAATAAAGCATTTTTGTTGGGAGTTACAGTAACAGCATTGACAGCATGGAGGCTTCCGTGTGTGTGTGTGTGTGTGTGTGTGTGTGTGTGTGTGTGTGTGTGTGTGTGTGTGTGTGTGTGTGTGTGCTATGTTCCTGAGCATATTTCATTTTGGCTCAGGCCAAGATACTTCAGCAGACTAAGATGTTGTTGTTGAAATGCCCAAAGAACAGCACTTAATGTACCCCTGTTGTTTTCTTTACTGACTGGAATGTTAAACTGGAATGTTAAATTAAGGATGACATCAAACAAGATGTGCTTCATTGTAAATCAGAGATGGCCAGTTTTAATCTTGGTAAAACACCAACAGGTTTTAAAGTTACACCTCAATTAGCAAGCAGATTACAATAACTCCTATAGGATCAGCCAAGTTGACTGTCTGTTCAAACAATGACATCATGTAAGTAATTAAGAACAGAGGCGGGATGAAAACCAGCAGACATTGGACCCCACCAGGACTGGAAACACCAGTGCCTGCAACAACAGGATTACTCTTACAGTTATTTGGCCAGGTTTCCACATACCCTTGTTCTTCACAAAATATCCCTGAACAGGTGGAATACATACAAAATGAGACTAATACTTTCAGTGGCGTCGTGCCAATCAATTTAGGTGGGCACGTACCCACCCAATATTTTGTAAAAATGTATCAATAATTATTCAAACAATCAATAACCCGCCTACATCGTTAAGCCTGTAGTCAGGGTAACCCGGCCTAGGTTTAGCTGAAATGAGCGAGCTTCCTCCGCCAGATCGCACCTCTTAATCCCCCACTCCTCATCCTTCCCGTCTTCTACCGATAACTCCCCATCATCCACGAGTGTATCTCACTTAGCTGCGGCAGTAAACAAGGTTAGCTATATTTAGCTCTTTACAATTGCTAGCCAAGCAAGAATAAGAAGGCAACTGAATTTTTCCTGTGTTGTCCCACAGACATATGCTGCAGTAGCCTAAAACTTTCAAAATATATCACGCACGTCTACTTGACTAGCTGTTTAATCAATATGCTAGCACAGACATACTGTGAAGCTGCGTTATCAACTTATGTTAATGTTAGCTAGCTAACGTTAGCCAGCAAGGTCTCCCATCCTTAGTTATAACGGCAGACCAGCTACAGCTCGTTTGTCAGTTTGCAGTTTTGCCTGTACCAATTACACTGTCCATCAGTGCTTGCTAGCTAGCCACCAACACAACACAGCCTTTTCCATCTCCATGTCACATATTTTGAACACAACTAGCGAACTATTTTCTGGCTGACGTTAACTAGCTAGCTAAATGTTACACTGCCAAACTTGCTTACTTCATTTCATGCTCGCCGCATAATGCACTACGGCAACCGTAAATAGTTACATGGTTTGGTATTTACTTACATGGTGTGTTTGTCGATTAATTTATGAGCCAATTGTTTTTTGTGGACGTGTGATTGTTCTGTGTGCCTTGTTCTTTTTTCCAATCTGATGGAAACGGTAGCCTATGTAGTAACTTTCCACAGGGAACATACAGAATTTGACTGTCTTTACGCACTTGTTGCTATTGTTGAATGTATGACCATCATCTTGTCAGTGACTATTTTATATTATTGTATTATTTCCATTGAAGAAGATGAGTAGCAGTGGTTGTCATTTGCCGGACATGTATGAATGTACAATAGTCACGTAAAGTTTCAAGAACATTAATATGTGCGTATGTGTATTTTTTATGCCTTGTGTGTGGTTTTTAACATGTCTGAAAATGGTGTCCACCCACAAATTTGGTTTGCATGACGCCCCTGAATAGTATTCCATGTCTAATTTCACACATCAGCCTCTACCTGTGTTTCCAAAATGTGCAGACATGCTGGTTGCACAGAAATCATGGAATCTTGGCCACTGCTTCTTGGCTGGGTACGTTTCAGACAATGCCGATACCTTCTGGTACAAAATGGAAATACTGATGGCTTTCTTATCTGCCACCCCATTTCGATGGCAGCGTCATTGGTGCAGATGTCATAGAGAAGGTGAACTAAGCACTTCCTACAGAACAGCTGACTTACAGCACTTTGCCAGTTAGACTACTGCATCATGCACATGATACAACACTATGACACAACACATCCCATTCATAGTTTATTTCTGTTTCACGTCTCATTGATGTTCCTGTCTACAGAGTTCATGAAATGGTTTCCAGTAAAATAAACCATACAGCTTGTAAATAGCACAGCTCAGTCTTACCTCTGCCTCCCTTTCAAAGAGGAGAGAAATAAAGCAGTGGTTTTGTATCACGGATTTTGCTGGTCCCATCTCAAAGTGCACAGACTGCCGATGTCTAAGAACCGCAAGGCGGTAGGTCTTGATCTTGAGCAGATAGTGGCATTGTGGTGAAGGATCCTGACTCGCTCACCTGAGAGTCACTTACCTTGATGGACCGAGTTTCCCCGAAGCCCTGTCAGTGGTGGCCTGTAGAGGAAATTGCCTGTAATTTAGGGCAGATTTTTTTGACAGAGTAGGCAATGCAAAGCTCTCTTCACACAAAAAAGAATGCTGTCTGGTTCACTGGGTTTGACCTGGTGTTTAGCACACTGCAAAATCACATCAAAGCATTTTCTGGAGCACTGCAGGTTTTATTATCTGATAATGTTCCTGCTAAATGTAGTAAACTGTTGAATTTAACCACTGAACATGGAAAAAAGACTACACAGGCTTGTTCAACATGCACTGACCAGAACATGCACTACACATTACACAGATTTCTCAGTTTTGCAGTCTGCCCATTGAAAATTACCAACCAACAGACATAAAACTGGGTAACAGCACTTAGTGTGTTCCCCAACAACTAAGCTGTCCCTTCATGAATGCCCCCAATCTTCCCGGTTTGAGACCCCCTGGTGCACAGGACAGTGCAATAAACATAACCTATTCAATACATTATATTATGATATTGCAATAGAGATAGTTGCAATAGTTACAAACAACCAAGAAAACACTGTGAAACCTCATCGATCTGACTGGAGATGGCAGATATGTTTCCAATAACACTTGTAGAAAAAGAAATGCACAGGGTGCTGTGATTATGCGAAACTCACAAACGTCTTTATATTAAACGGCTTTCGTTTCCTTTCAATGCGCAGGATAAACAACAACGACCGTTTGAACAAGCAGGGGAAAATGCTGTCATCTGCGTGGCAGCATGTGCGAGCTGTCCTGTGCTGTGTTTCCAAATCACCTGCATTCAGGGTTTGTTTCCAGCCTGAGCTCTTAGCAAAAGGTGGCGTTTGACATGACTTGAGAGTTCTGTTTTCCTTGCAGATAGACATGTGATGGAAGTGTGTTGTTCATAAAAATAAAGACAGTTCAACATATTTGTAGTGACATATTTGTTCAACTTATTTATTAGTTCAACTTACATTTATAGATTGTTCAATTCATTAAATGGATTGGGGTAGGTTGTACCTCAATCCATTTAACAATTAATTGTGATTATGGTCATTACTAATACCCTTAATGTTTTTATGAGGCCACATATGAACAAAACACACTGTAGCGAAGGGCGAGAGCAGTCACCCCACCCAGCCTTGAACCCAGGTCTATGGGGTACCAAACATGCGACTTTGACCACAACACCAAAGAGCCAGGCTCATTGGTATGGCAGTCAAAGCACATACTCAACTGTAGTGACGGCACTCCGTCACACTGCCCTCCCCTTCGGGAAGCGCGCCCATGCGCTTCACGCACACAGGCGTCCCTCAAGCATTCCCTTGCCGTACTTCTCCCATCCCAGGGTGCCCCACTCACTTGTGCTTCACCCATCTCTGGGGTCCCTCACACCGTGCTTCACCCATCTCTGGGGTCCCTCACACCAGAGTCAACCTAACCTGGGGGTCCCTCATACGGCTCACACACAGGGCACGCCTCCGATGGCCTCATGGCCGGCCATCCCACTCTGACACCATTTGTAGCGAAGGGCGAGAGCAGTCACCCCACCCAGCCTTGAACCCGGGTCTATGGGGTACCAAACATGCGACTTTGACCATGACACCAAAGAGCCTGGCTCTTTGGCGTCGCGGTCAAAGTCGCATGTTTGGTACCCTGTAGACCTGGGTTCAAGGCCGGTTGGGGTGACTGCTCTTGCCCTTTGCTACACACACATTAACAAAATATGTTTCAGAAAAACCTTCACATCTATTGGTATAATTTGCACCTTCAGTGCATCTCTTTCTTCAAGGCCAAAACTCAATCAGCAGCTCAATCAATTTTTTTTTTTTTTTTTGACTGGAGGGTGGCGCTAGAGAGTGGGCTGGAATCAAAACCGAGATGTAATATTAGAGATATAATAATAGATAACATGAATCAGCACTGACGAGCAAACTGCAAAGTTTGCTCCCTTTCCACTGTGCCCCCCTTTAAAGGGTACATGGGATTTTCTGTCAGTCTGTGGTGATGGGATTCAATTTTTGTGTAGATTTTCAGACAATTAGTCAGATGGATTGTATTTCAATTTTAGCAAAATAGTTGTTTTAAAAATGTAATTTAAACTGTCAACAATTATTGATAAAAATCAACTACTGGCAGGCCAATCTGTGACAATCAGAAAATTCTGAGAAAGTGAGTTGTAGCAGTCACAGATGCCGAGTGTTTAAAAATCTGGCCCTGCTGGCTTTGTCTGTGCTTTATCTTCAGATTCAGAGAAAAGTCTGTTCAAACAGTAAAAGTTAGAGTTTTTGGTTTGCACTTGCTATAAGAGAATTTCCCTGTTTCTCATTAACTAGGAGAAACAAAATCTGAAAACCACTCAATCAGGATGCAATTCTATATCTCCTCGTAATCCTACAGCTCTCTTATTTGATGCTAATACCCTGTGTTCCTCTCTAGTTCATCTCTATTTTTTCTAAAGAAAATTGCTTTTACAAATGGTCATCACCACAAATAGTTAAGGAACATACCCTGAGCCAACCCAGAGCCCCACAGTCTCATTCCGTGTTTGAGTCCATAGTGGTGAAACACAACCATCTCTGTTTTGGTGGGGGCAGGATAGGTTACGAGGGCAGGGGACAACATGTCCCAGGTCATATCGCTTATTATCACCAAACCAGTGACTCGTGAGGCACTGACAAGACGCTCGGATATCAGCAGACACACGCCCATCCACTGTTCTGCGTCCGCTCAAATAGGTTGCACTGTAGGACTTGTTATATGAAACCGGGGGGGTAGACCTGAATTCTTCAGAGAAATACTCCACGTTGAGGCAATCACGTCCTTCAAAATCAAATCCATGAAAGGTCTGATTTCTGCTGGATGCAGCTGAAGTTTTCAAAAATAGAATATTGATGTAAGTATATGTGCATGGTGCAGTAGCCTACAGTGCAATCTGCAGACTCATCAAAACTCTGGATCCAACATGGGTGCAATGACAAAAGGTTACGATTACACTGCATGACAACATGTGCCGACAGTCAAAAGAGTTTCAAATTACAGGGTTAAATTTGTTTATAATAATTACATCAGTAAGTCAGAGACTGGAGTGTGAAAAAAATGTTAAAATGTTCTATTACATACACACATACATACATATATAGATAGATAGAACCATAGACACACGTATGTATGTGTGTGTATATACACATAGGCCTATACTATTAGTGGTGTAACGCTGCGTTTCCCAGCCCTCTCCTGGAGTACCCCTTGTCCTGCATGTTTTAGCACAGCTGATTCAAATGATCAGTTTGTTATTAAGCAGCTTCAGGAGCTCATAACGAGTTGATCATTTGAATCAGCTGTGTTGGAGCAGGGAGAGATCTAAAACATGCAGGACAAGGGGTCCTCCAGGAGATGGTTGGGAAACACTGGTGTAACGGACCGCAGTTTATCCGTACGGATCCCCGCCCCCACGGTTCGGAACGCATGTGAACCGCGAATTAATTGCAAAGTTTAACCATAATAGTGTGAAATACAGTTTTACGGTCGCTGTTACTTTTTAAATAAATAATTCCCTCAATCTCGATAAAGAGTTGCAGTGAAAAGATACAAGCGCCATTTTAAAAACCAGCAAACTTACTTAGCAGAAGTGTTGCGAAGACGAAGGCTGCGTCCGAAATCGCTACATATATATATATATATATATATATATATATATAGAATAGGGAGCGATTTCGGACACAGCTGAGGAACAGCAGAACAAGCGCTCGAAATTTACGCCGCGGTCGAAGCTGTCGCAATGTTACGGAGTCCGGTGGTTCCTACACCGCAATGGATATCATGACTACCGCAAAAGCAAAAGTTCCATGCTTTAAGTGTTCTCTACGTTCTTTAAGCAATAAATGTAAAGCAAAGTTATACTTGCCTTCCCTTTTTTTTTTGCTGATCCTAAAAATGATCCGATACGTGACTCAAAAACCGCGGTACGATCCGAACTGTGAGCACCCCTATGTGTGTGTATATATATATATATGTGTGTGTGTGTGTATATCTATATATGTATGTGTATATAAAAATATATATATATATATATATATATATATATATATATATATATATATATATATATATATATATATATATTACAGATAGATAGACAGACAGATAGATATAGATGTGGGTAACGTATGTACAGCTTTATGAAGAACAGACTTCATTGTTGTAAAATTAATGATATTGTGCTAGAATGATGAAAGGCAACCATTGTGGAATGTTTTATGCTCATCATTAACTGAAAGTGGTAAATGAGTGTGAAAACTGAATTTACACTTTGCTGTGTCACATTTATTTTCAGAAACTAATTTCAAGGCAGAGCACAGCTCAACGCCGTTCCCAGCGCTTTCCAAAACCACACGCTTCATGCTTACCGCCGGCCTATCTGGGGAGTGTGCGCCTCAACCCCAAAAAGGGGTGCCTGCTCATGTGTAAAAAGGAAACCCACAGAGTAAATACTGCTGCCCTCTGCCTTTACAGGTTATGACAGTGCACCGCTGAAGATGTGACAGCTTTTAAGTTTCCATTACCATACAAGACTGAGATACAAAGAGGCGGAAGATGAATGATTGCCAGAAAGCTTGCATGTGACTACCTCCTCTGTCTGTGGGTTGTGGGTTCATTGCTAATGGTTTGATAATCTTAATGACGTCAGGGCTATGTAAATGTACAATTATGGTATGGTTGAGATCGGTATTAATAATGATTCCACTTTTCCATAGGAATGTTTTTTGATTCATGCTGGCCTGAACATATCTTGTGACCTCCTAATTCTCAAAATAGACCAAAAATATCATATGTGCTGTATAGCAAAAAGTAAATGTGGGGTAAGCCACCAATAATACAATGCATGTCACTGTGTCACAATCACAGTTTTGTGCAGTCTATACTGCTGTGGTGCAGTCAGTGTCCTTAACTAAATTCAAAAACAAAATGATTTGACTCATGTTCATTTTTGAGTGTCTCTTTAATAACCGGCTACAAAGGTGTTGTTCCAGTTCCCATTGGTTTCTTTCCTTCCTTCTCATGGTGGCCTTTTATTATGTTCTCTATAAGCATCCTCCTTTTTTCCTGTCATCCCAATTCAGGCAGTAAACTAAACACAACAAGCACTCAGCAGCACAGAAAAACATTCATGTGTGAGTTGCTTCAGTAATGTAAAGTCCACTTCAGGTAAAGTGGGCTAGTTAGGGATTCCACATACATATGTATCAGAATTCTAAATGATTTTTAAAAAAATAATGTGTCACTGAAATGAATTCAATGTAATATTATGATGTGAATGAACCTAAAAGAATTCTTATAAGCAGATTGCTTGACTCTTATGAGGAGAGCATTTAAAAAGCATTTGAACAGGAATGAATCTGTTCCAGCGCTTTTGATTACTTTATTAAATTCTTTTTCTTTATTAAATGAATTTTCTTACATTCTTAAGCATTTCTTATAAATAGAGTACACTGTGTTATCAAACTCATTTCATTCAGTATAAAACTATTGTGCATTATTCAGAAATTATTTTCCCTATATGTAATATAAGACAGTAAATATGGGGTTGGGGGAGACAAAATATTAGGAAGAGATTTCATGAATTCAAGGATTATTTGTGCCAATTCAAAATGAGAAAAAGCACATGTATTCTCAAATCTGGGTATTGTGGGTGAGCTATTTGATCACCCTACCAGTAACCCTTTAAATTACTTTAAAACATGTAATAGAGATACACGATCAAAAGGGGGTGGAGTGTTTTTGCGTTTCAAAACTTTCCCCTTGCAGATTTGCATTCAGAAAAAAGTTGCATCACAGCACTCATTTTGATGACACAGGCCCCAAATTTGCCGTAACTGCAACCCCCAACTCAACAGGAAACCAGCAGGAAATTCAGAATTCTGGAGTATAAATTGATGAGGAGTCCAAGCTCCTTTGTACATACACTCTCTTGTCTGCTTTCAAGAGATACTCTGCAATCAAAGGACAAGATCTCTTACATTTTAAGACAAGAATGGCTCTTTCAAGGTTCATCCTGCTGTCTCTTCTACTGATTGCTCTACTACTTGAAACTGCTACTTGCAAGACACAACACTGCAGCCAATGCTGCGCTATTGTGGAGAATTTTTCTGCCAGGCTCAGGCTGCTCAGGGAATCCTTTAGCAAGATAAGGAACTACTATGTGAGTATGACACCTCTCTTGCAAGACACTAAACAATCTGCTGTTTGATGCATTGCCTCTTGGACCTTAAAAAGTGCACAGACGTTCATAGTCCTGGACATGCACGACTTGCATGTACAGGTATAGGGTCTTTATCATACATTTTAAAATGCTCTTTGCTTTGCTCCAGGAATCCAAAGATGACATTGAGACTGCACTGCTTGATGAAGCTGTTCTAAATGACTTTCAAGTGAGTAGCCTACTTCTTTCGTAATTTTTTTCTTTAACTTGAAAGACGCGTTCAAAAGGATGTCTTCACTCACATTAGTGCAATCACGATCGCGGTTAAATAAAAAATAAAAACATGGGAATAAATGTAACATCCGCTGTAAACTGAAGGGGGCCCTATTTAGTTTGTACACATTTCGGTTCTCATACTAACAATGCAACGCTTACTCCCTCAATGTGACATTGTCTTTCCAACGGGGTGAGACCACGCCGTGTAACTTTATTAGACTGACAGCCTAGAAGCACAGAAAAGTTTTCTGATGCAGCCCCTTATCAGTTACTTTGCGCTCCAGTTAGGATTTGATTTCGCTCATTTCATCTGTCACAAGTTAACGCCTCACTTTTCCCTGCAGACTCCTTTCGGATGCCACGCAATGAACGAAGTTCTACGATTTTATTTGGACACAGTTCTACCAACTGCCAAGAATGAAGACGTAAGCGAAGAATACAGAGGTCCTATCTCCAATATTAGCGACATATTTTATGAGCTTAAAAGGAACATACTTCACTGCGTAAGTGTTTCACCTTTGTTTTGTGTATTGAACTGCTATCAGATCCATACCACTGCAGTATGTATGTATATATGTATGTATGTGAGAATTCTAGTTTGAAAAAGTTACACACAGCCTACCTTAGTTGGGTCCTGGGCAAAAGCTGGCGCCACGTTAGGCGAAAGAAGCTAGGCAGCTTGGCATAAAAAAAACATGGGCAATATTAACATTTTCACGATTATAACTTTGTGACCGTTTGTGCTGGCGCCGTTGTGCCGAGTGACAGGCGCATGATTCATTTCAGTCCTTGGTTGCTGCAGTCTGTGGTTGTTTTTTTTCTTTTTGGCTTTGCTGTGCAGGGTCGCGTGCACCGCTCATACTCATATATATATATTTTAAACATAACGAGACTTTTCAAATTCTGGCGCGAGCTGATATGAATGGCCTCGTTTTAATGGCACTTTTGATTAACTCACGAGTAGGCACTTCTGCGTGATTTCTTTTTTATGGAGTGAAGTTCTTTCTTAAGCCAGTTATAACAAATATAACTGTAGCATGGTCGCCAAGGGATCGAGCTGAATCGATGTACAAACATATAAACGAAGAAAGAATAAAAACGGTAAACAACAGCTAGAGCGGTGCGATAGGTTTCGCTTTAAACCTACAGAATGGTATGCGTTATGTGTCATTACAAAATATTAATAATGTCTGATAAACGAAATAACAAAAATCTGAGTGTTTTTCCTTTCGCCTTTAAATTGAAAATTGCAGTTAGATGGAGTTAGCACTGGGAAGAAGTGCTCGCGTGTTATCATTTGATGACGTCACTAATGCGCCTTTCAAAATATTTTTTTTAGATTTGCACAATCTTTCCAAAATATGTGTACAACGTTGTCACCGCAAACCTCTGAGTCACCGTGTGTGTGAATGTGTGAGACTGGTTATTGTGCATTGGTTATAAACTGAGCTTCCAAACAAAAATAAGCCTGTTTCAAAGGCTGTAGGCTAGTTCAAATTAGAAAAGAAGTTATTCCTTTGTACTCAGTTCCATCTATACAAACGTGTTAGAGTGACCTCATGCCCAAAGGACAGAGCTACCAGTGGATGTGCAGAAGCCATTGTGCACAAAATGTAGTCCCCCAGCTGTTTCAACCAGTCTTATAATTCAGATCAGTCCTTAAGATCAGTTTTCCTGATCCCAAACACCCAGGATTTCACCCTTAGTCATTTCCTAAAACCATAACTCTGTGTATATATTACTCCAGTACATACAGAATAACTCAGCTTACAGAGGAGAAATTGTGTCTGATTCTTTTCTGGTATTGAGTCATCCTAAAATGATGCCTCTTGTTTAATTTTTTCAGAGGAATTACTTCTCATGCAAAAAGCCGTTTGAACTCGACAGCATCATGAGTACCTACAAAGAGGTAAGCACATTCCAAACCTGTTCTCTGTTTAAATGTACATTAACCTCAAACCTCAAACCATATATGGAAACATGTCATTGCTACTCTCGCTTTAAAATCCAATCTCAGCCAATCCTGACATTGAATTTTACTTTTTAGATGCAGGGTCAAGGGCTGTACAAAGCGATGGGGGAACTGGGCATGCTGTTCAACTACATAGAAGAGTACATGGTGTCAAAGAAACGAAGAAACTGAACTGAACAGACTATTCAACTACATCCGTCAAAAAAGGAACTACTGCGCTCTGGAGTCAAACAGGACCATTCATTTCATGAACAGTGTTCCTTCCACCCGCTTTACAAGAAGAAAACGCACCTGTCCGTACCAAAGCAGAAGATTCTCTGAACATCCAAAACACCCTGTGAAAACAAAGTACTTACACCTTTAACACGCGCACATTTCTACTGTTATTTGCCATAGTGATTGTAAGATGTTATTTGGGAAAAAATTAAGAGTGCATAGTTTTGGTGCTGGGACTCTGACCGCCAGATGGCATATATAACTGATGCCTAGCAGGACCAGCAGTGGACTCGCCTTTCCAAAACCATGACACTAACTAATCGTTGAATGCATTGCTGTGTTGTATGGACATGTTAAATGGCACCTAGAGCTGCTGACAAAAATTGAGTAAGCGATATGCAGAAATGGGTATCGTATACACTTGTAAGATTGCTGGAACAGTTCTATAAAATGTTTAAAATGAGATCCAAGGAAAGTGCTTGGTTGTACACACAAAGTAACAAAGCTGGTTTACGCATGCTTGGTACATCCAACCATGGTGCATCCAACACTTTCCCTGGATTTTTTTTTAATCTCATAGGGTCATTCTAGGCGACATTTAACTTCTCCTGTGTTCTGTAAGATGTCACTGAATTGGCTGTGCTAGCCAATCTGAAAGTAATATCATAGATTTCTATGGGGTTAAGGAAATCAGGGTACTTTGTAAAATTTAGCGTACTTGTTAAGTTATATTGACAAAGCGCCTATGTGTTATTGCATATAAATTGCATATATTTCTAGATTATATATTTATTTAAATTGTTATTGTTTCTGTTGTGTTGACAAAAAAAGTCTTTTAAAGAGGATTTTTTTTAGTGCTAGCAGCTTTAAAAACAGACATTGCTCTCAGGTAACTTTCCTTTGATTTGTGGAAGAGAAAACAAATACTAAGAGTATTTGTACGGGTTTGTCTAGTATTTATTTGAATGTGTCATGTGTTTTTTATTAACAAAGTAATAAAATGAACATAACTTGCAGCATTCTTTGTTTCATTTTTTATGGGAACCATTCAGATGCATGGCATAGGGCTCCAAACTAACATTGCAGCTTTGTATGGTTTGTTCTTAGTGATCACACTATATGCACATGAATCATTGCTATAGCAGTGACAGTGTGAGTTCATGAAGATACAGTCTATCACCCAGCCTTGCTCAGCCTTAGCTTATTAGCTAGGCTTTTCTCCTGTAAACATTTCAGACTGTTTTCAACAACACGCTGTGCAAAGTAAAAGTGAATGTGTTCAAATGGGATTTCTCTTTGACCTGTGTGCGACTGGACTGTTCTGGATAGCCACCCCCAGCGTCTCTGATGAAGCTTGTGATGTCGCTTGGATGTTTCTCCAGGGGTGCTGGCACATGCATGAATGAAGTTGCATCAGGCAGCGCAGACTCACCTCCTTGGCAGTCATGACAGTTGCCTTGCCAATCATAGGAACAATTGCTAGTGCGTTTGTGTGCTTCTGTGTGTGTGTATCAGCGTTGCCAGGATAAAGCTGCTTATAAGACAATTTAACCAATTTGGCTTTGATTGACAAATAATTTTTTGATAGAGAAAGTTTGTATTTAATAAATTAGTTAACTGCAGTGATACTACAAATGTTACTTATTGTTGTCCGAGTGAACAATACTTTAGTGTCCACCCACCTTAACCTTTCAAATGGTAACACTCTCAATCACTGTCCATGCTGGGTTTTATGGGGGAGATGACAAGCCACATGGTTGGAGCTGGCAACCAATCCCTTATCTCCCACTCCACAGTGAGGTGACTTTACCACACCGCTACAAGCCTGGGCTCCTTCCTTTTGCTGGATATGGGCTTGATGAGAGCATTGCTTTCTCTGTCTTGCTTCAGCCCCACCACATTGCTGCCGAGCTGGACCTCTGCCTTCCCCAGGTTGGGGCGAGCTCCTGGCTGGCAGAGGAAGTCAAGGCAGAGGATATTTGAGTCTTGAGCAGCACACTTTCTTATATAACACTCTTGTGTCCACAAGTTTGTCAACCTACCAAGCTCGCAGCATTTTCTCCAGTTTCCAGTGCTGGTCTCTTACAGCTCTTCACATGCAAACAGCAAACAACTTGCCCACTGGATCACATCCCTTTTCCCTTCCTGTCGTCATCCACCCCTGCATTTCTGCAATTCATCTCCTTGCTGATTAATTACTCCCTAATGACTGGCTGTGTGCCCAGTGAATTTAAGCAGGCCCAGGTCTCACTCCCTTTTGAAAAGCTAGCCACGGATGTTTCAATTTGGTTGATTAGTCAGCACCTCAAACACAATCTCACCAAAACAGAATTACTCTTCCAGTCCATTAGTCTTCCAGCATCATCCTTCCCTCTCATGGAACTCTCCATTATCCTTGATAACACAATGGTGTCTGCATACAAGACTGCCATGCATTTTTATGTAGTTATGGGTAACACTCTGTCCTTTACTGAAAACATAGCGTCAATTACCTGAATCCGTTGATTCTTTCTTCATAATATCCGCAAAATCCGTTCATTTCTTACTACATATGAGAGCTCATTGTCCAGGCACTTGTGCTGTCCCAAAGGGACTACTGCAGCTGTCTCCTTGCTGGCCTCCCTGTATGTGCAATCAGGCCCCTCCAGTTCAAACAGAATGCTGCTGCTCAAGTTGTCTATAACCAGCCAAAATACACATGTCATGCATCTCCACACCTCCCTCAACTGGTTACCAGTTGTGGCCAGAATAGAATATAAATCTCTGGTCACAGCATCTGGGGCCATAATAGGAACTACACCCTCTTACCTTCGATCCATTATCAAACCATACACTCCTGCCAGACTACTCCACTCTGCAACCACTGGCCGCCTTGAAATCCCTCTCTATGAAGGGATCCATCTTCTCCTTCATGTCTGTTCCCGTCTCTGGCCCCCCAGTGGTGGACTGAGCTCCCCATCACAGCCAGAACTGCCAAACCAATGATCATCCTCTGCCTCAGACCCATCTGTTCAAACAGCATCTTGGTTCAACTAACACTCAGCTCTAAACATTCTTGCACCTACTGTGGCATTTAACAGAGTATGACGTGTTATGTAATGATTCCTACTATTGGGTTGTGACACTTGATTTAGCATCATCTCTGCTCTTAGCCTAGCTTTCTTGTGTGAACTTTTGTAAGCTGCTTCAGATCTGCTAAATGACTAAATGTTAATGTAATCAAGAACAGAGACTCAGAGGACAGCCTTGTGCAGTGTAACACTCTGTGCATGTGCAGTGGAATAGCTCTCCAGACTTTCACACGAGGAGCTGATAACAATAACCAGCAACCCTGCGCATCCACTGTAGATCAAGCCCTAGGTAAAATGACCACAATCAGCAACAAAATATATTGATTGTGCACTTTTACAGGATTCATACAGCATATAAATCATAAATAACGATTTGTTTGATTTGGTAAAATCATCCAAAACTATGCAAAGTGTGTGATGCTCAAGCACCAAATTAAAAGCTCTGCTATTTTCAATATGTCCAATGCGACAGTAAGTTAACCTGATGCATGATCATCACCACTTTGCATTTCAAAAGCTGAGTTTCATGTCTTGTATAATAACTTCAGTAATAGCTTTAACCTACATATTTTTACTTTAACATGCACAGTATTGTGGATATATGCACAGAGAGGAAAATCTCTTAGTTCTCTTAGTTCAAATAGCCCAAAAGTACAATTGTCTATATACATGGAGTGTGTAGTACATTGTGTCTACTTTACAAATTGAAGTTTCAGGATATCAGGATACATAATACATATTTCTATTACATGTGGATGATTGGGTGTGGCCTAACCAAAAGTGCAATAAAGTAGCAGAAATGCATTAACCTCAAGAGTGACCTAAATAGAGCATTTACCAGCAGCCTTGCAGTGTTGGGTTTACAGTAAAGAAAGCCTCACCCTTATGGTATGAACCCTCCACCAAAGGAAGCTAAGCTGTGTAAAGGCCACTGACTGAGAACAAGCTTCACAGAATGTGATTTTATCTTGAGTATCAGCCTAGCAGATCACTAAGACATAATGCTGTGAGCCTGAGTTTCTGCAGGGCCCTGTATCTCTGTCCTGGTCAGAGAAATTTCAGCTTGGGCTTGACAAGTTGGAATACAGCTGGCCAACCTCCCAATCAAGGGAGGAATAAGAAGAACCCTTCAAATTTAAACTCCATGTTTAGACCTGGCCATTCAAGATGACTTCAAATCCAAGTGCTTTTTACATTACAACATATTTATGATATAGCCCATAGTCATCTGTGTATCTTTTGAATTCTGCATTGCCCCAGGGATCTCTGAACTACAAGCACTAGTGATCGGAAGCAGAAGAGGCCTTAACAGCAGGATGAGGATGAGGAATGTGGTGGTATCGAGGAAGAAGGGTGAGCAGGGCAGTGGCCTTCAGGGAAATTTGTTCTGGCAGGGAGGTTTTCCAGCAAGGAGCTGCAGGTGTCCACATTTCAAACCACTAGGGTATGGAGTAAGTATGTAGAATTGCTACAATGTTAAGCATACCATAGTCCGGGAGACAGTTTACCTCTTACATAATAGCCATGCCACCCTGCAGGCCTTAAAGTACAGGCTGTTCCTTTATGGCCCTGTTTTTCACAACTGAGGTTCAGAGAAATGGCCGGGCAGGGCTGAAGTGCGTCTTCAAAAGCAGAAGTCAAGCATTCAGTCAACTTTCTGGGTAACAACATGTCTCTGTGCTGATCTGAGGTGATCATTCCAAGAAGACGTCTCAGAGCCAGGGGAGACTCATAAACTTGAAGCAGAGGAAGCTAAAAACTTACCATTAAACTGATAATTGCCCTGAGGCTGTTTTTGAGCATTGTGCATGCTCAACAGGTATGTCAGTTTATATAAGCATCAGCCCTCAACAGCTGATGCCCTTTTAACCTGATTTCATATGAGGTAGCATTACCTTTGTGTACTTCACTTTAAATAATTTCAACAAAGAGGGTCAATTATATTAAATAATTGTGATTATAACAAAGAGACTGGTGGTTCTTACTTTATTCCAATATTTTTCTTCTAATTCAAATTTTCATGTGAGGTGCACATGAAGGTTAGCAAGGAAATGCCACAATAACATTTGTAACACAATGTAAAAATGAATCAGCCACTGCAGGGGTTCCCAACCTTTTTTGGCTGGCTGGTTATTTTAAGTCGATTTTTATGAAGGAGGATACGATTAGTTGGTTAATTGTGCATAACGTTATTTTTTAATTTAATGTATATATATATTTTGGTACGGATCAGTTGTAAGATATTTCAGGGGACCCCAATTGAATTTCAGGCGACCCCACCTGGGGTCGCGACCCCAAGGTTGGAAAACGCTGCACTAATGGATGGCCTTTAGTAAAATTTGCAGAATTGTTCATCAGAAATAACAATAATTAAAACAAATTAATCAAATAATTAAAACAAATTAAAAATTTAGTAAAATTTCCTCCAAACACCAACCTGATTACCTCTCAGCCAGCTACTATGATTCTGGGGATAATTCTTCCTCTTTTGTCACAGTGCAGTATCAATGTAATTATCCAGGACTCAATTCTGTGACCTTTTGTGACCTTCAATACAAAGGATTTCCTAAAAATGCATGTCATCTCTCAAATATGTGTGTAGCACAGCTGTGAGAATATCACACAAATGTGCATAACCCTGTATTTGTATGTCACTTAGCAAGATACTATCAGCGTGAGTCAATCTGCAAGTGCATGCACAGACAGCCAACAGGGCGGCAATGTCACAGCCAAGCGCTTGTGCTCACAGCCAAATGTTTATTTCAGTGCGCACCACAAGAAGAGGACAGTTCATGGAAATCTGGCTTGTTGACTAACAAGTGTTGGGCGGATGTGCTTTCGATGAACGGTCTGTGTTCTGTGCCAGTAACATAACTCACTGCAGTCATATCATTGAATTCATGGCACAAAACTATTGGGGGCTTGCCAAAGTAAATAGCTGACAGCTCCCTTCTTTCAGTTTGGAATTCCCTTTGTTCAACGTGACCAAAGGAGTTGTTCCCCACATTTCTCTGAGGCTCTATGGCAAAGCAAAGAAAGCAGATAACTCAAAGAACAAAATCAGCAAGGTCAAACAAATTAGATCTCTCCGTGTGTTTGCTTTGCAGATGCCCCCGACTCTATCTAACATGCAAGGTTGCATCATGCACATTCAGTGATCCATTTCTCCAGCTGTGTTTTTCACTGGAGAAGTTGCGGTGAAGCACCTTGTAAAGGGGAAGACAGCGGACATCTACACGCCCATTATTTCAACTCACCTCCAGTCAAGTCCAGCCTAATGCAGTGTCCCTCGTGTGGTTCGAGCATAGCGCTTGAAAATTTTAAACTGCGTGGGAAACCTGTCAGAAGGCAATCAGCAAGAAGTATACCACTTTTTTACATCAGAGAGAACCAAGGGAAAAATGCTTCACAAAATAGTAGTGTGGGAGGCTCCACCTCCATCGCCATACCTGGAAGCACAGCTGAAGCACATACACCTGATGTAAAAATCGCCTTAGCCGAGGCAAAGGAAGGTACAACTCAACAGCAGGAGAATCAGACTGCCGAGCTTCTTCGATGTTGGGAAACAACGCAGCGGCAGGTATCTGAGCTATGTCACCCGGATGCTGAGTCACGGCAAAGGCTCCATTCAGCCGCACAATGTGGCGAAGTTTCAGTAAACCCCAGCGTCACGAATGACACAGCACGCTCGGCATGCGAAGCAGTGGGATGCTGACTCTTGATGTCCGTGTTTTGATAGTCAATTGCCAGCACTGCAAAGGCATGCTCATCTCGAGTGCAACAGGTGAATCAGCACGGCTGAGCTGCGCTAACCATTCTCATTATGAGGCGCAGACCGTTGAGCCACAGGTATCCTGTTCAGTCAGCTGTTGTTCTTGATTTAAGATGAATTCTCATGAAAAGTATTGTACATCATTATGTACAATGCACTTCTGTGGAACTCAGATTAAGTGTCACTTTTTGACAGTACATGGGACCTGTATATATGTTGTGATGAAGAGAAGCGCAGACAATGTACTTGGGGATGATTGAAATGTATCCTTCTGTACATAACATGAAAAATTACATTTGTGTTTCATATAGGCAGCCAAGAGTTAAAATCATTGGTTCAATGCTATCAGCAGCCCTTTTTTCAAGTGGTAGGACATGCAGAATTTTTAAATGAGCAGCTGGGGGATTTGAGAAGACATCCAATGTGTTAGAAAATGAAGAGATGGGGAAAAAAATGACATGTAGAATTAATAACTGGCTTTTATATGAGTGCCATTTCTATCTATTTTGGTGGTGGGAAACGGGATGCAGGAACTTTCCACACAAAATCCCTTCTACAGATGACAGACACATCATTACATCCTCTTTTTCATGCTTTGCCTACAAACAAAACTGTGACACTCACACACATTCTGACATGCTGGGAGTAACTTCCCCTTCCATGAAGCAGAATTTTCTGGTAATAATTTGTTTAATGTTTTGTGTAGACATTGGCAAAAACCTCTGCTTATTCAAACCCCTCAGTTGGCAAGAGCTTTGAACATTTTGACATGAAACCTGAAACCTGGGGGGATTGTACATTGCACTTCTTTTGTGTGCTGTGAAACGCCCATTAAGAAACACACTGATCTCAGACATTTGCAGTTTTATGTAGTTTGTTATTTTTTGAGAGCCTTGTAAAAATGAGTGGCTAGGCAAACTCATTTATTGAGACGAGAGAGAGAGAGAGAGAGAGAGAGAGATACAGAGCATTGAGCAGAGGTGGGGGTATGTGGGGTTTCCCCTTCAGCATGTGGCTGCATTTATAAGAAAGGGGGGTGTAGCCCACATACATGGTACTTGCTTGCCCTGAGTGACATGAATCAGCCTTGCCAGTAGACCCGGGTCCAAACACTGTCACTCAGGGCAACTACACTGTGAGGCTGCAGTCTGCAGTATGACTAACCAGGAACGCTGTTTTTGTGAACTCCCTGGAGGTGGAGGGGAACGAAGGGGGTTTGTAGGGGAGAGAGATTCTTGTAATAATTCTGCCGATTTTTATCGACAAAAGGGCCCTCGGATTCCAAATAGACTGTCTGCCAAACAACTGAATAAAAATCTTTAAAATTATGATAATGGGGTGCATGTGTGTTAGCATAATTTAAATCTCTGTCTCAGTATGTTGAATGCTACAAAAGAGTGTGACCTTTTTTGCTCAGGCCAATGGACACTGTGGCAATGTTGGAGAAATTGTACACCTATAAAAGATGGGGAGGTAGTTTAACATTAAATACTCCCCAAAAATTGGAATAGTCATTGCACATGGATTGCAAGTCAGAAGAAAAAAAAATTACAATGCATAACTATGAGTCCTTCAGTACTGGTTTCGTCTCCACCACTGTATCTGTGGATCATAAGACTGTGTTGACCGCCCAATACTTCCTTTTCTTTTCCTTGGAAATGACATTGCAGCGACTGAGTCTGCACTTTCATGTCCACTGTGATCTCATGGAATGGGGACTGCAACATTAGAACGTCATCAGTATTCACTGCATGCATTAGCATACCCTGAAAAAAACCCTGTGTGCTGCCCTGATTGATACTGACACAAAGCATAGCCACAGTGGTGTCAAAGAAGTGCTGGGGACACCCTCCTCCCTCTGAACCAGGTAGAAGCCAAGGAGCCTGGAACAGTACCGGTGTATGCACTGCACATAAAAACCACAAGAAGGAGGAAAAAATAATTTGAGAAACAATTTCTTTTTTTTACCTTTTTTAAATAAAACTTGAATTGGGTGTCCCAGTGGCTCAACTGGAATGGTTTTTTTGCTTTGAGCACAGACTCAGAACGGGCTGTGTCATTTACTGACAGTGAGCAGGATCACACCCTCAACCGGCTTTGTTCTGCGAAGGACTGGGGTGGGTAGGTCGGTAGTGTTGCTCATCAAACTCCTCTCAGGCACCCTGCAACACATAAAGGCGTCTGCAAGTTCCTCTGATGACTGATCAGCCTGGCAACTCATCTTCCAATGAGCAGCCGCTTCACTGTAGTGCACTGTATGAGTTGTATCATGAACAACAGCCATTGCGGCTGTGTGCAAGAGTATGAGAGGATTACATTTGTATCCCACGGTTGCAGAGGCGGGCGCAGTGAGACAGGCCTAGTATTCAGCTGGCCATTCCAAAACAGACTTCCACAAAGGGGGGAAACAACACTTCAACACTTGAATTAGCAGAAATGAATTCAATTAAATGAATATGCCTTAATGCATCAAAACATCTCACCAATCTGTACAGTATTTGAGATTTGTAATGCACGTGTAAGTCACTTCCCTGGCTAGTCTTCTGTTAGTAAGTTGTTCAGTGCTGAATGTGGGACTCCCCTTGTGAACTCTGCTGCAGGCTCCTTGATCCCAGGTAGCCAGGCATCATGGCCTGGGCGAAATGAGTCCTGTGTGACGCTACATTTGCAGCACCTATGATATTCATGGGTGTGACCCTACTCAAATGTAATTACCATTGCATTTGTTCATTTTATCAGACAAATTCCCAAAGGCGTCCTTCAAAATTACTTAAAAAAAAAAAAAAACCCTTCAACTCAAGCTATTTCCTTCCTCTTACAGTTGGCTGTTGATGCTTTCTGTAGATATGATGCAGAAACCAAAAATGATATTGCCAAATTAATGCTCCTAAAGCCACATACCAGTTTCTTGCTGACACCAGTTCTGGCACCCAAGCAGAGCAGATCTGCTTGCTGATGAGCAGAAATGAGCCATATCTTTGCTGCTAAAAGCTAAAATCTTGCCTGCCTATGAAATATATTTTACATGAAAACAGATTCCTTTTTCCAAGTTTTCGATTCATTCATTACTTTTTGCTTTCAAAGAACGGTGGTGACAGTCATGGTTCCCATAATCAACGTGTTAAGTTGCATGTAAATTGTGTGTGAACTCCACAAACATGTCCCTCCTTCAAAAATATGACTTGTTGCCTGCGTTATACATAAAGCATGAAAGCCACAGGCCTGCCCGTAAGAGTCCCCTATGTGAGTGCTGCACCATTTCAGTAATGAAAAAGAAGCAGAAAAAAGTGTGAAAGAGTAATTATGAAAGACACATACAAGCGTGCAGGGTGTGTATGTCTGCATTTGTAAGTGGGTGTTTGAAAGTGTCTCAGAGTAATTTGTATAGCTGGTTGCACATTTTACTTCTGGAATTGACACCTGGTGGACCATGGGAAAAATGTTCATTTACATAGAAGAACCCGTATAGGGGTGCAAGCAGCTAAGCAGGTTCGAGACTAATGACCAGCCATTGCCCTGATGCGTTACCCACTGACATAGAAGTTGGTTCTGCGCTGTGTCAAATACACTGTGAATGTCCTTCTGAATATGAATGTTATTCCCCTGAGCTGAGCTGACGCATCAGAGCCAGTTCTGAACCTGCACTCTTGCTGTGTGACTGCAGCTCAACATGTGTCCAAACAGAATCGTATAGCCGAGGTACATCCCAAACAGTCAGGCAGTTTTGTGAACAGTGGCCTCAGTGTGAATGAACATTCAACTGTCAGGTTTTTAGGGTTTAGGATGGATTTTCCCCTCTTTGTCGGGGGCAGCTTAGCCCAAAATGGTCACCAGCATCTTAGATGCCCTGAATAAATGCAGCAGTTTGGTGATGTGGAAAAGCTGTTATCGGAAGAATGACTTCCTTACAATAAGAAGCTGAGCACTTCCTGCTGTGGTCAAAGGGAGGAGAAAGAAACCAATCACAGCCTGCTATCTGTCACATCTGCAAGTCAAAAGTCTCATCAGAAGTCTCTCACACACACACATGAAAACATGAACACACATACCTGCACACGCACACATGTAGGCATGTCAGCTAAAGAAATCATGTGACTTTTGTTTCTCTTCTTGCAGAGATGTTATGTCTCACCTTCCACTCAGACAGAAGGTCATCACAGAGAGCTTTGTCAATCACATTCATTTGTGTATTCAGATAATACCAGCAAGCATAAGTTCAGAAGATGCAAGAGAGTAAATGGGAAATGGCATTTTGGTCAGCACTGGTACACACATCACAGACATGTGATATGACATGGCAATGACTCACAGATGTGCATGTGCAATGCATCCTGTGACAAATTATTCATAAATGCTTGATTGAAACTATGAATGATGGTTGATTGATATGTGGAGAAGAGCAGTTAACAAAATATCAATAATTCTAATGGGCTGTAAAACATGGATCAAGGTGGCAGTGAGATAGTCACAAACCAAAAGTTTTTAAATATGCTACATAATGTAATCAGTCATTTAAGTCAGTCAAGCCAAAAGCATTTTATTGGCTCATCCAAAATCCACTTTACACACATGCATAAAGTGCCCTATTTCTTGTGCCGCTCAATATGCATAGTGTAATATTGCAGGCCACAGAGCCACCGGACGACCTCACACAAGAACCCGCCGTTGGGATTTTCTCGAGGACGACTTCCAGTCCACCCCTTTCGTTAAGTGGGAAACTCCTCTGCCATTGATGGATGATAAAATGAGGCGTGACACTTGTCTCTTCGGGGGACTCGTGATGGGTCAGAACTCTCCCAGGTGAAGCAACAGCGGCATCATCGGCTCGAGGCTTGCCTTCCGCCACAAGCCCATCACGTGCCGACACGGATATGAAGCCCGCATGACACCCAAACCCCTAAGGTTTCTCTCTGATGATTCATGTGCCACTCAGAGACATTCTCCTGCTTTATTCACTGAAAGCTGAATAAACCCGGTGGTGGAAGCAAGCAAGCACACAGCATCTAACCTATAAGGACACGCAGGCTCAATTTTTTACATGGAGAAGTGTTTGGATGGAAACTTGTTTTTAACACATTTCATTAGAAATGTAACCATCAAATTCCATTGCTCGTGTTCAGACCGCATGACGTCATTGCCACCATTTTCTTCATTTGCAACGTGTGTCGGCACATGCAGTTTGGGCTTAAAACATTTCCAATGACTTATCTGCGGAGAGCCCCGTTTACCTGCGCTTACCGGACCTATCTTTGAAAATGTGTTTTTGTAACGGGAGGGCAGGGGGCCTGTTACTTTCATGATCAGTACTGCTCACCTAAATTTGCTCCAAAAAGCAACCCCCAGGGTGATATTGCGAAGCTTGATGTATCATTCTGAACGTCACCCACCTCACCAAGTGGGAATTACCAGGGCACCAGCAAGATGAGGTGTTTTGGGATCTCACGACGTCAGATCAAAACTTCTGTCGAGACGCTCTTCGCCGAAATGGTGAGGTGCGAAAGTGGGGTACAACAACACAGAGAAAAACAGGATAGCCTACATACATCCTCCCCTCTCAGACAGAATTTCAAAACCAGGTAATAGCTAAATATTACACACGATTTCACACCTCAAACCAGTAGCGCATAACAAAATGCGGTACACGTCATACTACATGCTTTGCCATCTGACTCAGCTGTCAAAATTAAGCGTGTTTTTTCCAAAGTAAAAGATGGAGACCAGACAAAGTCAGTATTATGGGTCCAAATATTCAAAAGGACATTTCTGTATCCTTGGTATAAATGTAGAGGTAAAAGTTGTATGTAGCTAAATATATGTAGCGACAATTTTGTAATTTGCTGACTAAAGAAAATATGACAGTATTTATGACAAGGTACAAAACTGCCCTATCATGTCTCAGATTGATACCTCATGACCCAGTTCTAGGTCCCGATGTCGAAAATCTCTGAATGATAATACGGATCTTGAGGGTAGGGCACTGCTAAAACAATTAAGACCCAAAGGAAGGGGATGAATACTCAATTTCTTGTTTTGTGTCAGACACAGAATGTTTGGGCTGGTAGAGGTGCTTCTCCATCAACCCATTAGCGCCACCTACTGATCGGTCAGCTGAACTTATAGCCCTCATATGTGACACAGGGAGGGGAAAAACTCCTATCCTGTAGGGTTGGACTGTCTCAGGATTTCCCCTTTTGCCCCAGGCCTTTATTGCTTGCTTAAACAGACGGTCACCACACCTGACATTCCAGGTGTGACTACAAATTGAAAGGTATGTAAACCTTACAGGTCACAGTCACCCATGATTGGGTTTGCCTTGCTCTCAAAGGCATTCAGCCTCTGCTTCATATTGTTATCCCAATATGAAGAGTCAACCCGCCTTAATGTGACTTTTTACTGGAGCAATTTGATTCAGGCCAGAGATGCAGTCCATTTCGAGCATCTATCAAAACGGTTTAAGTCAGAGAGCTCTCTGCCCAGTCAGGCCCATTCATTCACGGTTACCAACCTCAACACAATATTCATATGAAGGAAATTGTCACGGCACGGGCTACCCTGCCACCAACTGATGTCTACCCAAAACAAAGACAGGGAATTCCATAGTCTGAACTATGGAAAAGGTCTAGGGGATCCAATCTGCAACTATGCTACCTAGGGCCATCCATAACTTATCCTGCGGTGTGCAAAGAACGTGAACTTGAGCCTATGTCAGTGTGACCTTGATGTTCGATGCTCCTACTGAAGGCCACAAAAGATCCAGCTTACCTGAGGGCTTCACGGCATCTCCCAGTGCTAGCACCGTCTTAGCTTGCTCCTGGAGCGGCGTGCTCCAGCCTGGTATAATCCCACTTCTAAAACCACTTGTAGCGAAGGGAGAGAGCAGTCACCTCACCCGGCCTCGAACCCGGGTCTACGGGGTACCAAAGCTGCAGCTTGACCGCAACGCCCTAAGACACCAGCCACGCCTCTCAATCAGCTGGCGCCCTGCAGCCTTCAACGTCAGTATGTAATAGGCTGTCCCTAACCAGCTCCCTAACAAAATCCTGCTGGTTTCCACTCTGCAGTCCATTTCTAAAGAGGTCCGAAGTTACTGAAGGGACAGATACTATTTATTCGAAAAAAGTTACCAGCTTACCAGTATGCTGTGAGAATTGCCACAGGAGGCTAATTCAAACTCTAGGGAGTAACTTCAGACTTTTTCATTCCAAGAAAGTCTGACACCTTAAAACTTCTCCAAACCAACCATTCAATGTTGGTGGTGTGAACCTCACATTAATGGCAGTTGCAAGAAAGAAACCACTTCACATGCTGTAAATCACGGTCTAAATTGTATCAAAGATGTGGTTTAAGAAATCGGTATGGCTTCCTTGTGTTGCGAGTGTACATCATAGTGTGAAAAATAGCCATTGACTGTATGCAGGTGTATTTGAGGACTACACTTGAAAAAAAGGTTTGCACGTAGAGGAAAAAAGTGTTAAAAACAGGTCTACACACATACAGGTATTAAAGGAGAACACAGAGAAAAACTTTTTTTTTTTAAAGTGTTTAATCCAAAGTAAAAGCAGACCTGGACATTAGTACAGCAGTTGGACATTAAAAAACGATGCATATGTGCTTTCCGTACATCTGTGGGAAAAACGTGTGCAGTCAATCAAAAGCAGTGCTGTCAAGGCCGTACAAAATGTCATCTAAAACAGAAAATGCAAGTAAGGGCAATACTGACAGGAAACAAAGATGTGGAGACCATGTGACCACAGTGCTCAAAACAATCAAAAATAAAAATCATGTTCAATGTTAACAGAAAGCAACTTTGGGTGGGGGGCTTAAAGATAAAATAGAAAACCCAGCCATCCATGTCCTTGTCCATTTCCACACTTCCATCAGATGTAGTTCCATTTTACGAAGGGCAAGACAGAAACAATTTCACCTTGGGAGCTCAGATCCAGTCGGTCTGCTCCTGCAGTGTACTGGAAAGTGAAAGTTGTCCATTTTGAATGCACCTCCCCCATTGCCGATGTAAACTGTTGAATGCAGAGAAAGGTAAAAGGGCACCCCATCATCCACCCCAGGTTATCCAGTGAGGAGGCGGGGGCACTCTTCCGCTGCTCTGAATGCTGGTTATCCTGACCGGCAGAAAATGTTCAGAGCCATGTGCACCGCAGCGCAGAATTTAATCCAAGCGGGACTGCTGCAAGGCTTGAAAGCAGGTGGACAAAAATAGTCCCTTGATGCCGACATTCTTGCATGCTCTGGTGGGTGGGTGTGGGAGCAGGAAGAGGGGTGGATGCTGGGGGCAGAGGCAAGACATTTACATTGTACCTGTTACTGAGGCATCACCTGCATGCCATCTGCCCGTTCATCACGGCCACATTTGCATCACGGCCATTCATCGAAGCCTGTTCCCAAGAGAAGCCCATTTTGCTTTCACAAGCTTGTGCACGACACAAGGAGCTAACAAGTGCCAATCGGCTGGATTTTCATAAAATAAGCCATGGAATCAGCAGGTTTTCTTCCAGATGAAGACTAGGCTGATGTACTACCTCCATCTTTAATACACAGCGTAGGAGACTGACGGTCTGGTTTTCTTTGGCTTAGTACACACTTAAAACAGGTACAACTCGAACTTTTTTCCACACTGGTTTGCTCCTTCTTATGGCCGTGCTCACCGCTACATTAGACCCTGCTTCAATTACTTCTACACAGAGTAAGGATAGAACATCCTTGATAATATAGTAATTTTAAATCTCTGTTAGCTGAGAGGGTGTATGCCACAGAGGAGCCCAAATATGACTGAAGATACGATGTACCAAACAGCACAAGGATGTGACATCAGTAAAATGATGTCTATCATGCCTTGGGACCTTCCAGTAATTACGCAAAAAACAAAGGGAGAGACAAGCGCTCCATTATGCCCCATTACAAGCATATCATTAGTACTGGCACCCAGTCTGCGCTGACAGTGAGGTGAGAAATCTTAGTCTGAGCTGAAAGCTGATATTCATCAGAGGCTCAAAGGAAAGCAGCAAAACTGAGCTTTTCTTCCTTCTGGTCCAGTTGAGGTTCTGTGAGTCTTTCAATAATACAGCTCTTGTGATCCCTTGTTTTCTGGAGCAAATGAAGTATTAATTTAGATGGGTAGCGTATTCAATACTGCAAACGTATACATCTACCAACAGAGCAAAGTCGAGTGCAGTTGGTAAACACAGACACTTAAAGTTAAGAGTGTGTGAGGAGCTTTAGAATATCCTGCTGCTCCAAGGGCGTTTAACACACTGTGGGGGGTGTTGTTCTAGGTTGAAAATCTTTGAAAATATTTGAAAATCTCAAATTTACAGTTCACATCACTGCATCAATGCATTTAACACTAATTTGTACACAGGTTTTTGCCAAAAATGGCTACAAAACATAACAGAACCTAAACTCTTATCTCAAAAAGACAAACATGTAACATCAACACAAGGCGCAATGTGGTGAAATGACACCCCTCTGGACTACTAAAGCAGACAAATTTGGCGCATATTTATATATTTTAAAAAATCTGATCTTTGACCCCAGATGAAGATTGAAGATAGTATCACAGTAGCAGCCAAGAGAATGTCTACACTTACAAGTTTATACCTGTGGTACTGACGGGAACAGAAACCAGACTGCAACTGCATCACAGCCTCTCAACCCTAAACTGCAACTTTCCCGTGGTTTGCATCACCACAGTGTGCAAACGGGAGAGGTTACCATCGCTGTGCGGATTTTGAAGTTTTTCAGAACGCTGTTGTTGGATACGACCCCAAAGATTTGCTTGTAAAAAAGCAAAAGCAAAATAAAAAAAAGCTTCACAGTAATAAACTGAAAGCTTCTACATTCAACAACTCAGTTAAAAAAAAATACATTTGTGTGACATAGGTTTTGTCAGTAACAGTATTTTCTTTTCATTTTTGGATCAAGCCTTTCAACAAAGGAAATGCAAACTAAAAATTAAAGGACAGTTTCAGTGAGGATTGATTAACTTCACGGCAAACAGATTTGATGCAGTTTTTCATAATTGAACTGAATGGTTGAACTGCACTTCTAGGCACAAGGTTATGGCTACTCAATTCCTGTCTTTAAGGGCTATGATCACCAGTGGGTTTTCCAGCTCTCTTCAGACCAATAATGCTGTCATAACTGGGGAAGGAAGCTAAACTGCTTTGTATCAGGACAGGGATCGGCTGAATAGTGTGGATAAGTGTCTGGTTGGAATAAGAGGTTGTGTACACTGCAGCCCTCCAGGAACAGGGTTAATCCAGGCTTCAGAAGTGGGGTTCCAACATTTCAGTTCCTCCTCAGACTGCATCTTACTTTCCCTTTGATAAAACAATCTTCTTTTCTTGAGTCTACCCTGAAGTATCAGAGTGATAAGTACGAGTATACTGCATTAGCACAGCAACTAGCATCGATGGCTTGTTTTGTTGTAAAAAAAAAAAAAAAAAAAAGGCATAACTGAGAAAGGACAGTGCAGATCGACCTGTCCCTTACTGGGCTGAAGACTCAACAAAATATGAGAATATTAACAGAGTGAGATTTACAAAAACTATTTACTTTCATCCTCTCACATCTGCTTCCTTATCATAATCTCCATTTTCTTTTAAACTTGCTTTTATACCCTTTTTCTCTTGTAGAAGAGTGGTCGATTTGTTAAAAAGACTTTGTAATAAAAAGAAATGTCACTAAAAAAAATTAAAAATCAGTAATGAAAAATGAATTTACGATCACCTACAGGTTTTATGAAAATCCATGCTATTTTAACTGATTCTCGAAATCTCATTATACTGAAGGTTATTGCTTCCTTTGCACCACGCTTTTTGTGTGTGCGTCCGTGAGTGTGCAGCGTGTGCAAGTGCATCTCTCAGGTGGCCGGCGTCTGCGTGTCTGCCGCTGTGTTGTTCGCCTTCTTCCTCCTCTTCATCAACAGCGGATTGGAGGAATCCTCAATGGTCTTGATTTTGATTTGCTCATAGTCCACTCTCATGGTGGCAAGGGCACTGGTCATTTCCTCCTAAAAACACATCCACAAATAGGGACCAAGTCAGCACCAGGGAGAGGATGGATGCCCACGGCAACCTACTTAAAGCTCATTCCTTCATGGTCAAAGCAAACTTGGACCAAACAAGCTACAGAGACATTTATGATGTATAATAATGACAACAAAAACAGCATTAAAAGATAACAACATAAAATGAAATTAAGAACTTGCCTAGAATTGCATCGTAAAAAATTTCAACCCAGGGAAAGTGCTTTGTTGCACCTTGATTACATTTTATTAATCATAATTTATTAATCAATATATTAAACATGTTATATCTACAATTTCCAAATACTTGACCTCCTGGATGACTTCAAATCCAAATTCCTTTTATTTCATGCTGGAGGACAGCTAAATCATGGCAATGACGTTGGAATGTTTACTGAGTGCAACTGCAACTTCCCTCCATTTCCTAAAGCAAGCAATCTGATCTGAATGAACATTTGCATCCAAATACATAAAAGCTTTAGAGTGTGGCAATCTGCCCACTGCTTATACCACACATAAAAGAATTACACGGTGGGTCTGAGCAATATTCAGAGAGCACAGAGCGCTGTGCCCCACAGTCTCACCTTGACATCCTCCCAGGTGTCCTGCTCCTCCTTCAGAACACGGCTGGTGTGGAGGGGGGTCTGGGGAACTTCCATTGACTGCTGCAGATAGACAGACGGGCAGATGGGACAGGTGAGGGCCGAGCAGCACACATTCCTTTAAAATACCACTCCATGTACAACATAACGGACTGGCAATCCATGACCTGGCACTGAGTATCAGTTTAATTTGTTTTCCAACATTTTCCAACATGCAAACACTTTCATACACAGCAGAAGAGTAGACAGCCCACTTGTAAAGCTCCGAGTGCGACACCCTGGGCATTCTACAACCCTCATTTACAGGGCACTGCGGCTTCTAGCAGCCACTGAAGCCAGTGAAAACCAGTCACATGCCTTGCTGACCGAATGACTCTGCGCAGCTCCTGCAGTGACACTGATTGCAGACAGAAACTTGATTGCACTTGACTGACACTTGATTGCAGAAAGATGGCCGCAGCAGCCATCGTGGCCCATGCCTTTTAGCCATGCAGTAGCGGTACACCACTCTACAGCAGCGCTGCCCCTACAGGCGAGATGCCTGCTCCTTTGTGCGTGTACGCAGAGTGGGTGCTGTACACTTTATAAGATGGCGGATTCAGCGGGGCGGCGAGCGGGACTCACGTTGATCCAGGGGTGGTTCATGAACTCCGTTATGGTCATCCGCTGCGTGGGCTCCGTCTTCAGGAGGGTGCGGATCAGCTGCTTAGCTGGGGACACAGGAAGCACACGGTCAGAGCATCAGAACACCTCACAGGCACCTACGATGTTTGGAAGGGAAAATGAAACCCAGGGAAGGTCTTCTGTTGGACCTGCCAAGCAATTACGCGTCAGCCTGGTGAGGTCTGCTGAGCCGTGCCTGGTTTGTTCCCAGGAGCTCATTTTCAAGTAGTTACCAACATTATCCAGATCGGCAAATTAATGGGATATGTTCCGTTTTTTCAAGTTTATTCGGTTATACCCATAACCAAATAGATTACCAAAGTTTGTCTATTTTGTTTGAGCCAATTTTAAAATGAAACAAAACTGAAGGTAAGAGGTATGAGGTAAATTGCTTACCATCATCATTTCTTGTAAGGGATAAAAAATAATAAAGACAACAACCCAGTTTATTTTTAGTTTTTTTCTTTCTTTTCAGTCTTAATGGGAAGCCAGTTTGAAGAGCATTTCGTAGAATTTAGACTAAACCACACTTGTCTCGGCCTAGCCGCCCTTTTCTGCACGCTCATACCACACACTGGTCACTTGACTCTCAGTTCTTCTCTTTGCCTCCACCCCCACACTAGCTATCCTCACTAGAGCGTATGTCTGTGAAAAGAAAAGGTGTTTCAACTGATTCATACAAGAAATGTCCATGGTGGACATCCTTCACTGTAAAATGTACCTATAATCAGCATGTTATTTATACATTTAACATTACAGAAAGTTTTGAATAGCAATACAAAAATTAAATACAAAAGCTGGCACTGATATGCTATCAGGGTGTTCCTCCCATTGCATTCCACCTTAAAAAAATCACACAGTTCACCCTATTATCTCCCTGTCCCATCATTCCACACTGCACTCTTTACCTTCCTCCGAGACGTCTGACCACTCCGGGTTGGGAAACTCGTACTGGCCCATGCGGATCCGCTTCTTCATCCCAGGAGAAATGGCCAGACCGTGGTTGGAATAGAACGGTGGGTATCCGCAGAGCCTTTATGGGAAGAGGCCAGGGGGCAGAGGAGAAACAGCCATACATGATTAGACAAACATTCTGTAATGAATCATCTGTCTCCAGTTGCTAAACTGAGAATGGTTTCATTATGATATAAAAAACGACCAATAAAATGAATTGGGACACGACTTAACAGCAGAGAACCATGTGTGCATTTGTGATGGCTGAGTAAAAGCCACTACACCACACTGTGGCAGCAGTGTGGCGTAGTGGTAATGAGTAGGGCTAAAAGGTTGCCAGTTCGATTCCCCGTTAGGGCACTGACGATGTGCCCTTGGGCAAGGTGCTTAACCCAAAATTGCCTCAGTAAAAGTAGCTGTATAAATGGGTAATGTAAGTCGCTCTGTATAAGAGTGTCTGCTAAATGACTGTAACGTAATGTAACGTAAAAAAAGAGGTGCCAATCACTTACAAGATATACATGATGACTCCCAAGGACCACATGTCGCAGGACTTGTCATATTTCTCTGGACCAAGAACCTCTGGAGCTGAGGCGGAGATCAGATCAAGAATTTATAATTGGCATAGACCTACCTAATAGTACCAAGGGATGGATTTTAACAAACAAAACAGCTAATAGATTGGAATTCTCTCTTACCCACATAATACGGAGTATAGCAAGGCGTGGCAAGGGAGTTGTGTGTTGTGGTTTCTTTGGCAAACCCAAAGTCTGTCAGTTTGAGGATCGCATTGGGCCTTTTGGAGGTATATAGCAGGTTTTCTGGCTGAAAGGTAAGAGAGAGGTAAAAATAAACTAAAAGCCACCAAATTAATAATAAATACTCACGTTTTCACCGTTAAAACGTCACAGATCTGACCAAGACCCAGTTATTAGACAACACCCTTAATATTTCATCCAGTTTTGGTGAACCCCTACCCCACTATTCTCTATTAGCTACCAGAGGGGCTTACCTTGACATCCCTGTGTGCGATGTTGATGGCATGTAAAAATTGTATGGCCTCCCCTATACTCTTCATGATGTCTGAGGCCTCTGTTGGTGAAAAAAGACATAAGAAAATCACTCACAATCCAGGAACACAGAACTTTAACACAGTTGAAGGGAGTCACAGGGGGAAACTGTTTTTACGAAGACTGAATCATTAGGACGTGGTGCGTGGTCCCAGACAGAAATCGCTGAGGTACCTCTTTCAGTGAAGGCCTGGTCCCCCCGGTCCTGGATGCGGCTGAACAGCTCTCCCCCATCCATGCTGAGAAGACAAAGCATCATGGGTCACAGCTGGAACAGTCTATCACAGAATAGTCACAGTTTCTGGTGCTGGGGCATCACGCCAATGTCTGGGTATATTATTCCAAACAAGAAGACCTTTAAGATTGTAATCTTAAAAATGTAATGTAATTACTCATTCCAACCCCCACAGCCATATTAACATTTTTTAACAATGCTACATTGAGGGTTTTTACCCTGTAAGCCAAAGTACATCATCATTTGCCAAAATTCTAATGTACAACGGTGTATTAATATGCTGTCATTTCCTCCCTACTGCAAGAGTTTTTGCGTTCAGTCAGAAACGAAACCCATTATCACCGTTTATCTATTAATGGTTTTCCCCTTTATTCAACTGTATTCTGGAATCATCAGTTATATACCAAGCTCATCTCACCATGACAACCTCTGTAGCATTGATCCTCCAATCCCCAAATACAACTGCGTACAGGCAAAGGTCATTTTTGCATTGCCTAACAGCTGCCATCATCCGTGTGACCCGCAAGAGGCTGACAATTAACAGGGTGCCTGACAGTGGTAAGATGAAGAAATCCTGTTGGACTTATCCAGCCCTATCCCGGGCGGAATGAGTCCAATTTCATCTGCTGCTGCAGGCTGCTAGTCATGGGCAGTAGATGACATGGCTAGGATCGAACCCAGGCGCTAGAGCTCAGCTTGCACTCAGTGTGAGTGCCTGAACCAATGAGCTACATTGGAGTGGATCACTGTTATTATCTATATTTGGTGCAGCCTAAACACCACAGTTGTTAAAAGAGTGAAACAGTTATAGGGCCCTACCGCACTGCCATGGATAGAGTGCACAAACGTATTTAATAGTACAAGTACAGAGCAAAAACTGACATTCACCATTACAACAAGTGACTATTACTACACCGAGGTAACCACAACAGTCACGAGGGGAGTTAAAACCAGGTCATTGTTATGATGGGTTCAGACTTAAAGTTAAATTTTAGCTACAGACTGCTGGTTGCAGGAATAGTGGTCGCGGTGGGGCATCTGGCAAGAATGCAGAGATGTTCTTTCCCAATGCAATATTTATTGAGCTGAGAGCTTGAGTTGCATACATTCAATGTGTGGGGTTCTATAAGAAAACAAAGGAGATAACAACAATATAAGATAATATAATAGTAAATTAAAAGGCTATACACATTAGGTTACATTACTGGCTTTAACAATTATACTTATTAAAATTACTATACAGAACGTACTTGAGTTAAGGCATAATACAATGCAGTTTGCATGTGCACTCGTAAAGGAATAACAGATTACGCGTAACTCGGATGTGTATCTCAGTCTCACCGCTAGTTAAGCCACAGCGGAACAGAGGTAAATCTAACATTCTACCGTGACGCTTCCCTTTCGCAGAAACGTGTCTAACTCGGTCACAGTTTGTTCCCCTTTATCCTCTTTGATTAACAACAAAACAAATAATTCACAGAATAATCAACACCAATTCCGTAAATAGAGTAACTGATTATGCTCCTGAAACAGCGCAGATTGTCTGTAGTTTGTGTGCTTGCGAAAGCTAGGGGAACAGGTTGAAAGTAATGATAGATTTAAAGGTAGTATTTCCGTTTCCCCTGTTTCCAGCTCACCAACCGCCACTGAAAAACATACGAGAAGAAACCTAATGCCACATACCGGGGGTAGCGGTTACTGCGTTAAAAATAGCTATGCGATATATCGCGACGGCTATATCGTGCAGCCCTATCTCGGATTACCTTTTCTGCTAATTAACGGAACCTTTTACAACTTTGCGTGCACAACAGAACGATCTCACTTAGTTGCATGCACACAGTTGTCCACCACAATTACGATCCACCGGTAGTATTGAGAAACTCATCCCTTGTAATTTTCGGAGAACCAAGTGAAACTAGCTGAGAAGAGGAGGCGATGGCTGCAGCCGAGTGGAATTTTATGGAGAACTGAAACCTGCACTGTTGATTGGCTGTGAAATATGTCCGTGAAAGAAGTTCTGAGAGGCGGGATGATTAAGATGGTGGAGTGCTGTGGACAAACTGACAGCCCTTCGTCACAGTCATGCTGAGACAAGAGGAAAAACTATATTGAACCAAGTATCCAGGACTGGAAATCAAAAGTCAACTCTCAATTTCAGGGCGGGTTACACTGACAGATGGATGAGTTTCAATTTCTGTCTCTCTACGAATTCTCTTAAAAACCCCAATTCAGAGAAGACCTAGGCACGTCCAGGGTCATGAGACATTTTACCCTTTGACTGTTTTACATACTTGCCACATACAAGAGTTTCTTTAAAAAGTGCCGCATGCAGTAATCATTTCCTGTGAACACGAAACCCTTATCTTCAAACTGCGTGGTGCTGAAATCTGGTTAGATGTTTTTCTTGAAAACCTGCCTACCAACCCGAATGGTCTGTGACTAGGGGCCCCATCTTGAGGCGCGCCGGGGCCCCTCATTCATAACGGAAGAGAGAGAGCAGGCACGCGATTCCAGCCTACCTGCGACGGATGACTCAGCCGCTGTATCTGTCGAAATGTCAGCAGGTCTGGCGAGTGAGTCACGAGGATAAGGGTCGGTTGAGCGGCTACTTCTGCTTTATTTAAGTGGCCATTTTATCTCTTCTCACTCACACACACTCTCCAAGACCATGCCACCATCAGGGTGTGTTTTTGCTTTATGGATGTGAGGTTTGCGGCATTCTTCCTTACCAGAATCTGAGTGGTTAAGACCTGTTTAACGGCAAGACATGTAAGTGATAACCA
Organism: Megalops atlanticus; assembly: GCA_019176425.1. NCBI lineage: Eukaryota > Metazoa > Chordata > Actinopteri > Elopiformes > Megalopidae > Megalops > Megalops atlanticus. Next base: position 14,913,847 of record CM032879.1, read on the forward strand.
CCAACCGTGGAGAGAGAGCTTAGGGCAGTGCATCTCTGCTCAAGCTCGACCCAGCCTCCAGCTAGCAAACCAAACACCTTCAACGCGCTCCACGTTTGCCCATGTTGGTCCAGCTGGTGAGACCATCCCTGATGCCTTTAAATTCAACTCTCGCTCTGTTTAATGTAGGTTGTGGTTTTGTGACCCTTGCATGTGCGCTCATCAGGGCAGCCTCAGAGGCTGAGACAGACAAAGACCGGAGGTGGTGGGGGGGGGGGGTGTTGGTTGAGGCCCAGTTCCTGGGGGATGGCCCAAACAAGAAACCACAGCACGTTTCACCACTTTCGATATCAGTCATCGTGAGGATCATACAAGCACGCTGGGTCCAACTGCACACTACAACATAATATTATCATATCATATCACAAGCGCAAAAAAAAAAATCCCCTATAATTGTGAAGCCTGGAGGCTCAGAGCAAACAGTGCTCAACTGAGCGTGCTCGAAAACAAGCATGAGATGCACCGGGCCTGCGAAGATGCACTGTGCAAAACCAGCGTGCAACAGAAGATGCACGCTACAGCAGCCGTTTCCTGCGCATGGTTTCACTGCAAAGACCACCCTCTCTAAAAATATCAACATCCGATGCCTTAAAACAGAAGACCACTATTGTGAAAAGCCCTCCACAGTGGTGTGGGTTTCCGGGTTCCCCCCCCTGGCTCAAGGCCAGCCAAGGGTGGGACAATCTAATCTAGCATTCTGTGTTTGTGATAGTATCAATTATGACCCCAGATATCTACTCCGCTCACCTTCTCTCTATGCGGAAACATCTTTTTCTCTATTTGCATCTACATGCATTTTCAGGACCTGCTGCCTAAAGGTATTCAGCGTATGAATCTGCCATTTCCCGTCAAATATAATGAAGCGTTCTGATTTCAGAGTGATTTCTGGTAATTATATGAATGTTAATGCTGTGGTTTGTGATGCCTGTGCGAGCCTTCTCGCATTCACTGTTAAGAGTCCTGGCCACCAGTGAGCACTTTTTCCTTATTACCATCATCATTGACACCAGTGGCTTACAAAGGGACGTCTGTATGATGCTGCAGCAGATAAAATGGCATCTCTCCATCCAATGCATACTATAGGCATCCCAGCGCTGGCTCCATCCTTAAACATTTATGTCTAATAATACTGAAACTCTGAAATCTGAAGTCTTCTGAAAAGAAAGTCTTTGGAAACCACGGCCGAGAAAAGTACTTACTTTGTTAATGCTTTGCACATTTAATATCACACGTTCCAAATCACATGCTTCCACACCACCGACTCGTGCACCCGCCAGCATGCACTTCCAATTATATTAAGTATGCACCAAATATGGGAGTGTGCATGGCACACCAGAACAGTTTCATTTGGAATGTACTACCCATCAGGATATGACATGCTGAACGCAGCTCACGTCAACAGCCCTTACAAAACTGATTTATACATGATTGCTGTGCTCCCAGTCACTTTTCTGGATCTTATTTTCATACAACAACCCTTGGGGATTTTTAAGAAATTCTCATCACTGCATTCCTTGCACTGATAGGCACCTAGGTTAGTTTACTGTAATGTATGTGTCAGGAATGTGATCAAAATGCACCTACTTTATCTTGCTTAAGTGACCAAGAGGACAGCAGCTGAATCAAAACGAAAAATATTTTACATGTAACAACTCGTGACTAGGAAAGCTTAAACTAAGCAATAGACGAAAAGGTTAAGCAACCAGCACTCTCATAGTGGTTCACACCTTTTTGGAGAAGTAATTGATGTGCATAAGATGAACAATTTTTTTTTCACATCAAGCCGAGATAAAAAGCCTTTCGGTTTGCTGAGTATTATTTCCGAAGCAGTTTCACACATCGCTCCCCCCAAATGGTTAATGTTAATTACGCACTCTGAAATGGAAAGCGCAGACCAAACTAAAAGCCAGGGCGGAGGTTCGAATGTCTCACGGCCCCATTGCCATTTCTAAGATTTCTGACTGAGCACATTCTGGGAGGAGGAACTGGGTGAGCATCAATAACAGAATTCATGAGGGGGACAGGGCAGAGGATGTGATATGAGGCTCTCAGCAGGGATGGTGGTGATACAGAGGAAATGGGAGACCAAAAATAAAAAGAAAAGAGAGAGATGATCTCTGCTTAAATAGCCATCATTTCAGAATTGATTTGCATGGCTGGTATTCACAAAAGAGATAGCTACTCATAACCAGAGTGGCCGATATGCTTCACGCTACCCTGCTCTGACCACAGAATTTGCATGGCTTGCTCACATCACATCTCAGGGAATCAATCCTGTGTGACCTGCCTACCCAGAATGCCAGCTCCTGCGTTTTCTAAAATAAGCTGAAGCTGGCAACCACCCTAGGCCACTATGGCATCCTGAGGCTGCACTTAATGAACTGGGTGAGCAATGGTACAAATTCTTGCATCAATAACAGAATGCATAAGGGAGACAGGGCAGAGGATGTGATATGAGGCTCTCAGCAGGGATGGTGGTGATACAGAGGAAATGGGAGACCAAAAAAAAAAAAGAAAAGAGAGATATGAGCTCTGCTTAAATAGCCATCATTTCAGAAATGGATTTGCATGGCTGGTATTCACAATGACTGATGCTCAATTTTTGCCCAGCATAGCACTGCGGTCCTTTTTTTTAATTTTGGCAAAGAAGGTGACCAAAGAATCGTGGGAAATGTGGAAACCACAGGGCTCGAAGCCAGTCGCTGCCACTTCCACCACATGCACAAGATCACAGCTGGGTTTGTGTGCCTGCGAAATGAAGCAGGGGGGACCACTTGTAGGGAAAGGAGGAGGACCCGCAACCCATACAGGAAAAAAAAACACAGCACACACTGGTTTGACATCCATCTCGCATAACAACCAGCAGATACCAAATTGGTTTCAAAACAACAGCAGCAGTTGGATGTCGGTTTGAGTGCCCTTGTATTTCGGCTTGGTATCACCCACAAATTCCACCGTTCACTGTACCACATGCGATCGCAGATCCTCGCCGCTTTGCAGCGTCTGCCAAGCGAGGGTGTGTACATCCACCGCCGAAGCACGCAGAGGAAAACACTGTCTGCACAAAAACACCTGAACATGGAACGCGGCTTGGCTCAGTGCTGCAGTGCGCGGTGACGTCAGCATCGGTCTCACACCGAACGATCTGATACTAACAGTTTCAAAACTTCAAAACAGTTGAGACAGTTTCCTTGGTACATCAACTAAAAGTATCACCCACAGATTCCACCACGCACTGTACTAAAGGGTGTGATGCCATACTCACAATGCAGTGAATAAACAAGTTTAAGGCCTCTGGTGGAAGTCAGTCCTTTGAGCTACTGAGATAGAGACCAACTGCATGTCAAAAATTAATCCCTCTTTATTAGAATTAAGCCACATATTACACACTTAAACAACTGAATATGAGATTTAGTAAAACAATTAAGGGTTAAAATAAGGTCCAGGTTATAAAAAAAACCAAATGTCCTGCCTGGATTTTGAGGGCTCCCTCTCTGTCTGGCAACACACAGAAAAAGACGGAGTGCAAGGCTTTCATGTTCAGGTGAAGGAGAGTGAGAGCAAGAAACGGAGAAATCACCAAGTTAAAACAAAAAACAGAAAGGAACGAGGCATCAGGATGTTGAAACAAGAGCACCGTTCCCATGCAAGGGGCCCCCCATTTCCAGCCAAATGAAAACAGGAGTCGTGTGAACTTCCGGGGAACAAGAAACCTGCCCACACCTCTACCAGGGTCACAGTTTCCTCAGTAACTGCGGTTTTCCTCCATTCAGAGAACAGCAAGAGATTTAATCTCCCCTTCTTCATAAGAAAACACTAATTCCGAGTAGTAGTGGTACTACTAGTTACTACAAGCAGAAGGAGTTGTTACTGCAGTCTGAGGGAGTCATAGGACTAATGGTAATGGCACATTTCATGTCCCCCATGATTAAAAAATGAAGTGGAAATACATAGGGGTGCAATGGATCATAAAACTCACGGTTCAGATCGTACCGCGGTTTTTGAGTCACGGATCGGATAATTTTTCGGATCAGCAAAAAAAAAAAAAAAAAAAAAAAAAAAAAAGGGGGCAAATATAACTCTGCTTTCCATTAATTTCTTAAAGAACACTTAAAGCAAGGAACTTTTGCGGTAGCCATGATTTCCATTGCGGTGTAGGAACCACTGGCCTCTCGAGTCCGTAACATTGCAACAGCTTCGACCGCGACGTAAATTCCAAGCGCTTGTTCTGCTGTTCTTCAGCTATGTCCGAAATCGCTCCCTATTCACTATATAGTGCTAAGAAAGTTTGCTGGTTTTTAAAATGGATCTTGTATCTTTTCACTGCAACTCTGCATCGATATTGAGGGAATTAAATCAAGCATCAGCAATTTGCTCAGATGACAACAGTGGAGTGGAGCCTATCCTCCAATGAACGGCCAATGCGGTAGTAGCACCTTGTAGTGTGAGAAATGGCTGATGGCTGTGGGCAAGTGTATGAGAGGATTACACACGGCTCTGCCTAACTAATTTCACAGTGAAATTAGCCCAATAAATCTGAAAGAGGGTTATGTTATAGGGAAAAAGCATCATAGCATCAAATGAAATTATTTAAGCATTAAATAAAATTCCCATTTTTATAGAAATATCTACATTTTTCTACATCTTGCTGCGTTCTGTCATTTAGCTGTTTTTCACAAAAATCACAACCTGGATGTCAGGCTTCTAAATCAGAGATATTGGTCAATCACAATAAGGACGGCACTGTTCACAGAAGACAAAGGGGGAGAAAAAAAAAAAAAAGATAAACGTGCTGCGGTTTTCCTACTCAAAGAACAAAAGCAAGAATTGCCACTTGAAAGAACCATCAACCTAGTTGGGTGAGAAGGGGGTGAGATCTGGAGATCTGCTTGCTGTATTTATAATAACTGAAGAGAGCGGATGAGTATTAGCGTGTCCGTCACTCTCTTTTATCTCAACGGAACAAACGCCTCCATGTCTAGGCGAGCTCCCACAGCGATGAGTACATTATTGCACATGTCTATCCATCACAGTGTCTGCAAGATGCCAAAGGTGCTGTGCATAGCCTAAATTCCATGCATGACTTATGATTTTTTAATGAAATTAAAATTTCTCTGACTGGGTTGTTCCATCAGCGTCACTGATTGCAATTTCACTGGGCAACAGTTTCCAAGCGTGTGCTGAAGTTCTATCGCTGGCATGCAAATGTGTCTTACTGACGTACTCAGCTGATGTGAGAGGGAACGCAGCTCAGAAACGGATCAGCACTTTTTGCGACAAGGTGGTGGGGACGGTTTTTCCCCCCCGCAGCCAGGCTGATACGTCACCATTAATCACACCCGAAGCCGGGGGCCTGGCAGATGGCCAGCACCTGCAGCTCTGCATGACACAGAGGACTCCTGTAGCACCGAGGAGCCGGAACAGCTCATACGTTCAAGAGCTCAAACACACGCACTCAAGAGCTCACTGGAACAGCCGGACCAGAGACCAGAGGCCGTTCTTGCTTTTAAGTATCTGTGCTACAGGGGGCGCTAGAGTCAGACTGCGCAGTGCCAGCAGTCTGCAGGGTCAGCATGAGGCTGTTCTGACATGTTTTGTGTTGTGCATGTGTGGAAGAGTATGCCTACATGTGTTTAATTTTGTGCCCTTTCTGTCTGTCTCACTGCATGTGTATTACTGTGTGTTTTTGTCTGAGAATGTGAGTGTGAGTGTGAGTGTGAGTGTGAGTGTGTGTGTGTGTGTGTGTGTGTGTGTGTGTGTGTGTGTGTGTGAGTGAGTGAGTGAGTGAGTGTGTGTGTGTGTGTGTGTGTGTGTGTGTGTGTGTGAGAGTGTGAGTGTGAGTGTGAGTGAGTGTGAGTGTGTGTGTGAGTGTGTGTGTGAGTGTGTGTGTGTGTGTGTGTGTGTGTGTGTGTGAGTGTGTGTGTGTGTGTGTGTGTGTGTGTGTGTGTGTGTGTGTGTGTGTGTGTGTGTGTGTGTGTGTGTGTGTGTGTGTGTGTGTGTGTGTGTGTGTGTGTGAGACACCGCTGTGTGCCTCTGCATGCCCTCCCTGCACACGTGACTGTCTGCACATGTGTACGCGTCAGCACATGTTTCCGTGTGTGTATGTGAACGCGTGTCTGTGGGCTCGTCTCGCCTGTGTTCCTGCGTCTGATGGGTACCCACCACTCCATCACGATGAGCAGGCACTTCCTGCCCTGGTAGAGGTTCTCGTAGACGTCCACGATGCGCACGATGTGGGCGCAGGGCGAGGCCCGCCAGTGGAGCTCCACCTCCCGCCGCGCCTTGGGACAGTCCTGCAGCATCTGGGGGCAAAAAGGAAAGGGATGGTCAAGGGACACGTTCAAATCAATATCAACACAGCCACTATAGACTCTGGCTCATTGAGCCGACAGCCTACCCGCTACCCAGTCACCCATTTTAAACATACTATGCTGAGATGAAAGTTGACGTGTTATTACACATCTACTATATCTACATATCTACTGTTACATATCTATTAGTTCTTCCTCATTTCACTTGGCAGTAGTTGAATTGTCAATGCCTTCCCTGACAAAAAGTCATCTGCTGGTTGGGCTGCACAATGTTAAACATTAGGCAGGCTGGCAGACAGTGCCTCTCTGTGGAGAACACAGGGCACTGCAAACACTCGCCATCCAAGTATTTCCCATTCAGCACTGCCCCCTGGTGACAGTGACCTGCCACTGCACTTGGTTTAATAACCAGTCGGATGAACAAATAAATAATGTGAGATGTGCAAGACAACAGAGCAGCCTCTTAACACCACCTGACAGGATGCTTTACAGTGGGGCCGCTGTGGACACTCAGTAAACAGGGCAGAGCTGCCAGGTAGCTGCTTGGGGCTTGGTTTATAGGCCACTCTCAGCACTGCTGTGACACCATGATTACCCTGGGATTTACAGCACCATCCACTCTGGGCAATGTCTACATCTCATGGCACAAGGCAGCCTCTCAGAGTAAAGTCCCATCCTCAGTACACACACACACACACACACACACACACACACACACACACCCTGATCCACCCAGAACATATTTCATCACTCCGGAATCACATGTGTCCCCTTGGATTATGCAACAGACATTAGTACACCATATTGCAGTGAGCATCTGCCCAAACAGTGCTCCTGCACACTGTACCCTATTGTAAATGCCACAGTGGGCACCAGTAGTCCGGCACGCAAACTGTTCTGCATTACACAACATTCAGCGCTGCTACAGTTTTCCTACTGTAGTGGCTAGGTGATGCATAGTAGGCAAGAGTCCTGGAGAAGGCAGAAGATATCTCTGAATTAAGAGCAGGAAGACATTACAATGAGCAGATGTGCACATGTGACCTGCTATCAGATGGTGCATGGCGGTCTAACTGCTAGCCATTACCACACAGGGTCTCACACGGAGTTCCACCCATCCGACAGAAAAGACCCTGTACCCTGTAGCTCCACCACTTTAGAACCTTGAACCAGAGGCAAGTACAGGTAGGAAAGGTGCACTTTTAGACCAAGCAAGAACTGCACACTTACTTCTCTGACAATGTGGTTCCTGTAGCATGAGACTAGATACAAATTTAGGGCCTGCCTACGCTGAGATGTTTATTTGAAAAGAAGGAAAGCAACATGAGAGAATGCCACTGGCTGAACTTATTCACTGCTTCTATGATGAGAGCGTCTGTGAGGAGAGAGGCTCTCGCATCACTCTGGTGTTCTGTTGCTGCCACAATTCCGACAGACAGCTTTAGCGTACATTACCATGTAGGCGTCTCATTTCATATGTGCACAGTGTAGACTTAAGGAGCAGGGCTCCCCCATGGTTGCTGGTTCGACCTCAGACGGGGTACTGCTGTGGTGCTTACATTGAATTTCCTCAGTAAATACCCAGCTGCATAAATGGATAACATGTATTAACTGTAAGTTAATGCAAGCCGCTCTGGATAAGAGCGTCTGCCAAGCAACAGTAATGCAATGAGAGCGTGAGCACTTTAAGATTAAGGAGTCCTAATCCTGCTCCCCTCCTCCACATCATCTGGCCGCTGCCACCGCAGTGCTGCGGACTCCCACTCACCTGTCCTACCGCAGGCGTGGACTCGGCAACAACGCCCCCAGACACCAGCTGCTCCTGTCCCAAACAACCCTGATCCTCAGATGAAGCAGCCTCTCAGCACCCCAGCTGGGGAGCCTCAATAATCATCAGCACCCTGCTGCAGCTATCGAGCGTCCAGGACAGTGCTGGATACCACTCCTGCCAGAGCACACTGCCGCGCTTACAGCCACAGGGCGGCAGCATTGCGCAACGGCTGAAAGCTTCTGGGACAGAATAAAATCTAGGCAGTGTGTTTGACTGGATCCTATTTAGAGCATAAATTGGCCATTACGAGAGTGGCCATTGCCAGCGTGGTGAGTCTGTTAAATGAATACCTTCTCTGGGTTTTCACTTTCAAATGCTTATTGACGCCAGTTAAAAGTTGACTGTAAGTGAAATGTACACGTTCCATCACAGCTGTCAGGTACAGATCATAGGCATGCTTGGTGCCTTTTGTTGGATCTCGTGGGTTCCATTCCCAGGCATGAGTGCTGCTGTTTGCTGACTACAAGAATTGTCAGAATGCCCAGATGAGGTGTGAATAATGCAGTATGGCCAGTTACTGCTGTCCCTTCAGCTGCACCTCAGCTGTGCTCTCCCAACCTCTCCTGTCAAAGTTAGGAAATGGAAACTTCTTCCTCTTCTTTCTTTTAAACTTCCACCCTCAAACTCACTGAAACAATGTGTTAGACTTCCACCAGACACAGCCTGTGCCATAGACACTGCCATTTCCCAAGCACAGATGGAGTGAAAAAGAACCAAACAGAGCAACTACAATGGAGACCAGAGGGGGGCACAGAACCTCTGACTGAGAGAGATAGACATAAAGCACCCACACACATACACACACGCTCTTTCCCACAGACACACAAGTAAATACATACACTGTCAGTGGGGAGCTTCCTCAGTGTGGAGCTTTCCCAGTGCCCCCCACCACACACACATACACAATCACACACACAGCATCGAGCCACAAAGTTATGTGTGACAAACAGTGGAAAGAATGTTCTTCGCTGGCCTTGCAGAGAGCAATTCTAGCTGGGGACCGGCCCGTTTTGTGTCCACGAAGCAGCATCCTTCCCCTCCTCAGAACTGGGCTTGGTTTCTTCACACACACACGCACGCACGCACGCACACGCTTGAAAAGAATCCCGCAGCTCAGTGCGGCAGGCTCTGCTAAAGCCCCGTGTGAACATGAGCACTGATGTGGCCATGATCCAAATCCAGCACTCGCAGCCCCGCTAGAGCTGGCTGCATTCGGAGGAAACCCACCTCTCACCCAGCTGACCATGGGTCCTGCACTGCCACAGCACTGAGAGCAGCTAGAGCAGAACCTGAGTAACGGTTTCTTTCAGTGCTCCATTTCTCTGTATCAAAGGATTAAACTGTGCGAGAATGATCCCCGAGTTCAGCAGAGCTGAAGAAATGGCAGCGTGTAGAGCGACACTGGCAGCCGGTTAGGGAAACTATTTCAGGTTGCCTGTGACGCAGGCAAACTGGAACGCTCCGGCGCAGTTGCTATGGACACACATCTATGATGCGTTACTTCGGGGTGGTTCAGGTAGCACTGAAGGCGGCACTACAGAAAATATGAAAGCGCCCCACGGTGCCAGAGGGGAGAGTTATCGCCCTCTTTTCCTCACGTTTCCACGGGACGGACCTACCCCAGTGCTGTTATACTAACACAAGCTGACAAAGAAAAGGCCCACCTCGTTAATCTAACTTAATAGAACATGCTCTTGGACATGTCATACAGTGCATCTCATCCGGTGACGAATATTGGCCTAAATGGAATGAGTCTGCTTCACATCTACAGCAGTGCTGGCCGTTGCAGTGCGGTCGCTGCTCCGTTGTGGGGGGTGTGGGGGAGATCGGCTGCGGTCAGTTACTGACGCCACTCTGTGACCCTGACCTGCCCCCTGACCCCAGTGCCTGTTTTTATTACTCTGACTCCAAGAGGCTTAAAGAAATCCCCGGACGGGGGGGAAGCCGCTTAGCCCAACTTTTGCCTCGTGCGCAGTAAAGCCAGAAGACAACTGAACTCGGCGTTTCAGACAGGACTCGTCTCAGAAAACGAGCAGGCAGCACCTGACCATCCCTCTCAGTCTGGAGGCTGCGGAAGCCTCAGCAGTTTTACTGCACATCGCAGAGAACAGCTGGCTGCTGCAGCGAGTGGGTGCGGCTCAGCCGTGTGCTGCGGGGGCTGAGGACCTGGGCTTGGAACCCAGAGGTTGCTGGTTTGAGTCCAAAAGACAGGCACTGCTGCAGTGTCCTTGAGGGGTAATTTACCTGCGTCGCTTTCCAAAATATTCAGCTGTGCTGATGAAGGTGTAAAAGAATGTGTAAAAAATGTAAGCTATGCAAGTCCCTCTGGGTGAAAAGGTCTTTTCAACTAATTAAATGCTAATTAATTAAATGCTACTTGCTTAATTAACTATTTCATACAGTATTTTAACAGAGAAATACCTGCATGATACTGTATTTTTCCCATGATTTAAACAGCCACCTCAACTGTGAGACTTTCGTCCAGTCACATGAGCACGAGGAGGAGCAGGAAAGAACAACTTTAGGTAAAGTTTCCATCCCAAAACCGCAAGTCTGGAGGCTCCATTTAAGGCTGCTTGTGATGGAAACATATCCAGAACAGTCTGTTTAATGTTCCTCAGACATACGCCAAGGAAAACAAAACTTGTTTAAAATCAAAACAACCTTACACAGACATTAAGTGAACAGGCAACAGAGCTCAATGCTCTCACAGCAGGAAGTTGCTGGCCGGCATCCTAAATCCTACGGCAAGAAGCTGGCCAATACCCTGATACCCCAGGCTGTCAGCCGCCGCTAACATTCTCACAACCTCTCAGCCTCTTGTTGGCTGGACAGTTTTCCGAAATGTGACAGGAAACGGACGAATCTCACAGTCAAATTGGATCGGGCTGGCACTTTCCAAAGAACACTACACACGTTCTTCAGCACACGTGAGATGAGCACTCCTTTGCCATAGGGCCATCACTGCAGTGAACTACAGGGCTTTGCCAGCCTAGTTTCTGGTCAGGCGGGACAGAATGCTATAAAAAGTCACTATAGTCACTAAGGTCACTTAGTGAGCAAACATAGCCAGGGAAAGGAACTGAACCTTCCACACACTCACAGCTCACTCAGTGCTGATTTTCTGTGTACAGGAAGAGGTTTCAGTGACAAATATCTCATAAACTATCTCAAATTAACTCATACTATCCAGATATTTGGTTAACCACTGATGGCTGATCCAGAGACCCATTACAGGTTTAACAAACAACACATCTTAAAAAATAATAATAATAACACCCCTGTTCACCATTAGGGGTCAGTGTTTTCATTTAAGACACATCACAGAAGAGAAGATAGGAGGCGAGGTGATAGATTTTCACATGGTGTAGCCGTAGCTCTCACTGACACAGGGGGAACAGTTCTTTTCAGGTCACACAAGTTGTTATTCGGGGGAACGCACTTTAGCGGGTGTTAAATGAGTACACTGAGGACAGAGAACATTAAGCGTCCATACACTCACAGAAAGCAACAGTTCACTGACTGTAGTGCTATTCTTCAGCTATTTCTGTAGTGAGATACAGTATGCTCCAGGCTGACAGGAATTTTAAAGGCTCTTAAGAGAAGGAGATGAATATGACTGAATGGATAAATAAGTTTAAAAAATTCCAACGTCAAGTTTTATTTATACACATTTAACATATTGAATGATAATTGTAATGTAAACTACCTAGAACCAACCTCAGTGTCCTTTCGGTAAAAATGATCTAAAGCATTTCACACCTGTGGAGTTTGACATATGGGAAAAACTGAGACATTGGTGCTCTACCCAATGCAACAGGGTTCCAATGAGATGGCCAATGGAAAAGAAAGAATTTGCGCCCTGAAGCTATGGTGCCAGAGTGATGAGGCCAATGACATAACATAACTCCTGTTTCAATTTCAGCACAATGTTCAATATGCAGCCAACAAGTTATTTCACAGAATGGGTTCAGAGAGGGTGAATTCCACAACCTGAGCTTTGGGCGTCAAACCCCACAGGCCCCTTTGGAAGAATGTTTTGTTGCACTCTGCATATTGAACCCAACCAAGAAATCCAAAAATCAGCAGAGGTTAACTGTCTACATCATTTACAGATGCAGTAAGAGAAAGTCTTCCACCCAAGGCAGAGATAAACATGAGGAGACTAACACCCCTCCTGATGCCTGCTGTCAGGGCTCTATATCAGGTCTGACACCCGCTCTGCCTCAGCAACGATGCTGCTCCACAGGGGGAATTTATAGTGAGGGATGATGGGAAACGCTGTCCACCAGTCCTACAATCACTCATTGGTTGGTGACGCACAGGCAGTCACACACCATCTCAGCACCCATAAATAATGGCTGCTTCTTCTCCCTGCCCTCTATAAAGAGGTGTGCAAGCGCGCGCGCGCACACACACACACACACACACACACACACACACACACACACACACACACACACACACACACACACACACCAGTATAGTGGGATTGGCGAGGGCCGCACTGGAGGTTTGGCACAGGCAGCTCTGCGATAGTTAAGTAAACACAATTACAGACCACGCTCTCCTTTTTGCATGAATCATTTGAATTGCTAACCTGTTTTGCAAATATGCGGCTAGGAATTTAACAAGCGCTTCAGATGTAAAATTCTCCTGGCAGTTTTCTCATAATGGATGACACAGTACAGTCACTACAAGTTCCTATCATCGTTTATCCATGCGCGATACAAAAAAAAAAAAAAAAATCAAATGTCCATGTTCAACTGGCTGCACTAACTGCTGAATAGATCTCCACTACACCAGCTGCTCTGATATTCTGCCTGGTGGAAGAAACAGAGTCGTCCATCACAGATATTCCATTATGACCAGATATTCAGCTCCAGTGTTCCTTCCATCCGCAGTCTAGGATGTTTTGGTTGGCAACAGGAGGTTCACGTGCTGTCCGCATTCCTACGCTGACTGCATTTCACCAAATCAGTTTGCAGATTCAACAATAGCAGAACAACAGATACGATTCACTATCAGGTCCATATAAATGAATAAACTAATTTTTAAAAAGTGCTGTCCTTGCTACTGAGGATATAACAGAGACACAGCAAGAGCCACTTCAGGAAAGCCTTTTGAGCGCTGCAGCCGTGTCCTCCTGCCAAAGTAAGTTCCGTGGTATACAACGATTCACCTTGGACAAACGCTTAACAAGATTAAGCACACGGTGAGCTCTTATAAATAGTTAATATCGTCTTGCTGCACCTTGGCCTTCTGGAGGCAGTTCGTTACCGCTGCGGCACAAAGGAACGGCTAGACCCTCCTGGAAAATTCCATGTTATCTGTCTTAATGTCACACTAAGACGGCTGCCAGACATCCAGAAAAGACTGGATAACCTGATGCGCAGGCCTGTTTAAAGTTTCTGAGACACACTTGGGCCTAAAATTGGAAATGCACCAATAGCACAGATAAGCTGCATGGGACCTAGCAATAAAGCAACTGAGTGTCCCCATAAACAACCACTGCAGGACAAAACGAACACACACAGTGCAGCAAGAGTCCCCAGAATGCACAAATACAGGACAGGTGAGCTAATGAGCGAATGAACCGGCAGACAGCTGTTTCACTGCACAACAGCCTCTGTGTAATATACCTCATCACTGCGCTGTGGCCATTTTTTTTGCTGTCATTCCAGAGATGGTTTCACACGGTGGCGACAGGAATGGCATTTCCTTCAGTGCCCGCTGATAAATCTTTTCCACTCATCTGCCATCAGCGCGGCCGTCTTTGTCACCTACTCCGCTGGTCTTTCTGTCTCCGTCCCTCTCGTCCTGAGCCTGAGTTATCGGTCTCTCCTCCCGAGGCTTCCGGCCAAATGGGCAACGCCCCCCCATCTTCCTGTTGCCACCTCTCTGGGCTCTCAGATTCACAGTGGGGGTGGTGTGTAGCCGCCCCACAGCGACACTGGATAACATACTGCTAAACTTGTGCCTGTGCGCCGCTTGCACACAGTGCTTAACAAACACCCTTATCCGAGGCAACTTTCACAGTTAACACCTGTCACGTAGTCCAAACAGCTGGATATTTATTAAAGTGTTTCCAAGTAGCTCAAGTGGTACAACGGCAGTGGCCTGTCTGCAAAGGCTGACTCTACCCTCAGTTTTCCTGAACTGGGAGTGGAGTTCTCACCTGCATAGGAGGAAGTCTGATAGAACACCGTCTGACTCACCTACTTCTATTCATAAGTGCATCAGCAGAAACAAATCTTTGTTTTTAATAAGCAGCTGATAAAAACAGTCTTGCACCAAAGTGCACCGTCATGCTTACAGTACGGTGGAGTAAGGAGAGCAGAACTAGCCTCTCCCTGAAGCTTGTTTTCCATGACTTCGTCACATGATCAGCTATTATCACATCACAGTGTTGCGGCAACATAATTCCACGTGATTTAGCATCTGTGTAAATATTTACGTCTCTTCAATCAGTAGGTTTATCGTTTGTTTTAGTTCGCCTTTTTACTTGATTGGATCTTTAGCGTAGGCCTGCATCATCTGTCCAAGGAATTCAGACGGGGGTGTTTTGGGACTGAAAATGAGACACTTCTGGGAATAATAACAGGGAAATCAGCACATACTCTTCAAAAAATCGGCACTGTATGTGTTAACCTTGGTGGAATACAAATAATATATACATTGCGTGTGTGATTGTGTGTGTGAATGTGTGTGTGTATGTATGCATGTGAATGTGCGTGTGTATGAATGTGCATGTAAAAACAGTATTCACAGGAACTTGAGCAACATTGTAAGTGCCCCTCCTACCTCTCTCTTTATCGGGTATAGTCCCTGCTAAACTGAGTGGGCACCGACTGCACTGTGTGTCTCAGACTCTACACTCATGGCAGGGGCGCTGCTGTCACCGCTGAGTCATCTGGAGGAAGGAGCCGGTGACACAACAATGCTAAAACAAATCAATCTGACGAGTTGTAAATGTCAGAGCCCCTCCTCCCCCTTTAAAAACGCCCGCGCTCTGAAAAGGTCGCGGTCCCGAGAGCCGAGACCTTCCGCTCAGACTCACAGCTCGGCCCACGTCCGGGCCCACCTCAGCCCCACACCTGAGGAGCACCAAACACCGCCACGCTCCAGGGACTGGAGGCCTGGGTATACCAGCGCCTTAGCCGGTTAGGGATACAACCCAGATATACGCTGGGTTTAACCCCTTTTGAATTAACTGGGCTTTATCTGAGCTGTTTACTGGATACCAGCCAGGATGTGAGACTTCACAGCTAGTCAATCTGCTACCAGTCCCTTGTAAAAGAAATGTGCCTGTCGGTGTTTGTTTGAATAAAAGTGTAAGGGTTATGATGCTTGCTCAACTCATTTTTTATTAACTATTTCATCTGAAAGAATACTGATAAGAAATCAACTAGTAAAGAGTTCAATTAAGACAAGCCAGCAGACACAACGGGTCATCTCAAAGGTTAAGAAACGCCACTGCGCCTTCTCAGCAGTGACACAGGAGACTGAAGTTCAACGTTCGTCAGCACCGCGCAAACAAACACTGGCGTTTCAAACCTGCGTCATCACGGCCTTACAAACACGCGCGCTCCCACTGACGTGACGTCATCTGCGGAGTGTCAGTGTTTTATGTTCCCAAACAGTCCTGCCCACTTGCCAAACTCCGGAAACGGCACAGCGGCAATTCCGACCGCGGGCGATTCCAAAGCAAAGAAATAAATCACGAAATGAAAGCATCACTCCTTAAATAAACACGACACAGTCACGCAACTGATCGAAAGCTCTTGGCCCAGAGAGAAAATGGTTTGGTTGATTTTTTTGGCGGGGTGTCTTTTATCACAGTGAACACCCTGTGAGGAGCTGGGCAGGAGGCATAAGCAGAAGTCTGGTCTCTCCTGACACTGTGTGGGTAACACATCCTGGGTGGGTCAGGGTGAGTGAGATAGAGAGGAGGCCAAGATACCCAAGGTGCTGGAGCTTTCTGGAAGGCAGCCCTCTGCTTGTACAACACACCTCTGAGGGGAATGGGACCATCCCCTTGGCAAGAGCCCCTGCTGACGCAGGTCCTGGGGAGAGGAGTGGAGGGTGTAGGGAACCCACACCATGGTAATAAAACCACTACCTTCCCTCTCAGAAGATAAACAGAAGACACTTAGATAAACAAACTGGAGAAAAACACATTGATATGAGCGCTGGTCACGATATAAGGATGCTCGAGAGCAAATTGCTAAACTAATTCCCCCTGAATCAAATCCTTCCTCGCTCTAATCTCTGTGAGTCAGTCGTGTTCTTTGTTCCGTTCTTTTTTTGTCACTGAGGCAACGCTAAACTCAAAATCAAAAATGACAGTCATAATTACAGCAGTGCAGTCTGTCAAAATGACTCATGCTACAAGAAATAACTCCCAAAGTCTTTGGAAAAAAGTTTATTCATTCAAAGAAAAATGAATATTTAAACTCGAAAAGAGGAAAACCAGTTTCATTATTTAAAAATAATCAATGTAAAGCCTTTCTATCACATCAGCACCAATCTGAGAGCGTACTTGCATGATGTAGAAGTCATGATGCTAGCCATGAAGAGCTTCAATTTGTCCATCAAACCCTATGACAATAAACACGCACCAATAACCCCTCCTCTCCCACCCCACCCCCTTTCCAACCCCCACCCACACCCCCTCAGAAGAGCCCTCTCCTCGGATGCCGGCGGAGCTGCTAGCGGTGAGGACCATCTGCTGACGGCCCTTTCAGGCCGGGACCTCAGCGGCTCAGCAGGAAAATGGCAGATGTTTGGCCCATTCACCTTCCAGCAGCCCCACACAAAGGAGCCCCTTCACCCCAGCACAAAAGCAGCAGGAGCGAGGGAGGAGGGAGGGGGGAGGGGGGCGCGTGGCAGCGTCCTCCACCTGCCTCCCTTTGGGGACAGCCTGACCGGGGAGGGTGAGGAAAGCCTCTTATCGCCATCGGTGGGTGTTAAAATCCTCTGGCGGCTGTCGCTCAGGGGTGGGGGGGTAACCCTACGTGGGCTGCTGTTTGCAGGGCCGCCCTCTCGCCTGCTGCTGCTGCTGCTGTTGTTGCGGTTGTTGATTAAAGAGGTTGTTTTGGGCATCATGATGCCCTTTGTAGAACCACGGCAAACATGTTTGTGTTTGCGGCGTCTGATCTGATTAAAGACATCTGTCCTCCCCTCTCCTTCCCCCACAGCTGACTCTGAGAGGCGGGGTGAGGGTGTCCACACAGGTTATTATCTGTGCCAGACAAAGGGACCAGTCCTATGCATGGAGACACAAGCACCTAACCTTTACAGCAGATAGTCGTTTATGGACAGGTGTCCTCTTAGGTGAAGACATGGCTCTTTCTGGATGCGTTTCCTCCAAAGGTCAATCTTGTGTTCAACTGTGCAATTAATCTCTGAGATTACACCCCCCTGATCAATGCAGCTCAGGTCATCAGCAGGGCACCGAAACACCCCGCATTGTGCCAGTTTTGGCCCCATGGGCCCACTGCTGCCCGGTGTGGAAAGTTGCTGCTGCTGAGTGTGCCTGGCTGCACTGGGCCGTTCTGTGTGGAGGGCGCGGACCCCAGGTGGTTCTGATCTGCAGCGCAAGCATGAGGTCACAGGCCGAGCCGTTCTGGCGGCCGCCTCCCCATGGCAACGGGAGCGGGCCCCTCTCTGCCAAGACTAAGACAGGGAGAGGTCACGGCGGAGAGGCCAAACGGACTTTAATTACACTACAAGCCGAGAGCGGCGCGTGGGGGTGGGTGGCAGATCCCGCAGTCTCTCTCGGGCAGTGCCTCAGTTGCTCCGCACCCCCCGCAGAGGCACGAGGCTGGGTGGGGCCGACGGGCCCGGCTCGCTCTGTCCTCACACCACCTCCTGGCTGTGGCTGTGAGCCGGTCCAGAGCAGTTAGAAAGCCCGGCGCACTGTCCCGAGGTGCTGACTGCGCAGGCTGCTTACCGTAGCCACTACTTCCTGTCTCCAGCCTGTCTGCCAAGCTTCTGTTAGACCTGATCCATACTTACGCTCAAACAGCCCTCCTCACACACACACACACACACACACACACACACACACACACACACACACACACACCTAAATAAGGGCAGAAATATTCAGCTCTTTCATTGGGCTTTAAAAAATTAACTGACAAAGGGTTTGGGCTTTCATCATGTTTTCCAATTTTCAACAGCTTTATTTTTTTAAGATCAAAAGCATGGCTTTACATTGATGGATATTTGCAGCATGTTCTCATTTCAGAATTCTAACACAGTGAAAACCTCATTAATATAACCACATTGTTACTGACAGCCCATCAAAACTTCACAGCATTAAGCACAAAACTTGAAGGAAAAACAACCAGAACAAATAAAATTTTAGAGGCCATGTAATAGTGGTTTCCTGACGCACAACAATTACTTGCAGTAGCAAATGAAAGGTAAAAACTCTGACAGGTAGTCTTGGGATGAAAACTAAAAACAGCTGCCCCCTTTCTTTTGGTTTAAACAGCACAAACAAGCTTTTTGCTACAGCTGACTCCACAGCTTCCGCTCACGTCCAGCCTATTCATTTTCATTTCCGCAACACTTTGAGGGGTGGGGTTCTGCTGTAGGTGACCTCTGACCTCAGACTCTGTGAGGCACAGCTTGGCCCAGCCATCAGATAACCAAGGGAAGCGCACAGCCCTTGTTACTGTTAAGAGCAGGAAAACTTTGCTCAGGAAAATGTTGCTCAGGGTGTGTGTGTGTGTGCGTGTGTGTTTGTGTCACAGAACACTCTGTGTCATTACTGCCCTTTCAAAACACGCAGGAGAAAGTGTTACTCAGGATACTGGGTGTCAGGCACATGCCTTGCGGCTTTGTCAGCATACTTCTAGCAATTTAGGGGGGGGCGGCTCATTCCTGAGTGAGGAATTGCGCCATAGTCGTCTGCAGGAAGGTTCAAAAAGACAAAGAGCCCAGAGCGCGTTCTAGAGAGCATGTTAAAAATGCGGCGAAACCGGTGAGGTGCTCCCGCGAGAATTACACGGCAGCCCTGCCCGAGCCCCCTCCGCCGGCCCGCGCCAGTTTCACTCCAGCACAGACACTGCAGCTTTCACACATGCCTCTTCAATTAAAGCAAAGCCACGGCAAAGGCTCTCACAACTAAAAAATGCAAATACAGCCTCCCGCAGTGGGAGAGGCTGTGAGGTACTCACTCACTTTCATCCTTCTCATCACAGTGTCCCTACCAGAAATCCACGTTTCAAATCATTTCATATTCGGATATTCTGTGGCTCCGAAAACAGAATGTTCAACTAATCAAGTTATGCTTTTTCTCCCCAAGCACCACATTAAAAACTGCAGTTCTTTCCACGTGAAGTTATGATTCAACCCCAAACAGACTTGAGTTTCACACTGTCAGGTGGGAAAATGAATCATACCACTCTTTTATATATACCCTGCATTTGCTAATAAACAGACGCTCAAACACCAATTCAACTAGTGTATCCGTGACCTCATGGTCTCTGCCCTAGTCCCTATCTGGCCCAGTCTTGTTCTGTCTGGTTGGCCTCAGGGAGCAGAAACTGCATCATGCTCATTACAGACAGGCAATCCTTTCAGTGGATGTTTTTTAATAACGTACAGCAGATTGAAGGAGGAACCAGTTCTCCCTCACTTCTCTATTCCATGAAGAAAAAGAGAAGAGTCGCACAATAAAGGCTGACTCCTCACAAGCTGACACTGCTGATGACATAACGGCCGCATCCCCAGCGTGTCTGTGCACTGTCAGTTTTAATGCCCGTCCGCCAGGTGTCTCTGAGCACAAAGTAAAAGTCCCTCAAAGAAAGCGTTAGTCGCCGCGTGAGTGACTAAGGGGTGTGAATCGCGACAAACAGGGTTTCACTTCCCTGCGCTGTACTCCACCACTGGCTGAAGAGAGAGGAGAGCTGATATCTTCCCACACACACACACACACACACACACACACACACACACACACACACACAGGGTGGGCGGGGGGAACCAATGGAGACAGCACAGGTAAGGGGGCGTGAGTGGGAGTGAGTGGGAGGCACAATGCCACAGAGTGGCTTCCTAGAATACGTTTCCTCGACTGTCCCATCGACAGTCTGGAGGATGTGCCTCCCGGCCCCCGCCCCCCACCCCCGCACGCCCGGTTTGGCGTACTGTGCCACAATGGGGCGGTCTGTCGGCGGGGGGTCGGGTGCGAACGCTTACTCGCCTACCCTACAGCGCTCAGCCCGGGGTTTTTCCACCCGTCGCCTGTGGCTCTGTGGTTAGTAATCATCGCCTGGAAACTCCAGGGTGGGTGGGCCCCGCAACGGCGCACAAGGCCCCTTGTCTGGAGGCATGGCTGCGGGCGGGAGGGATCACTGCCGTCGATGCCAGACGCAGACTTTTACAGCAATCTGGCCATGTTGACAGATGTGAGTTGTTAAGTTTGAGGTTTTACTTTCAAAACAATGACGGCTCCTGAGTGGCTTGGACAGCAAATACACATTCTCTTGAACGAGTGGTTTAAAAAACAATGTCCGACAGAACAAAATGGCCTTGTTCCTCTGGCAATAGGGGCGGGTAGGTCAGCAGGGGTCTCCCCATCACACCCCTGATGCCTTGTGGTACTCCTGGTTGCCTGCAAGTCACTCCGCATCAACATGTGCCTATTCTCATTTGCACTGCGGGACTTGCAGTGTGACAAGCAGTCGCACTGGCTTGGGCGTGTATGCAGTGGACCACATGCACAAGCTTGCTGGGGCAACCTTGATGTTCAATTGCCATTCATGCTATTCACAGTCAGGTAGAAAAGGGGGAAAAACCAAACAAAGATCAGCATGATTACATGTGTCTGTCATATATCTGCAGGCAGAAGTGAAGCAAACTTCCTTCTGGACAACCTCCAGACAATGAAACAACGGAAACCTGTTTGGTAAAGCATAAACAGAAACGCACAGCCCTGACTGGATGCCTGTTTAATGACAGCATCCTCCATTTCTCCTGCCCCGTTAGTTTCTCCGTTCGACACAGAAACTCAGCCCTGCTCCCCCTAAGCACAGGCCGTGACTTCAGCACAGGGAGCCGCATCATGAAAGGCTGGAAACAGACCATACCCAATTACTCTTTCACTGGAATCACATCAGCCGGGAAGGGAGCCAGGGGCGAGCGGGGCTCCACACCACACTGGAACACGGATTCTTAGAAAACGGCTTTATGGGATTTTTTTGTTGTTGTTTTTTTTTTCCCCTCCAGCCTAAGCTTGCTTCAGCTTGAAGCCTGAATGGCTTCCTACAAGCAAGAGCATTTGCTCAAAACACAAACCCTCATCATCCTGTTTTATCCTAATGCTCATTATATCAGCAAAGCAGGATGTTTACAGTAACATAGCTTTCTGAATCAGATTATAAGTTTATCTGACAAAATCATTGGGGGGGCATACAATTCAGTGTGCCATTTACTGAAATCTGTGCCATGTAGCTGCTGAGTGCATAGTGGAGATTGCTGGAACAGACAGCATGCAATGAGACACCAAGACTAGGAACTATCCTGCCTTCCTTGTCTCACTAAAAGCCCAACCAACCATGTGTTTCGCCACACCGCCAACATCACTGGGCCTGATTTCGAAAGTGAAGTTGCCACCTGCTGTTGCCAATACTGTAATGTAGCTTGCTGTAACTCAGTTTTCACTTTGAATGAGGAGGTTAGTCCCCAGGGGGCTATTCATTTCCTCCCCTCTCTGTATCACTGCACACGCGGGCAAACAAGCTCGTGTGAAAAACACAGTAAGGGGGACTGGCGCGGGTTCCGGTATGAAACAGCAACAGAGATGTGTTGAAGATGCGGAGGCGCAGCGGTCTGAAAGAGAGCTCTCTTGCACGGTGCCCCTGCCCCAGCTGGCCACATCCTCCCTGGCTGCTATTAATGTCAGCCGCTTCCTGAAGGCGTCTCCCGCGCCCCCATTCACAAAGTCCGCCGGGGTGTTTCGTCGCCGCAGAAACCGCCTCCCCGGGGTCTTCTGACTCGCTATTTCGGTTGGCGAAAAGAGGAAGCGCTCCGAGATGTTTGCTCCAGGCGCAGAAACGAGAGCGCGCGGTTCCTACTTTTCCTCCGCAAGCTCAGCAACCAGCTGACAATAAATAAATACATAAATACATAGCAAAGTTTGGACTCATTCATTCAGAAATGCAGCTCCTTCTTACCCCGTGAATGTCGTGGCTCAGAGCCTGCTCAGTCTGGCTTTGTGCTGTACGCTGACCGAAATCCAACCACTTCAGCTGCCAGATGACTGCTGCACAACTACTTCTCATCAAGGACACTGGCATCACCATTAATACTCGCCATGTGCAAGGCTGGCAGATGTCCTAGATAAGTGTTTGCTACTGAGTACTGACAGCCACATGACTCACTTTCCAAAACGCCTTCCATGAACTTAATCTCAAAGATCTTGTCTATAGGAAATAGATTTTATGCTGGTGTCACTATATACACGTATATATATATGTATAGCTGTAAGCAGGTTCAACCAATGTAATGTTCTAATTAAAAAGCTCTCGCCTACCAAAACATTTTATTGGTGAGATCAAAAAAAGTCTCTGAGGCTACAAGAGGCCAAAATAGTTACCAACTGTCCCTAAAAAATATGGCCAGACCCAGTAATTGTAAAACAGAAATATTGATACTGAACCCTCCATTCTACAAATTAAAAAACACATACACAGACAAACACATTGGATA
The DNA here is from genome assembly GCA_019176425.1 of Megalops atlanticus. Lineage (NCBI taxonomy): Eukaryota > Metazoa > Chordata > Actinopteri > Elopiformes > Megalopidae > Megalops > Megalops atlanticus. The sequence continues at coordinate 14,936,755 of CM032879.1, forward strand.
GTAATTTGTATGTTAGCACAATGTCTGCTTAAAAATTTGTTTTCATTTCAGCTTGGTTAAACTGAATGCTGGTGTCAATGTAGGAAGTATTAGGTACACATATTGCAGCTATGCTGTAAGCGGAAACACAGGTTTGCCATATGCAAAATCTGACCACCCACTTTCATCTGTCTGACCCACAGGGACAACCGAGAGAGGCTATGACTACAGAGGATAGCACAGCTCAGTGAAAGGGTAAGATGAGTGCTGCCCACAGGTCAGAGTGGCAGCCCACACCGGGCTAATCCAGCTGGCGTGTTTGTACCGGTACACAGAAACCAGCCCCGAGGGCTTCCCCACGGCCTCTCCCCTGACGCATACAGCGTACCCCCCACAGGAGACGGTAATAGAAAACATGTTTCTGAGGGATTATACAAATTCACTCCATGACCACACTCATTAATTCAGGATAATAAGACTGGCAGGAAACAGTAGTTGTGCCCGATGACTAATCTGGACATTTCCAGACGGACAGCGGCTCACGCTAATCTTCGCTTCGTGACGACTCAAACTTTTGACAAATAGCCTAGCTGTCAAATCTCAAAGCCAATACTCCTATAATCTCATCTCTGAGGATAATCTGATTTTATTTAAGCACCGCCCCAGGCGACAATGAAGACAAACACTGAAGACAGCTTTCTGCAGAACCAAAGCAAACGCTTTTCTAAAAGACCTGGCTGTCCACATCTGAGGGACAGACAGAGCTGGTGGGTGGTTTGTGGCCTTGAAGAATGGAATGGAGACAGGTTCATGATCACAGTGTAATGCCAACCCCTCTGTCCCAGAGGCTTATTCTTCAGACAGCAGGGGGATTCTGGGATTGGCATTCATCTAAGAGGGAATGCACAGGTCTCATGTTCTAGAGGGGGAACTCCCATCTCAGTTGGCCATAGGTCATGTGACCCTGTTAAACAAAAGCCTGGCTTCCCCAGAGAAAAAACATGACAGGCTAACAGGCATTCCTGGGAACCCAGGCAAGTAAATATCACCGTGATGCTCCTTCCAGTTGTACACTGTAGATTCAGAGCTGCAAATGAAGCGGGATGACTAAATCCTATGGCTGAGGGCAGTGGGCAGCTGAGGTCAGACAGTGTCAGTCAGCAAGAGCTGCTTCCTTCCTCTGCTTGGGTAAGAGCTACAGTTAAGTATCAACACACACACAGCCCACAGCAGAGTACAAAACAGCACCTGGCAACAGGCTGAGCAAGACAGACAGGCAGTCCTATTTCCCCTCTAGAGGCAACACAAAGCGCAAATTTCATCAATGACAACGGCACTGGCGGCTTTCACAAACGGCTCCACGCCTGACAGCACGACCATCCTCACCAGCATGTTACAGACAATTACATTTTCAGACTGATGCAAGTCAGCGCTACAGTGTGATGTCTTTTGGTTGATTAATCGCCTCACAGTGACATTCCGCTGTTACCACAACCCACATCACATGACCCAAAGAAACCGTCGGAGCCACATGGCATCTTCTTTCGTGATCCCACGGCCCAGACCTCTGAAGGACAGCAGACCGGTGGAAGTAACCATCTGTGCCTATGCAAACGGTCACGCTTTGAGCGGACCGCAAAGCCCCTCCCTCAGAGTATCCAGCAAACGGTTTTCAGAAATGGGGAAGTATCAAGCGAGAATAACACCAGGACACGGCTCACGTGCCATCTTTCCTCTCAGCCACCACGTTTCTCCCCCCAATGACTAACTTTGAAAAGACTTTCATTTTCCAAACAACTGACAGCTTGACCACAGCAACAAGCCACACTAGGCTGACAAGAGAGATGGAATCGTGCAAAGGTAACTTTACCCAGAAGGCAGCCATTATATCATTAACTGTTTAACTGTGGCTGCTTATTCAACTGTTGTGCTTATTTCTCATGAGGTGTCTTCACAGACGGTTTGAACTGTTGAGAATATGGGGAAAGCAGCAGGGAATGACCAAGAGAGGGGGTGGGGGGTGGACGGGGAAAGAAAATGCTGTGCAAAGATTGGAAAAAAAATGGAACTGGTCATGTTGAAAAACAGAACTTCCCCTTCTTAAAAGCTGAGAAATAGTGGCTGTTGCTTTAGGACTTTTATGACCTGGTGACAAATAATGTGGTTAAACTGTGGCCCTGCCCCTCTTTTGGCTGTTGTTGCTTGGGAAACAGAAGCTTTTACTGTCCTGCAGTCTACACTTCATTAAAGGGAGGGCTTTCCCTACAGGCCTGTTCAAAGTTCAGCTCCAGGGAGCACAATCACTAAACCCACCACACTCGATGGCACCTGAAGACCCTCACCAGTAAACTGTCATTAACTATAATTACAACTACAGTCTACATTAACAGAGAGCTTCAGTTAGGTGAGTTAAAGAGACATGGTAGGAAATTACACCTGGGAACGTATTTTACTGTGTGTAATATTCAGAATTTATATATTTCTGCATTTACATTACCTCAAGGCAAACTTTAGCCCAAGCTCTCTGATATGGTAACTGCTATGGGCAACAGCCGGTGGAGAGGAAGTAGGTGAGTTAATACTGATGTTGTGGACCGCAGAGTCGGATGTTTTTGTCTGTGTGCCGTAACACACACCTCTGACAAGTTCCAAAGAGACAAAAGCATTCAAAATGGAGGCAAAGGTACAGAAAAACATGAAGCCATTTCCTGCTGGGAAGTCTACAAATGAGGAACTGAGCTAGACACATGTGGTGCGGTTAAATACTATACAGGCATGATTCACATTCTCGCATGCTGAGGGAAACCTCATTCATGTGAGAACCCTGACGTACTCAAGTGATCAGATTTACTGATTTCAAGGGAAGGTACTGTCGACATACAATCAAATGGTTGGTTGAATTTGTTTGAATTTTAGTATGGTAGCAGCAATTAAAGACCAAAAAAACCTGTCAGAATTGCATGTAAAATGATGAAGACAAGTGGGAGCGTAATCAGGATCTACATCAGTTTCCATGATTCCTTAGTCTTAAATCTAGCTTCCACACTGCCAGCTGCAATGAGAAGGAATTCAATGGTTATGAAATTCTCCAGCAATGCTCTGTAGTGCTGTAGCGCTGGCATGCACGGCTGTAGTGAGCGACAGCTGACATCGACCGCTAATGGAACGGATCTGAATACCTGTGCAATTTTAACCAAAGCCATTCTGAACACCACCATGCCAATACGTGAAGGACAGGTATGCTTGAATGCGGCCAGCGAGAATGAGGCACTAATCTCTCAATGTAACCTAACACAAAGGGGAAGAGAGAAGGCACGTGTCCGCCAACCAGGGAAGTGCATTCCAAAGTATGGCACAAAGTTCACTTTGTGTGGTTGTTTGTTTGCCCATCCCTTGGTAACCATGCTACGACTTAGAAAGCATTTCTAGTGGTTGTATGAGAAAATGAACATGAGGAAGTGCTTGGTTAGACACACAAACCACTGATATGTATGCCTAAAGGAGTCACTGACTTAATGTGTGCTTGTGATATCTGATCAACAATGTTATCTCAGGATATTTAAGTGTGGTTCAACTTTTTTCAAACCAAGCAATTTTCAGGAACCATTTTTTCCAAGTGCATCTCCCCATGGTCTCAAATCTACAGAGAACAGAGTTCAAGGTGAATACAATATAAAGCCAGTAAGACTAATAATAGCCTAAAACATGGAAGCCAAATAATTCAGCAGTAACCCTGAAAACCAAACACGCAGTTGCCAAACTTTTCTGATTTTATGGAGGCGGAAAAGAACTGCTTCAATTATATAAAGGCAGTTATGCAAACAAGGGCCAGCTCTTCATTAAAAAGCAAATACACACATCTGTGACTAAGCTGAGCACAATCGCTCACACCCTCAAATGGCCCCACTGGGGGGTACCATGCTGGAAATTGGAGTTTGGCCATGATGTCATAATTCACATGGATGGCCAGCCATCCTCCACAGAAATTACAGCTACTCTATTCTCCTAACCCCCCCACTACACACACACACACACACACACACACACACAGACAATGACTTCGAGGCACAGAGAAAGCAGGTACAAGACAGTCAAATTTATTGCTTGCCATCTCTCCTGCTAAGAGCGCCTTACACAGATAATATGCATCCTGCATTATGTGTGCTTAACTAGTACACCTTCATATTTACTGACACAATTTGGAGAAGTATTTCAAAACAGGTGCCTGAGAATCCAAAGCGTCATCTTTCAGTTACAAGCCTGAATTTTTAAACCAAGACACCATTCTGTGGCGCGCACACACACACGCACGCACGCACGCACGCACACGCACAGCAACCAGATGCCAGCCAGGAGGCAATCATGTTCTGACAACACACATATCCTGACAAGTGTCGCAAAACAACCAATTTCCCAAAACCTCTGTCACTCCACAGTAACCAGATGTGCCCACTGCTGGCCGTACTGTTGTGAGAGTGGCGGCCTTGTGATAAGCTAGAAGTTTACTCAGGCTGTAAACATGTGGAGGGGGGGGCCCCCAATGTGAAGGTAACACTGAGCTTCTGAGAGAAAGGCCTTCTCCTTTGTACACGGTGGGGGACACAAGCTGTCCTGGAACACACCAAGCAGGCCTGGAGGGCTGCTTGTGGACTGACCCAATTGACTGAGCAATTTTGCGGTAAAGCGTTTCACTGGAAACAAAAAGTGGAAAAAAAACTGTAGAGGGGGAATTCAGACTTACACCAACCGGCTTCAAGAGATTTTTTTTTTCTGTCTTGCACAATCATGACCACTAACTGCACTGCTAGGGAAAAAAACAGGAAATTTAACCTGAGAAACAGCAATCTTTAGCCAGCATTTGGCTGCAATTGGTAAGTTTGTCAAATAGAGAGATCCAGTGGAAAACTGACTTAGAAAAAAAGAAGAAGAGAAGAACATAATGTTGAAAAAGTAGCAGTAATGATAATGACTTATCTGATTCAACCTGACCTCACCAGCCACAATTTTACAAGCGTGATAAATGGAGAAAGCCTATGATCCTTCTGACGTCTACTTTTGCTCTCCAGATGTTACTCTGACGTTCATCACCAAAAAAAAAAGCAAAAACAATTAGTGAGGTAGTAGTGGAGTCTGTACTGGAGTATGCCCGAAAGCCCCGGAAAAAGAACGGTGCCAGACACAAAGTTTTTAAAAGGTGATCTATGGCTCACATGTAAAGGCAGAACGCAGTTAATACCTAAACTGGCAGTGTACGATCTCTAAAAGCCACCGCTTGTTTTGCAGGAGGCAAAGTTAGATCTCATGTGACATCCGCCGCACTCAACAAAACCTCAAAATATCGCCACGTGGCCGAGCAGCACTTTAAACCTGGCCGTCACCGCCTGCTCACTTCTTGCCTTTCACGCCGGCTACTTTTAGACATGAGCGTGTCTCTCTTTCACTGCGCTAACAGTATTAAACACAGCCCAGGCAGGTGGGGTCTGATCACCAGCACGGCACAGCTGCCTCTTTCTCAAGGGCACGGCTTACACTACACTGGCACTGGAACCTGTGAGAGGGGAGCGAATGGTACCAATTTACTGAACCAAAGGGCAGTAACAGAACAGGCACTGAGACACTTATGCGCAGCATCAGCAGGTCTGAGGAGATGATACCCCTCCCTGAGAGGTGTGCAGCCAAGCCTTTCACCAAGCACGCTCTCTGTGGATGACCCAGCAGCGGGCTGCCTCTCCATTTTACCATTCACAAAACCAGCACAGGAACACGCGCACACACACACACATACACGCACACGCATGCATGCGCATACACATGTACAGATGCACAAGTGGTCTCTGAGCAACTGCATTGTAAATCGCTCTGCTGTTTCAATGCTGCCTAACCCGCTCACCCCTGACCTAAAGAGCAAAAACAAGCTTAAGGATGACACTGATCCCAAACGGGGAGGGGGCGGAATCTCTCTCCCTGTTTATGTACAAAGGACCTCGACCCTGAGATGATCACGTATGATGCAGCCTAGCCTCAGACCACAGCTTGGTGGGTGCATTATTGAAGAAAATTGGCCCTGAAGGCCCTCTCTTGATCCCTGTGCTCCAGGGAGAGTGAATCAAAGTGTGATGACAATAACTGATGAATGGAAAGGTACAGTGTGTTACTGCACATTAGCAGCTGGCCCTCCTTCTGGTCAGGGGCTGAAGGTCGATAATTCCTCCCAGTCGAGTGGACATCAGACCTCTTTATGATGTCCTTACCAAAGGCAATACATTTAAAGCTGCATCCGGGGGGACGGTAATGGCTGCCAAGTAAAACGCAAATGGCATGGTTTCCTCTTCATCCTTCCCAGGACATAAGGCATGAAAGGAGATGAACTGAAAAGCACGCCCCTGCTAGCCCCCACGCTGATTGCCGAGGATGGGTGTGTGTGCCCCACATGCAAGAGTTCAGCGCTCGGCCTCAACACGTCCCAGCGGTTACACTGGAGGGTGCGGACATAGGTGTGCCCCTCGGCAAGGGCTTCCTGCCGCCCTCCGCCCCTAAAGCAGACTTTTGTTTCTCTCTGGGAGGCTACAGCATCCAGACTTTGATCTGAGAGGGTAGCAACAAAGATCACCAGTCAAAACAATCCTTCAAACAGTCCAAAAAAAATTCCACAACATACCACCGGATACTAAACAAAAAAAATCTATGTAAAAGAATGTGCGTATGGCACTCGCGCTGTGGCTCTCTGCTAATTCTGGCTTGAATCTGACAGTTATACCAGGCGACTCTTCCGGCACATGTCCCTTGGTAAAAGGACTGTTTGCGATGCACTGAAGGGAGATTTTTTCGTTGAGTAATCAACCAATTAGCCAGACATCATTTGCCAACACTCCGCTAAGGTCAGCTCATGATGACATAAAATCACTGATTCTTGTGATAAATTATGTAATGCCGGAGATGACTCTGCAATTCATCCTCCCCCTCAGTTTTCATACTACGATCTGCAACTACCAAACAGTATGGCTCTCAGTGACAGGAAGGCACAGGAGTCCAGCTGAAATCTTCCTCTAACAACTAATCTAAAGGCCACCTCCCACCGCAAACCAAGGGTACAGGGAATCGACCACTCATATTGACACTGTGCATTACTTTGGCAGAATGGAAATACCAATATCTGTCCAAACCTACACACTGGAAGCCTTGAGCAGTGGTTGCCAGTACTCTAAACCACAGCGGAGGCCCTTATGCTGTCAACCACAAAGCCTGCTTTAATTTCACTTCCGCTACATGCAGCAGAGAGGGGACCTGTGGCCTCATCAGACCCAATATCATACTCTATGGGCACCAAGAGTCAACAGATGATTTTGTACTTCATACATGTGTAACATCCCTAAAAATACTCTATGTAGCCTCATCAAAAAGACTGGGTTCTCATCTTCTGGAAAAACAGGCATTGCTTGTCATTAGGGCAATCTGGCTGCAGGTTACCAATAAAGAGCAAGACCCAAGAGGTACACTCTAGGGTGGAAAAGGACAGCCATGAATAACAAGCTTTGATGAATGAATCAGCCTTTTACAACAGCCTAATACTGACAATACTAATGACCATACTAATAGTGTCCCACCATATAGTGTTGTGCATTACATGTGATTTTTTTGCCTAAAAATGAATACATCAACACACACATACCGCCACTTCCATCTGCTAACATGATCTATATCATCAAGGTCAAGGAGAACTGTGCAAGCTCTTTGTCAAAAAGATCTGGATCCTGTTTTATCATCAAGAACAATTATGCCCCTGCCTTTCACTCAGGTACACACCTCTCCAAACCGACACTAATTTTCTCTGTTCTGCTCTTTTTGCTCCAGGGTAACAGTTTGGAACAATTTGCTTTACAAGGGTTCTCTTCTGTAGGCAGCTGCTTCAGTTTTAGCCTTCCAAACCAAGCTGGTTGGGTATCACTCCAAAGATTGACATCTGGCTGTCTTACAGTTCTCTGTGCCACACATGGAAAACCAGTCACTCTAAAACAGCACCCTGCACTACACTCTCCTTTCAACTCTCCCAGCCGTTGAAGCTCATCCATTAACCATCAGAGTAGGGTCAAACAGTCAAAGGACATCCATTTTAATAGCAGGACACTGTCTTGACGTCAGTCTACGGAAGGAATACACCATGTGAAAATTACACAGCCGGGGCAGGTGGGAGGTGAATGCTCTCTGAGCTGACTGCCTCCTGATACTGTAGCACCTTGTGTCATCTTGGTAACCCGCAGTGTTCGGAACAGCTGTCACTCTTAGTGGGTGTCTGAACATGTGCTGACTCAGAGCAACGTGTCCCTGCCAGATCAATATGCCATTCACATGTGACCTCCCCTTCCGCCGCGTTGAGTACAAACAGGGGCGTGATTCTGGGAACAGGTGTCACAGGAGGAGTATGGTGGTGGTGGGGGGCGAGGGAGGAGGGGCATCTGCCTGAAGGCTGAATAAAACATCCAGGAAACACTGTGGGGCAATCTGCAATTCTCAAGGTAATGAGATCCATTTTCCCCGCTGAGTCAGAGCCGCCCGCGGCAGGGCTTGAATAACGGGCGCTGTCCCAGGAGAGCGCAGCAGGGGAGGAAGTCGCTTGTGTCCATGGGGGATGGGGGAGCGGGTCTCCACTTCAAATCAAGTTTTTCCTTTGTTTTTTCTTTCCCTCTTGGTCTACTAATCACAGCAGAGCCAGACAAGAAACCGCAAGCACCTCTGCTCGTAATGGGGAGACCCGAGGTGTCTGTCTCCACAGCTGCTTGTTTTCCTTGACAGCTGAGCGCTTAATTAACTGGCTCTGATCAAGCTGTTAATGTATAAAATTTGGGGGGGAGGGGGCGCTAATAATCAAACCTCATTAACAGGGCTCACATGGAACATAAAACAGGTGGCACAGGCACATCCCAGGACCCGTGCTGGGAAACACTGCTTTCACCAGCCCAGTTTAGCCACCACCCCAGTGCCTGAGACTGGTGATGTTTTACAGGAAGCTGAAAACACTGCATTATGGCATCTGGGACTACAGCTGAGCAGCCCTGGATATATTGTGCCACCATTTCCACGAGAGACTCCTGAGTGGCATTTCTGTAAGGTCCGAGGGTCACGTGAGGGAGACTCTACATGCTGTTCATTCCCAAGCACTTAAACATGCAGTAGTTTCCCTGGTTCAACTTCTACTAGCACATACAGCTCAACCGGGTGACTCAGGCTGACTATTCAGCATCTAAATTCAATCAAGACACAAATCAATGAGGGAAGGGGCGAGTAGGCGCCTTTGTCCCTTAAGAAAACAAATTCATTACAAAAATCAATACCCTGCACTTGTCCTGATCTGCGCCAGGAACAAAATCATTATGTCTCTGAGGACAACCAAAGAGAAGTGAGAATACCACCCTCATATGAAAAGTCACATTCACACAAACAAACAGATGATACTTTTTTTTTTGCAAACTCCCACCTACTTCTTTCTCACTAACTCCTACAAACACACCTACTGTCTCTTTCATTCTCTCCATCACACTCACTTTCACTCCCACCCAAATCACACACACCTGTGCATGCACACATGAACACTTTCATTCTCTCTAATACACTCATTTTCACTCCCATTAAACTGGCCTGTGTACAGTTTCCAAAACAAACCTTTACAATACAGCCACTCTGAATCCAGCTCTCTCTCTTGCTGGCTCACTCACTCATGGCTCTGCTGCTATAAACAGCCGGGGCGCAGTGATGAATGTGGCACAGAGTGAAGGCTGACACAGCACTGCCAGGCCTGACGATGATGACAGAGAGACGGGAAGAGCGGTGACATCACCGCTGTCACGGTTACAGTAACACCGGGCTCCCGCTGTCGTCGGCCCGTGCCTGGCTCCAAGGCCTGAGACGGAGAGACCGGCTGCACCCTCTCCTCACACTTCAGAGTAGGATTTTAAATTCACCCGAGTTTGGGAGGTGTGGGCGTGCGCTGCCATCTGGCCGAACCGGTTCTCCTGAACCCACCAAACATGAATCAACAGGGGTTTGGGTGGCAACACCTTTCATACTACTGCACAGCGAATAAAAAACAGTCATGTGCTGGAAACTACAGCTTCCCCAGCCAATCCGACAGTTAGTTCAAGCCTGATTCGAGCCATATACCGACCTAGAAGAGTAAAAAGACAGACAGGCTTAAAACGTATTAAAAATAGTACTTCTCAAGTGTTAACAACACAGATCAATAACTACAATGCTAATCTTGGTAATTACAGGGTAATCTGCCAGTCATTTTGTATAACTAAAAATGCAGCTATGTTATTAAATATTTTTTCTTTTGAGTACAAGAAGAGACAGATCTGGGGAAACTCCAGACAGCACAGCTGTCACAGAGCCAGCTGAACTGCGGAGGTTTTCAGAGAGAGCATGGTTTGAGGCCATGTGAGATCTGGTGAAATTCGAGAGAAAAAAAGAAGCCGTGTGTGGATTCACACCTGAAAACTTTACTTCAACGCAGAAAGCCAACATGCTTCTTCACACCTCAAACTCTTATCCATAACACTGATTTCTCAAGCTTGCACAAACCACTGGTATGAGGGTGAGAGCTTTTGCTTCGCTACAGGAAGCGGACAGCTGGAGGAAGCCGGCACTGAAAAAGCTGTCGTTTAGCAACAGTGACAAGGAGAACAAACCATCTTAACAATGACACACTGGGTGATTCTGAGCTGCTCTCACAAAGCCTTTCTTCATTGATTGCTACTGGAGTCAGGCGTAATGCTTAGCCTACATGAAGGGTTTAATCACAGGACACTTTTTTGCATAGTTCCTGATCCATGAGTGCTTTCACGTGGCCTGCAGGGAGACTGGTGTTCAAAAGGACAGGCCTTAAAACATGAGTGTGAAATGTAACATACTTTCCAGGAAGAGGAAAAAGGCTAAAATTGAACATTATATTTCACTGTGACATACTGAATTTCAATAGTTTTAAATTTACTGATGTTTTCCGTCATCGTCATCTTGAAATGCAAAGTATGGATATCACATGAGGCAATTTTGCGTCACACATGTTTTATTGAATCACGCAATCCGTTTACTGTTAACAGATACTAGGAATTTTTTTATTCAAGTCCAGGCTCATATTAGCCAAAAGGATGTGAGGACACCAGAGGAAATCAAACTGAAAATACACACTGAGTAAATTAACACCCCCTCTGCGCCCTTGAAAATGTACCACCTTTTCTTTAGAAGACACTAAGAAAAAAAGTGTTAGCTGTCATTAAGATAACTAAAACCACCGTGACCTCTTTCGTTTGCTCAGTGTCAGATACAGTGCAGAGGCTGGTGCTATTTGAGGAACCGGGGTGTCAGCTGCAGTGTCACGAACATAACACCCTCCCCTGCGAGGAGGACTGCCAGGGGCAGGCAGCATTAAGAAGTGCTCGCCCCTCAAACTCAGCACACGCGCCGGCTCAACCTCCTCAGGGAGCTCCAGCGCTCTATGAATGAACTCAAACAAACACGCCGGATTTCAGACTCCCCTCTTGGGCAAAAGCCTGTGAATGAAGAATTAACAGAGCAGCCGCTGGCTGGGGGCACGTCGTACACCAGCCTGCCTACATACAGAACACCATGTCTCACATGGGACCCAAACGCTGTTGAGATCACGCCTCTTCAAACATGCCCAAGGATGTTCTTTGGAAAAAATTTAAACCCAGGGAAAGCGTGTTTGGACATACTAAGAATTCATAGATCTGCTAAATGCCAGTGTACATCCTGCCAGGCCTCCTCTCGGGTTCATTTTCAAACTCTTATTCAGCTGTTGCAAGGATTGTAGTGGTAATAATAATTGAAAGCTTTTGCTGAAGAGAGAACAAAGGGGTTTTTTTCCCTGAAAAATAATGATGAGACCAATTATAGCGTAGAGAGGAGTAATAGAAGAGGAAAATTACGTACATTTATGTGCATTTAGGAGTTCAACTCTAACCCTAGCCCACAGAAAGTGGACTGACAACCATTCTGACAGACGACCTGAGCATTTTCTGGCATTTTCCTTTTAACAAGATAAAGGTGTCAAGGTCAAGGACACCAGGAATAATAATTATGCTCTGAAATACCACAGGTAAGAGCAGTCAGTATACTGCTCACACTATCATTTAGTGACTCAAAGTGACAGCCCATGACAGACTTATACTTACACTTCACTTTCCAAGCTGCAGAACAATGACAGGTGTTTTTCCACTACAGTGCACCCCACTGATAAGACTCACATCTGCGCAGGGCACCATGATTCTAACAGCGGCTGATTCTTCAAGACCCCAGCTCTAAATTAATGGATTAAACTGATGTTCATGCTCTCCTCATATTTATAACTGAAAAAAGATTCACGCATGGAACAAAACGTATCCAAATGCAGTGTTTTTATATAATCCTTTACAATATAATCAAAACAGTATGATTCACATTTATTGTCTGAAAGTCAGCGTGTGGATGGCTAGCCCTTTGCGGTCTACAGCATTGCTACCGACATATTGTCCTAAAGAAAATCCTCAAACCTGGAGACCTCAAAGGCTTCCAAGCTAAGAGTTAGACGCTTTTATTTTTGAGTGCCTCTCTAATAACTGCCAATGCATATGCTACAAAGGGGTCTTTCTGTTTTGCCTTCCGTCTTCCCTCGTTCTTCAAGATGCTGGACGCAATAATGGTCAATGGTCTTTCAGAATGTTGGAGTGTGCAGACGACAGAACACCCAGTTTCACAGCTGCATCCCTTTAGTAAGGCTCATCTCTTTCAAGGGGGCTAAAGAAGGAAGTGTTGTTGATCTGTGGAGAGAGTCTTCCTTTTTCCTCCATGTTGACTGGCATCCAGGCACTTAGCTAAACACAGCGGGCACTTAGATAAACACATCCAGGCATTTGGCAGCACACGTTTTTCTCAAGATATTTTGCATGCCAGGTGCTTCAGTAATGGCAAAATATGAATTTGAATTATAATGTGACTGCATTTGCATTTCTAAGTGGCTTTTCTGACTTACAGCCACTGAACTTGACTGAATATACATTACATGTGGGTGAGCCCTAAACTGCCCTTACAATCAGGCTGCTTGATTTTTAAAAGTGGATAATTAAATTTAAACAGCATTAGCATAGGGAGGGTTATTTCCAGGTGTTTCGTATCATTACATGTGGCTGATTCTTACATGTCCACTGAATACACTCACAAGAAACACCAAATGTAAGATTTAGGGCCAGCACAAAAACTCTTGCAAATGTACAACCTACAGTTTAATCCACTAGGGACCCGAACTCTGTCAGTTGGACAGATGGGTCCCTGTGAGTTTAGAAATGGCCATCCCAGTTCTGTTAGTGCATAGTGGTGTGATGGTCTAAAGTCAAGAATTTGTGGTTGTTACAATCAGCCCTTTATGATGATGATTATTGTTCTTTGCGGTTAAAAAAAACAAAGTCATGGTTTATCTTCAGGGACTATTCGCGCTGAAAACATTTAAAATAAACATGTTTCTCATTATTTTAGCATGATTTTTAAACAGTTCAACATAACTGTAAGCACAAAGCACTATTACCATTTCTGTTACTGGTACACCACTTGGGTCAGGAAGTGAACACACTTTATCTAAAAGCAAATATCAATGTTAAAATATTAATTCAAAACTACATTTCTGAAATAGAGATTTGTAATTTATTCCACCCTATTAAACTGCTTGCCAATCACATTTTAAAATTAAATAAGTAGAAAGTAATTAGCTGTTTCTGACAGCATAAATATGCCCTAAAGTTGCCCTGAGGGAGGAATCTCATAATAACCTTTTTCATCGTGCGATGCACCTAGATTATAGCAGGACAAGAAGGAGCACAGATGAATGCCACGAAAAACTAAACTCAACATGCTGGAATTTCTGGAAGTTCTTACCTACTGAGCTATCCAAGCTTGAGTGCAACATTTAAACGAACAAATGATCTGAAATTACCACGCTTAGCTCACACCATCCCCCTTTCAAATGAACGATGGCTAGCGAAACCATTCACTCAGTACGATTCAGCACCTACTATACTGTTATATTGAGGATCTAATAACATTAGTCTGCTTGTGTGTCATGACTATGGGATTACAAGTCTATAAACAGGGCTATCGGTTGTTGATTTACAAAGACGTTTAAAACAATTCCAGGATATTAGGAAAGTAACGGGGAAATGTGTAAGAGTGCTCTGACATCACACAGTTTTGCAACAGTATCCTCCTCTCAGGCATGGGGAGCTGTGCCGTTACAATGCAAGTTGCAATCCAAAAACCAGAATACAGTATTACAGTCCAGTTGTGTACGTCATGTGATGTAGCTGCTCGTCTGCATTGGTAATGTGTTATGTTGCGGCTATGGTAACTTTATACACAGAAAGATGTCTAATAAAATTTTAGTGAGCCAGTTCGTACATTACAAACTCTCTTCGACCTGTTCTTGTGCCAGACGTAGAATGATCCACAACAAGTGTCCGTTGTCAAATTACAGTGTCAGGTAAATTTTTTGTAGATGGAGGGATATCGCATCCATTCACATTAAAGTAGTTAGCTAGACAAGGAAGTATAAATGTATGATGTACAAAAACCAATCAGTAACGTTAGCCAACGTTAACCGTATATGTTTAAAATAACTAGTCAAGGAATAAACATGTCTTTCAATGCCCTAGTTAACAAGATAGCCTTAGGCACATGAGTTTAAGTTAGCTCTCAATAAGAATAAAAATGCAAAGCAACTGATTTAATTGTAAATTAGAGGATGTCGCTACTGTGTCAGTAACTTCACATTGTATCGTTCTTTGTAGCGAACGTCCAGCGGAGAGGAGGGATTTACGCGGATTCATCGGCAAGTTTCTTTCGTATGGTTGGCAACCAAGGTAGTTATCTAGATAACTAAGTTAACTAACCTATCAACCATGTACGTGAAACAGTATCACCATATAGCCACCTTAACAAACGTTAATTTCCAAGCCTCCGCACTGGGAAAAGGGTCTTACCTTCAAAGCGTACTTCTCCCCGTCTCTCTTTTGAAAGATTTCCAAAACCTTGCCATTAATGCCCAGACCAAGCACTTGACTTGTGACCTTATAATCGTCCGTTATGGCGTTCTTCTTGATCTGCAGCGTGGGCTTGCCGTGGAACGGAGCGAACTGCGCCGGGTTCTGCTGCTGGAGGGTCTGCTGCTGCTGCTGCTGGTTCGGGAACGCCGGCTGATTCTGTGCGTTCGACAGCATTGTGACGCCTCTTCCACCCGTCCGAAAGGTTTCGCCGTCTTCCTTCAAAGTTAAACCCTTTCAATAAACTAGCTGCACAGATAGCTAGGCAGCCTGCTATTAAGTTTGTTATCCTTAAGGTAACTAGTGGCAGCTAGCTCGTCAGCACAATTCTGAAGACAGAGCAACGAATCTGTGATTCTTTCTTTTTTTCTGTTAGCTTAGGTAAGTTAGCTAGCTAGCTACCTATCTTTAGCTAACGTTAGCTATCAGCTCATATCCATTCCGAGGGTCGAGCCACCTCTTCCCGCCCGTGGAAAAAATAAAACAATTTCTATCCTTCCGATTAAATGAATGGACTCTCGGTGCTTTTGGTCATTCGACAACTTAGCGTACACGTTAAAAGGAGAAGCCACAGTTTTGAAAAGAGGAAAGAAAGAAGACGGACATAACTCGGAACACAGTCGGACACACGCACCGTCGCTTACTTTCAGGCCAGTCCCTGTGCAGCTTTTCTCACTACGTCACGTATTGCGGGATGCCTGGGCTTTCTCTTAAAGGAGAAGTCTGTGAAGAAAATTAGCCGTCTGCATGTCAGTTAGGATAATGTGGAAATAATCAAACGTATTGGCCGACCGAAAATGATTCTTCTTTTATGTGATCCTCACTTTAAACGTAGCTGGCTGTTCTTTGGTGTATCAAATGTCACTTAGCCTACATCAAATGGAAGAACATTTAAAATAGCAAACTAATAATGGTTCAAAAAGGATACTAAAAATTGTTACTCGCCCGTCATATAGCGACAGCATTCCAAAAGGGGATCAATGGCTCTGAATACTTTCATCAATGGCAGTTCTGTGTTTGATTAAAAAATGAATACTGATGGTAGTAACGAGGTAATTATTTATTATTAATAACAAGGTTATTAGTTGGGAGAGTGAGATTGAGTTAAGTGTATTTATGTAGTCATTATCGTTGAAATGGAAAAGACATTCAGGCCCGATTTTCCTGATAATTTACTTTTTGGCTTTTGAGTTTTCCCTCTTAATATTCGAACTCAATGCCTTTAACTTCATCTGTAATGCAATTGGCTGTTGGTCTGAGTTCAACAAGTGTCACAGAATATTCATTATTTGAATTGTCTACAGTACCTAAAGTGTCCAATAGATGGCAAGCAACACCAGACAATTAAGTAAGACTGATGAAATAGTGTTGGAAGGGATGTTGGCCAATTTCTGTTATCCTTCAGTGCATTTGTATGCAAATGTATTTTTTTCTGTTGTTACTCCGTGCATCGCCGCGATAGTACAAAATAATGTAATTTTTTTTATAATGTATTTTGATTTGGGTAAAAACAGTAATTAAAAGCTGTTTTTGGAATGAAGATGGTGCTTATTTTTATTATCATTATTGTATTATTGTTGTTGTAGTAACAACTGGAAATAATTTGTGTCGTATGTCTACGGTGATTTAACTTTACACCACTGTTTGTTTTGTTTAAAGTCATTTACAGTGAAATTCTGTGAATAGTTATACTAAATTCACCGACTAACTCAGGATTTGAATATTACCAAATATTTGGGGGGGGGGTGTTGTTCAAAATTCTGAATTAGCTATGTTTCTTGTGTTTCTTATAATCATTTTGGTGGTGTTGAAATCGTACCTCACGTTCTCCACGCAGCAACCAGTCAAAATATGGATACCATGGCCTCAACGAGCCACTGTAGGTTTAAAAATAACCAGTATGTAAATAGCTAATACATAATGATAATGTAATTACCCCTAGCACCTAGTGTGTGTGTAGTTTGGCTTTTGGAACAAGGAAGAAATTATTTGATTTGGGGGGTGTTGGGACAACTCGGTGCTTGTATTCACTCAATCTGACGTCGTGGCTATTTTCCTTTTGACAATAAATAATTCAGTGTTTCCCCTGACAGACAGTAGAGGGTGTCTTTGCTTTATTTTCACCGTCACTGATGGAAAAACAATGTCCTGTGTGTCCTACTAATTGTGCCACAAAACACTGAAATTAAGTTCTCATGGTTTTTTTGAACAGCAAATTATTTTCAAACAAATACTTGCTTGCTCATGGACATGTGATAAAAAGTGTCAAACCAAGCTCATGGAGTCTGTCCAGAATAATTGAATGAGCTGGATTAATTTATGATGATTGTTTTTTGTTTGTTTGTTTTTCCTAATCGCCAATTCCTGGCATTTCCCTGGGGAGCTCGCTGAGTTCAGCTGTTTGTTTATTGGTACAGGGCATTGTTTTCTTCCAGGAGGCAAAGGTAGAAAGTTAGAATTTACAGGAAAGCGATCAAGCTGAAACACATGGAGAAGGGGCAAGGTTGTGATGAATTACTCAACCTGTTTTGCTTGTTATATAAAAAGCGCCAGTACCTCACTCTCACTGTTTTCAGTATTTACTGGTTATCACACTGAAAATGGTGCGGCACATTGCAATGCTCAAATTTGGTCAGATAAAAAGGTACTCAAATTCAACCTGTGGTACTAGGATATTGGATCTGAGGATTACATTTATTTAATAGTATTTAATAGTCTGCAGGCTTTTGTCTATTCAGAGCAACATAATAGCACGCAAACTGTAGGGAAAGCGATGGCCACAGCTCACACTGTATTGGCTACCACCTGGGGCTTGCACTGAATGTGGAGAAATACCACGGATGAAGGGCTTTCCTCTCTGCAGCCACCAGCCATCCCCTATTGGCCCGTGTTGAGCTGCAGTTATGTAAGAGTGCTTTACACACACACACACACACACACACACACACACACACACACACACACATACACGCAGCGTCCCCAGTGGGCACCCCCCCACCTACACACACACACGCACATGCACACACACATGCCTCGGTGCATGAGGCCTGCAGCTGTAATCGAAGACCTGGCAGCACGCTCAGACGAGTCTGCAGAATTTCAGTTTTCAGCCCCTTTTCCTTGACAGGCGTGGCCACTAAGCACCAAGTACACGGTGTACAGAACAGAAGAGGAGTGTCCAAGGCCTCTTCACAAAGCGAGAGCTCCAGCAGGATAAGAAAGAAGGGGTGGGGGTCTGAGGGGGACCATCCTTCTTCCTTCTGCTTTCATCGCTTTGTGTATGGGCGTAGTTCGAGAGGCCAGAGAAAGTACATTTCCAGCTTCGCCTCTGCAGCATCACTTAGCTCATCCACAAATTATGTTTTATTGATGAGCTTGATAACGTATTTTTACTACCTTGCTCTTTGCAGGGAGTAACGAAGAACATGTAGGGATTGCATATGCAGCAATGTGCAAAAGGAAAGGGTGAAAGTATATGTTACCTCGACAGCGCAAGCTTTTGTTGTATGCATTGCATGGCTTGATTTAATTGCTTATCAGATGCCCTCATCCAGGACGATTTACATCATTTGCTTCATTTTTCATACATAATCCATGAAATCTGATGGGTATTTGTTGGAGTGATTTAGGCTGAGCACCTTGATCACAGGTATAACAGCAGTGTCCCACCCAAGCATAAGTTAGCATTGCATTGTCTAAGCATACCAGGATGCTCTACCACAGGAACACCTCCACACTATGTTTTTAAAACTTTTTCTAACAGAAAAAAGTATATCTCATACAGTTGTTTCCATGGAAATGCACATAGAGCCAATGAGGAGGGATCCCTCTCTCCTGATGGGAGCGGGTAGTTTTCTCTTTAGCTCAGATCATAACTGTCAGGGGTTATTTTTGAAGGCGGCCAGATTGCCGGATATATATAGTTGGGATTAATTTCCTCTTCATGTGTGCGTGAGGAGTCTGTAGGAAACCCGCCCACTTGGGCTTGTGTTACGCTACCCCCCGTCTTAGCTATTTCGTAGTTCACTATTGAAACCGCCACATCGATTAACAAGCTACAGGCTGCTGTGGATTGCGCTCCGCTCCTTCCTCTCCTCTGATCCGTCACTTCCTGGAATGTGCCCACGTCGTCTCCTGTATCAAAGTGTCCTTTTTGCGCATTCGCAGGAAGGCGCTCTGGCCAAGGAGGAGTATCTCTCGCGCCGATCTTCTGCAGACACGCTGCTGAATGCTTCTTCTGCCCCTCTAAGGAGCTGCCCCGTCCTCTCGGTTTTTCTATTTCCGTACCACCACGCTCCGTTCTCACTCTGCTTCCCACACGCTAAAACCGGCCGCAGCTACTGGAAGCATCTATAACGGGCCTGGGCTATAGCGGACCTGGCACATCCGTGGCACCGTCTCGTGGCCCGAGTGAACCCGCTGCACCCAGCCACCCGCTTCATCCATCCGCCCCACCCTGTTTGCTTTGGTGCCCATAAAACATGGGACCCAGACCTGAGGCCGGACTCCCTTTTTTCGCTTTGGACAGCCCATTCATTTGCGGCTTGTCCCTAACCCATGTTTCCCCCCTCTTTCTATTTTTTTTTCAAAGTCTCACAATAACTCCTGCTTCTCAAGAGCTGGGACAAGATGTTAGCTCATCCACATCTATCAGTTACGAATTAGACATTTAGGGACTCTGGCCTGTGGCCCTTTTGGACCAGAGCTGTGCAAGGTCAGTGGAGGGGTTCTCGTGTTCCACTTTGTCTGGAGACACAGGAATTTGTTGCTTGGCAGAAGGGAGGAAGTTCTATAATAACAGCCCAGAGAGCAAACAGAAAAAGCTGGTTGCGTCCAATGAAAGTGAATCCAGTGCTTTGTAGGCAGGTTTGACCATTTCAGAAGCAGGATCATAAAGCTTAATGCCATTAACCTGCCATTAAAGCAAATTCCAAGCGGCAAGTGCAATATGTGTGATCTACCCCATAGTGTAAACTGCTTGAAAATCTGCAAAGGACACTAAAATATAAAATTGTGCTGAAAGCTGAATGTTGCTATCATCACGATTTCCTGACCTGAGCAAAGAATGCATGTATGAGATTGAGCAGTTCAGTTGTTTGGTGCTGAGGTCATTTTTTCAGACACCTTAAGTGTTCAACACAAGTCTTATACATACCACAAATGTCACACAGTTAGACTAAAAATGTTCATGCAAAAAGATCCAAAAATGATACACAGCTTGTCAACAGAATTGTTCTCTTCTAATTGATGTTAACTTGTGTGGAAGTGTAGTTCATTCAAATGGCGTCATTACCTTCACTTTTTCCATCTCAACATGAGAATTAATGTCAGTTAAAAGAAATACTGTTTAACTGATACAGGAATCATACCTGATTGAGCAAAAGATAAGGGAACTGATAATCTAGCATACCTTTTTTATTGCTAGCCACCATGTTAACAGAGCTGAGAGTTGAGCAGTGCTTTGGAAAGATGCCTGATAGGACTAAATTCAAGGGAGATTATGATGGTTAATCAATGTTGGCATGTGTTACATAAAGCACTTAACAAATGCTGTGTAACTTCACTCATCTTCAGGGAAACGATTAACCCCCACTGCCTCAGAAATTAAGTGCATTTTCCTGATCTTTAGATTTCTGTTCTTAACTTATTCCTCAATGTATTTTTTATAGAATGCAGTTTAGAGAGGGCTGCATGTGTTCTGGGGTGGGTTTTATTTGTGTCTATCTTGAGCCATGTCTATCTGCCTGATCCTTCAAAAGCACATAAACCTCAAGAGGCTTACTCTGGCAAGACGGTTACTAGCCGGCACAGGGACAATGCGAGTACATTAGTGCACGCGCACCCCCGCACACACGCACATTCAGAGTAGCGCACGGCACACAGCACACATCCAGAGGGTGCACTCCTGCAAACACACACACACATGTGCGCGTCAGGAGAGGGCAACGTGCAAGAAGCACATCAGCCATAAAATCCGAGGGTTCCATTAGCCCCGTCATGTGACCGCTGTGGGGAATTCGCCTTTTGTGCCTTTGAGCCCGTCCACGCAAACAGAAAAGAGGGGCAGCGCTGCAGCCGTGTGAAAAAAAACAGAGCCACAAGCAGGCAAGCATGCGGTAGCTGCAGAGTAGCCACAAGCCAAAGGGGGATGGGGCTGAGCTCCACTTTCCCAGAGCCAGTGTAGGCCACCCTGCAAAACAAGTCTTTTTTTTTGGCATTCCAACTTGGGATGATATATCCCTCACATCTCATAAATCATAGAGGCGGTGTTGGCGATGTTGTGGGGGGTTCAGGCGGATTGCACGTTCAGAGTTCAGATTCATCTTCACATAGCAACAGCGCATCCCATACAGACCTGGAGCCACTGTGTCCCATCAGGCCTCATGTGACATCATCCTCGTTGGCCCTCTCCCAGCCAGACAACACAACACGAAGCGGTGGAGGGGGTGTGTATGTGTGGGGAAACCAGAGAAGGAAAAGCCTCACTTTGTGTTGAAATTCTAAGCCCACAGCCAGATTATTTTTGTTTTCAGGGCATGAAAGCGCACAACCGCTTGCCTGGAAAACGGGTCCGTACATGTGCGATATAAATAGGCGTATTACTAAGTATTTTGCATACCAAGGACCCAAAGCACCTCTCATATTACTCACCCGTTTCTCGACGGAGCAGATGGACATGGTTGCACATCTATGAAATGCGTACACAGACACTATATATTTTCACATGGTGCGCTGGCGAGAGTCCCGGGAACTGTATTTGCAGGAAGAGCAGGGAAAGCGTTCCATTTCCACAGCTTCCCAGCACACGATTTTCTCGATCCATGGGGACCAACAGCTTTAGAAACAGAGGGGCAGGTTTCACAAGAGCCAATGGGCCCAGTGTTATGACACTCCGCTGTCAATGTGGCAGCATTGCATCATGCTCTGTGACAGGAACTGTTTGTTTCTAGTTGGCAAAAGCAATGTTTCCAAGATCTGGGTTTTGTTAGATTACATCACCGACTTGCCTAGTGTTATTTATCTTCTTTGCATGTCATGGATTTTTTTTATTGGACATCTTATCCATTTCTACAGCTGGATTTTAAACATTAAGTTGCTGAAGTAATTTAGGCTAAGAACCTTGCTTAATGATACAACAGCAGAGTCCCGTCTGTGATTTGAACCTGAAGCTTTTTGGTGACAAGTCCAATTCTTCAACCACTTTAGTATACTGCCACCTCAGAGCCATGTCTTATTAGTAATCCAGAAAGAATTGTTTTTTGTCTACAGCACATTGCAGTTTCCACTGGTTTGGTTACCTTGTCACAGATACATTCAAACACATTTTATTCTTCAGAGCATCAAACCATTATTGGCTTACTTCTCTCCAGAATCCTCTAGAAATAGAGACATTTACTTCCATTGGAATCTTGTGTTTTGAGTTAGATAAAATCCAGAAGAGGTGTGTTGTGGTGTCGTTTAGAAGTTTGGATGAAGAGGACCCAACAAGCCTAGGTTTGGACCTGATGTCCATCTGTTGCTGAAGACAAGCTTCCTTCTTTCCCCTCCCACACCTGCCTCGTCTGGAACTTGCGCCTTGTTTCCTGGCAACATGGCCATCAGAGTGGGATATTTTCCAAGGCTCGTGTCCCTGTCGCTTGTCCGAAGAGCTGTGTTCACCCAGAGACCAAAAGGCACGGACGAGTGGAATAATGGGCTGACCCACTTACCCTTGGACACGCAACAATCTTTGATACGTGCCATCCGGAATCCTGCAATGACCTACATTGACTGGTTTGCTGATTAAGCTGATTGCAAGACACCTAGGCTAGGTGAAAAAACACATAGCAGTGAAAACGTTCAGTTGGACTTCAGAGAATTCAAGAATTCAGAATTCTGCTACATGAGGGGCCATCGACTTAGTATGCCTCACTCCCAACAAAAATCCTGAGGTTAATATTAAAATATGTGTTTCAGAAAACTTAATAATTCAATTTTATTGTCCAATATACATCATATGCATCATACATATGATAACTTGACAAAGAATGAATGGCTGTAGCAAAAGGAGAGAGCAGTCACCCCACCCGGCCTCAAACCCAGGTCTACAGGGTGCCAAACCTGTGGCTTTGACCGCAATGCCAAAGAGCCAGGCTTGTTGGTGTTGTGGTCAAGCTGCAGATTTGGTACCCCGTAGACCCAGGTTCAAGGCCGGGTGGGGTGACTGCTCTCTTGCTTCGCTACAATGGTCCAGCATACACTTTAAGCGCTGTGCAGGTGACATCAGCACAGATACAGGTTTGATGAAAATATCCGTCTCTGTGCTGAATGTGCCTTGGGTATGTGGGTGCGTTCCACCTGTACAGTGACACTCAATTTGTAGAGACTGGATGTGCAGAGAAATTGGATGTGTGTGTGAATTTGGTTTAATGAAGACAAAACTCAAGGAGTTTTGTCTTAATGTTATTTTGGCCATAAAAAACAAATTCTGGATCCTGGCCGATTTTCACCACCTTCTACTTCTACATTCACGCTAACAATCTGCCCTAAAAAGTCTCAGAAGAATGTCAACTGCTGCTTAGCAGTGTACAGTCCTGTTTGGGCCGTGGAAGCAGAGTCTACACATTTGGCTTCTCACAGAGATTCTTGCCTTCCCAAGAACAAGAGGTGGATTCAGAGGCATCTCTCTAGCCCATTTCTGGGCTGCCAGCTCCCCTTGTCACCCAGTCAGGTGGAAAAACTGCCCTGGTTTTTCCCTGGCCCCCAGGAGCCCTCGTCAGTATAGCCAAGATGCTCCAGTTGTCAAACACAGAGACATTTTGAATGGTTTATTTGCTAATGATGTAAGGTGAAATCCCGAACAGAAGCGCCCCTCTTTTCCTGCATCTCTCAAGACCCCATAATCCAATACTTTTGACAAGTTACCCATAAACCTGGGATACATCTGCCTGATTGAACAAACAAGACCAAAGACATGTCTAATCAGCAGATACTTACAGATGGCACTCATCAATCAAGAAGACATTTTGAGATGCACCTCTATCATTTGTGTATAATCTGCAAAGCTGTTTGTTGATGATGTGGTTGGTGTGGTAAAGCCATCCCATTCTGTAGCAACTTTACAAGGCAAATAAAATAGAGACAAGTTAGAGAGCTTATTTGCAACTCAAAGTACAACAATAATTAAAGCACTGTGTTGCAATAAAACAAGCAGATATTTGAAATGCAAAGGTGACTTCAGTCAAAACTAACAGATGAATGTTGACTGTGGGTTAGAAAATGCATACACAGCAATAAGCATCTCTTTCAGGCTTTTGATCCTGCTAGAAGACCTAAAAATGAAAAGACCTGTGATAAGAAGATTATGACCACAAACAAGAGGCCCTAGCACACAATGACAGTGCTGGAAATTCCCCGGAAACAGTGACATGCAGGCCCAATGTCTTACGCCGTTCTGAGCTTTGTTTTGAGTTTCGTCAGCCTGTCAACGTGCTTACATCACAATGGCAACACCCCTGTGGCCCACTCACCTGCTGTCAAAGTCCCCGGCCCTGCCCCTCCAATACAGCCTGACCAGGCAAGTGGACAGAAATGTGGGCCGCTTCCTCCATCTTTCCAGTCCCCACCAACTGGTCCCTAGCCTTCTGGGCACAGACGCCAAGTCCACCTAATCTCCTTGAGCCTGTTTTCTGATTATGTGAGGTGAAAGAGCCACTTTGTACAGGGGATTACCAGCCAAACATAAGTCACCCGCATCTGGTGCTGGGTAGGGCCTGCTAGTGAAGCCAGGTGCGAGAGGGTGGCTGCCTGGTCTTTTCGTCCCCTCTGCCATTCTTTACACTGGAGATGCTCCCTCAGACTGTTGGCCTGCTAATCCCCTGCCCTGCTGACCCCGGTCGCATTTCAGTGCTTCATACTCTATCCCCCCCCACCCCAGGCTTGCCGTAATGCAGCCTGCTGCCCCAGATAATACAAGAGCCTGACTTCTACTGTCCTGGCCCTTTAATGTGATGAAACCAGAGAAAGAAAACGATCCTTCCCAAGGCATTTTTTTACGGGTCGATCATGCATCATCCTAATATCAAAGGCACGGCATCAGTCTGCTTTGATCGAAACAAGCCATCTACCAAATAGTGGCCCTTCCAGCTATCATCAGCTGGTTATCCAAAGTTATCTACTGGGGTGTTTTACAGTGAACCCACGCTAACCTCCGCTAATACCTTGCATTGCAATTAATGCACAGCACGATTTTTACTCTCCCTTGGCTGCCTTTGCACTTTGCATTACCACGTCCTCCACGGCAACCTAGGAGTGTCCGAATGTCCCTCTTCCCCCACCTTCGCACCCTGTGAAACAATGTCCGTGGATCTCAGAGTGATAAAGCCTTTTATGTCTAAGAGGAACAGAGGAACATATAAATAAACTTGTGCCAGTGACACCAGTATGGCATCACCTTCTAATAACAGCACAGATGCCTGCCTCACGTTTCCAGTGTAGATTTCACTGTCTAATAGGATTAACCAAATTAGTCCTCTCTCTGGGCCAATTAGAATCAAACTCAAATACCACCCACAGATGTCTTTGGAGTTTCCAAAGGACTATGTGCTTCACTCACCACCCTCAGTCTTAAAACATATGACTCCAATAGTCAGCAAAGAATCATTTCCTTTATCTCTCTTGTGGGACACATGGCAGCAGCTGCACCTCTTCGCAGTGATGCACAAGGCATTGAAAGCTCGAAGGCCCAGATGGTAGAACTCATGTGCAGTTCAAGGGGAAAATGCCCCAGTCCTGGACCCCTTCACAAACAGGAGGTGTGGCCCTGAAACGTGAACGTCTTGTCTGCTGCCTGCAAGCACGTCCTGGTATGGTTGGAACAAGAAAGTGACAGTCTCAGAGAATGTACGTCACGTCACAGTGAAGAAAACATCTTAATAATTATATTTTCACTCTCTTTATTGAGGTGTAATCTGGTTTCTGCTAAACAGGCAGCAAAGGGTCAAGGGTCCCGACTCATGAGTAGAAGAGCAGCTGCTTTCTGACCTGGAACAGGAAGCCAAAACATTCAACAGCAGCCAGTTTTAACCTAGTGCTTCATTATTGTTTTTAATGTCAGAAGAGTTCACTGCTGAAAGTATTTCTACATTTCTGACCAGCCCTTCACAAATGACATGCACTCAATGTCTTTTCTGTAAGGCTGAGGCTGAAAGATCCAAACATTTCTGCAGACTGCCCTCAAAAGCAAATGGTGTTGCAGCATTGTTAACATCAGAAATGTTTTGGTAATCATTTACATAATACATAACTTATAGCATGCTGTTTTTTTAAAACACAAAAGTATCAATGACACTTGGAGAAATCTGTTTATACTGAAATGGAATTAATTATCTGGACATATCAGGTCATTTACAGTAGCTGTCAGGATACAGTAGGTGTACACTCTACTAAAAACTCATTTAAAAATCGCTTCACTTACCCGAAAGGGAAATTACCAGGGTTAAGGAGATATTAGCATGGAAAAGAGCGTGCTGATGAACATCAGACAGTGAACAGATAAGAATATTTTCATTTGGTGCTATTGCAACAGCTTGTATACCTGTCAGAAGGGCCAAGGGGATACACAAGAAGATAAAGCTGTGTTTATACATGCGAAGGACCAGGGTATTCTGGAGTAATTTTGCACAATAAAGCAAATAAGGCATGATAAATATTCAACCAGCCACATTAGTCAACCAGCTGTTAGATGGAAGTTATTTCTGGAGCCGACCCCACTGACCAGCTGTTCCAATGCCAGAATGTGTGTGCTCATGCTGCACATGTGTGTTCATAAGTGTGAGTGGATCTTATGATACCACTTCCCCTGTTACATTGCTTTTCCATTTTAGAATGTAGAATGCATTTCTTCTTAGCTAAACAGTGGTGGCCTGTAGCTGGCATCATCCAGCAAGTGAGCCATGATGTTGAGTCAATTCATCAATGGGACAAGAACAGCTAGCTTAAATATTTATACCGCTATGTACTCAGCTTGCTTTTGGTATCTAGCTGTAAACCAGAGCTTAGTTCTGGTTGAGTAAGTAAGCAAAGATTAAGTAAACTAATATTATTGGCAAGCAAAGTGATAAAATAATTATCTTGTTACTTACAGAAAGACTAGAGCACAGCAATAACAAAACCTCTAACAACAAAACCAAATTTTTCTACATACAATATATAAGCAATTTACATTTTTCAACATTGTATCATCAATAATAGGTTAACAGCAAGAACAACAGTAATACAGTGCTGCTTTCTTTGCAAAGTAGCGTTAGCTGTCTCAATAGAAACAAATTCAGATGCCTAAAAGATTAATTTTATACTATTTACGTTTGTCAGCAAAAGATTGTCAGCTTGAAAAATAGGTGTGATTCTTCTTTTATTTCTTCCAGTCTGCAGATCTAAATTTGTGGTTATTGTACAAATGTTGTCTGTTGCTAGGTTACATGGCACATAGGTTTAGGCACATATGATTAGTCAGACGTAGCTCAGCTTTATGTACAGTGACACATAACACAAGGTTACTGTCATCTATTTATGGGCAAATTATATCTTTTTAAACAAACAGCATCAACAAACTGCTGAAAATGAACTTGCATATAGTGGACTCATTTTCTTCATATAATATGAATGTAATATGAATCTAATATGTATCCTTATATATGTATCTTTTATGTACATGTATCTTAAAAACTGTGGGACTAGTTACTATTTTATTTTTTTAAGAAGAAGAAGTGAAGCAATATTCGAAAGATGATTTTGTGATCGAGAGAGATTTTAATGCTCTGGCATGTTTCAAATCATGACTGATAAAATGAAACTGCCTGAAATAACACTCCAAGTGAAATAAATGACAGAGGTATGCTAACCACTTTACAGAAACATATAACTATGGTGGAAAAGTGAGTGCTGCGCTTCTCCTCCCTTTCCACTTTGCGTGTCTTAATATAGCACACTGTTTTAAAGCTCTGAATTCTTAATATGGTGCCAGTACAACATCTACAATGCGTACCCAGGGTGCTGAATTATTTAGCACTTCGTTCCATTTGCTTGGTGCCATGCCTGCAGAGCGCACCCAGTTTCCTTAATGTTGTTCCGGTGGGATGGGGGGGTGGGTGGCGGTAGGGGGGTGCTGATTGTGTCAGTTCAGTTTAACTAAAGTGAAAAATGGAACTTTGCATGTCACTTTTGTGCTGTGGTGTACTTTCAGCTGCAAAGAGCAGCACCAGCTCACCTGGACTGCACTGTACTCCGCATTGTCCAGATTGTTGCCTTAGAGGGTGAGTCTTTTGAGTTGCCCTGCAGAACATTTGACCTCCCTTTTCATTCAAAATGTACAAGTGTCCCAGAAAGTCTTTTTGATTATTCCTTTTGCAGGCGTGCTCATCGAGCTTGACTGGTGGTGTTTATGCAGGTTACATAAGTCCCGATTCTGATTTATTTATACACTTCGGGTTGCTGCTGGGACAAATGAGACGAACTCCGGGATCGTCAAAGGCACAGATCAACACCAAGCTGGTGGTCAGGCCCCACCATCCTACCACACCGGCTTCCTAAAACACTCCAGATTCTAGGTTGTGTCTCAGCAATGGAAAAACACGTTCTCTTGCAGGCCCTTGCCTGTATGGACAGCCATGGTCCGGGGTCATTAGTAATCCCAGATCAGGTGTCTCTTTTTGTCTGGTCTTGGGGACTGAGCAGCGGGCCGGGCCGCCCCGCCCTGGTCTTGTCAAGTGCAGACAGATATAGGGCCCTTCAGTGCCTTGCACCGCCTAATGTTGACATGGAAAAACACTCAGTGGCCGAGCGGAGGGGGCATAACAAAAGCCGCGTGGGCTCTGAGAATGCCAGCAGCTGCTGAGGGCTCAGCTGAGAGGGCTGGGTTCTCATTTCACAGCCGCCCTCCGTCGCTCTCACACCCCAAACCCGCATACTCAGCTTTCCGGCAGCTATGCCAAGCACCATCGGCCAAGCTGGGCTCCCCTTCCCTCTAGCGCGCTATGCAGGCCCGCTGTGTGGACTGGTCACTACTGGGACTGTGTGATGGTAGGGTCATGGGTTGAGCATTTGGGAAGAACACCATTGATGTTCTCCTTACAATACTACCACATTATCTACATTTGTTGGCACTGCAGGTTAACCTGAAGAAATTCATTAAACGGCAATCTTAAAGAAGGCAAAGGGTTTTGTTGAGCTGTTTGTTTTGCCTGTTGTGCCCCCATTGGCAAATGAGCTGTAACCACCTTGGTGTCTGTGGAACTTCTTGGTGTCAGAGCTAAGGCCTATAACAGTAGAATCTGTCAGATGAAATGTTACCCACCTTTGAAACCTGGTCAGAAGTTATTTGTCATTAATATTAGAGAATGATAGAAGCACCTCTGTGTTCACTGTCCTTTCCCTGCAGCAGCTATAATCAGAGGAGTGATGTCATAACCATAAAGGTTCTACCTCCCAACGGTACATCCCAATGGTAAGTCATATGGCTGTCAGATGCCTCTTCCTTTTATAGTCCTCGATCTGGGCAACATGCAACAAGTTCACTTTCATGGTTCAACAGGAAAACCCCAGAACTGTTGCAATGAAGCTCCCAAATGCTGCCCACCCAACAGGAGTGTCACATGTTGTCTGGGCTCCTTTGCCCAATACGTCCTTCTGTCCTCATCACACCTTTGGGGTCGGAGATCAGTGGCACTCACATTTCTGCCTTGCAACAACCCGCGGACACTTGTTTTCCTTGACAGAGAGAAGGAGCGATAAGAACAGGACATGTTTTTTCAAGCACAACAGGGGGTCAACAGGAGCATGCTGGTGAGATCCAATAAGGAGCAGAAAACTGAAAGCACAGACTGGAGACCACATCCCTGGTCACAATAACATCATGCCACAGACGCATGGCCCTCGTCAGACGCATTTCATTTTCAAGTTGTTTGGTTTTCAAAGAGCTCTGTGCATTTATCATCCACCATTACACTCTGTCCATACCTTTGACACAAACCACTACAATAACACTCATGAGACTAGCCACAATTTCCACAGGTCTGTTGAAAGACAGCAACATTGGTTTCCTTATAAAGCACCTTGGGCTGTATCCTTAAAGTGATCTTTCAAGATGTTTATCTAAATTCACCTTTAAATTTTCAATCTTAGAGAAACTGATTAGGTGTATTTACCAAGAACATACCAGAGCCCTGTGATTCAGAATTTTTTCAACCCAGCTTTTTCCCAGAGTTTTGTTGTTACACACAGCCACCCTACAGGCCTTTTAGTCCCGCTCTTATCATGAGTACTGACACACAGGTCAATCAGGTTCATTATCACTGCTCCCATAGACAATTTGCGCGCTTAGGGCTCGAAGCCGTTAAGCTATGACGTTATTCATTCGTCACCCATGTGGTCAAAATACAGTATTGTGCACAAGCAGGAAGCCCTTTCTCCCCGTCACGAGATTCTCCTGAGTGGTAAATCTTGGTTTGACCAAGTGAATATGAATCAGCCTCTATTCTCCATTAGCCCTAAAGCAGAGAGGAGATGTGGGAAATGTTTGAAAATGTGGGAGATGTGAATTATTAGGCAAACACAGACGAACATACAGCATACAATGGGTCCAGCAAGATACTGTGGAGGAACCTAGATATTTATCTTCAGGTGAAAAGAAGAGTTGTTTCTGGAGGGAGCTGGACCTGCTTAAGTGAAAGCCAGTCTGACAGGAGGAAATGTAGGAAATGGATGACCAATAAAGGAAATAGGCCTTGGAGTTTTTGTCTGTGTTTGCCTGTAATAGTGACAGTGGCCCCTGGTGCTGCAGCTTTGCTGAGACTGTGTCATGTTACTCCCAGGTGATGGCACAAACCAAGCAGGGCTACTTCATTCCCGGAGGAGTCAGTCGGCCTGCTCAACAGCCCCCTGACGATCCCAGGAAAAGGTTTGAGGTTGAAACCTGACGCCGTCCCAAAATAAACTGTTTACCTAGCAACAGCGGCGCCCGGCAACAGGCGTCGTGTCACCTTCGAGACAATGTTCCCCACACTTTGAGATCGTGCCTCGGAGAATATAAACACAAAATTGTGCTCAAAACAAATGAACCTCCTGACAAAGCACTGAGCCTTTGTCTCTCTGGTGGTCAAAGCTCAGTGCATGGAAACTCTACCTGGACTGGTAACTTAACAATTCATGTGACACAATATCCCCAGAGATTTTTGGTGTGTCCAGTGTTTCTTTTCAGGTTTATATATGTTGTAGTTTTGTGTGTATGCAATGTAAATGACTATGTTTGACCAGGTTCCAAGCTCATCTTGCTGAAGGCTGCATACCATTGAAATTACACCAACCATATTCTTGTTGAAGGAGATGCTTAAGTGCTGGTCCAGTTGGAGCACCTCTGAAGAATGGCTGCCATCCAAAGTGCATTTTTCGCTTCTGTAAACAGTGCTAAATATTGCAATGACTAAGACTATCCACTGCGAACTGAGGTCAGTAATAAGTGAGAAGTCTCTATCTTCACATCTACAGCCCCCCTGCAACACAGACTGGTTTTCTTACCCCTGGTCGCACACGTGATTCCTCTAATCATGTTTGAGCCACTACAAAATAAAACGCTCCCGCTGACGTTGCCTCTAAATTAAAAGGTTAATGGCATTCAATGTACGTCATGAACATCACAGAACGACAGTGGGATCATCAACTTTGAAATCCGGCCAGTGACATTTCAGAGTTTGGGGGGGGGGATTGGAATCTGATGCTGATGCAGTTATAGTGCTGTTTCACACAAGCACAAAAACCTCGCCTCACAAGCCGAAATCTCAAAGCCGTTTCCATGGCAACACGGTTGCGAGAGATACCCAGCGTGAGAAGCCGCTATCGCAGGTCGGGTTTCACTGTTCGACACATCAACATGCACACAATTGTTATCATTTCTCTCTCCTTTTCATGACAGGCTGATTCAATTTCACTCAGTGGGTGACAAAAACAGCTAGGCTTTTGTTTTACACAGAGTGCAAGTATGTCATTAAAACGTCCACATTTGCATTATGACTGTAACAGCTGACTGACAAAAGTAAGTCTAGTCTAGCACTGTAAAATCCACTTCATCCCCCTACTGAAGGAAGCTTTGCTGTGGAAATGTCTGTTTTCTGTGGAAGTCTGCTTCTTAGGGCCCCCGCTGTCTGCTGAACGGCCTTACAGGCTCTCCTGTGCTCTGAGCTGCACCACTAGGAAACAGACTGGGGAAAAAACATTTAAGAGTCAGGATAAAACAAAGTGAGGTACTGATTTAATTTATGAGAAGCTTCTGTGGTAAAATATTTCAGATTCCTTCTTTTTTTAGCAACTAGGCAACTGAATTGCATTGCAAAGGAGAAAGAGTGCAGAGTTCAGACTGATAAACCTCTCGCACGCTAATGCATTTGGAGACACGGACACACACTGATCTCCTGATCAACCCACACACTCACACAAGCACACACACAAACACGCACATGCACGCACACACACAGACAGTGGTGTCATGTGCTATTTCAGCAGCCTCTACACGCAAGTCGGTCGTGGGTAAACACCACAGCAAAGCGAAATACAGAATATAAAGAGGGAATTCATGCTAAAATAAGCCGGCCATCCGGAGGGAAGATGACACACAGATGGGGGGGGCCTGTTAGAGACATTTCGGGATTCTCCCCGCATCCGAGTGACAACGTGCGGAAAGGCAGGACCCTTCTCCCAGTTCCGTCTGCACCTCCATTCGCTCTCCCCATTCCCACAGCCTCACCCTCGCCACCAGCCCACTCTCCATAGGCCGGGGGGTTGTGCTGGAATGCGGAATGTCCGGATGGGACAGTGGGACAAATGTTCCAAACTGCAGCCCCACCTTTGAAAAACTGCCCCACCAGAACCCTGGGGATCTGCAGCATGTGCAGGCATGAATTCTGCCGGGAGGGCAAGACGGCATGTGGCATTCCATCAGCCCATCACTCCCACCCCAAAGCCCCATGGGGCGTTTATATAAAAACCAACAGGAAACATAATGTAAGAGCTCAAAACCGAGTTTACCGTGAGAAAACAGGGCCTTGCCGTTTTAACCATGTTTGCTTATTTGTCCCGTTTCATGGACGGACAACACTTGTTTCTGTCCCAACAAGCAACACCAGACACTGATATCACACTCCAGACATCCACCTCTGGGCAAGTGGTTCATTTCTTAAATGATTTTCATGTCATTGGTTTTGGTGATGCTTTGAATGCATATTATTCAGGCGTTGTTTACATAGTTCCTGCCCCATGTCAAGGCTGCACTGACCTGTTTTAGAGGGCAAAGCCCTCTGTCCGCATTGCATCACCGACCATTGCGACAGACACCTCCAAAACAGGGGTGGGAAAACCCTACACTTAAAAACACCATCCTCGTGGCTGTAGGTTGGGCTGAAGCTTCACTAGGTGAGCCCAGCCCTGTCTCTCCACAGTGGGGGGATGAGTGCTGCATCGTGACTGTGATTCGCCGCCTTGTTTGAGCGTCTGATTCTTGTGCACTGTGAATCAGTGCAGTGTGAATCAGAGAGCAAACACCCCAACTTTGATGCACCCCCCCTACACAGACACACACACACACACACACATGCACAACCCACTCCCTCTTCTCTTATTCATTCTCTGACGTGCAAGATCTCTGCAAGGGGAAAACAGAAGTGTCCTGCCCCTGAATCTGTGCACTTGGAAACAGTCTCCTAAATATATCTGCGCTATATGGCGCTCTGTTTGTTTATGGATATCGACCGGCTTCCTTTTTGAGACGCACCGTCGCTTCAGAGGATTGAAAGCAGAGCCACAAAGAGACCCCCCAACCACCACATGGGGTGTAGGAACACCTGACGGAGTGGTCTGTCTCCTGAGGTAACGGAAGGCAGCAGGAACACAACATCTCATGAGCACATCACCTGACCTGCAGTGTTACAGCCCTCAAGACAGCCATAAACAGTCATGAACAGCCTCTTCATTCCCACTGCCACTTCATTCATGTTTGAGTATTGTCACATTTTCTTTTGACTTGAAATCTGTCCTTGCGATAAAACCATAAACGACTGCATCATACTGTCTGAAAAGTAGTGCGTTACTTTATGAAGGTCGACATTGAGATGTTATTGTTTGGAGATGTTGTTTTGTGCTTGTTTTTTTTTATTCAACCTTTATTTTACCAGAAGGTCCCATCGAGATAAAGCAGCTCTCTTAGCAGGGGAGAATGGCCAGGAAGAATCAACCTTGTGAAGTTGTCACAGGCTTTATTAAAGTATGAGGTGTGTTAAACTGCACACTCCAGGTCTGACCTTTCCTGCTCTGGGCCTCTCTGTCTGCCCTACAACAAGCCTCTATTTCCAGACACGGGAGATAGTAGAAAGCAAACAGTCTACGGATCATCTCCTGCCCAAAGCATAAGGGCGCCCGCAGCTGATGTCCACAATGTCGTCCGGAACTCCAGGATCCAGCCGAGGGTTGAAGTCTCCACCACTGCTGCGGCCTCAACCAATTTCCTGAGAAAAGGATGACACTCAAAACTGTCAGCTTGTTCCCAACGAGCTGCATACACCCTCCCCGGCAGGTCTTCCAGCGAACTCTCTGTTGACCATTTTATAAACACACGTTGCACAGACATCACTGCTCTCCTGGTTTATGGACCGGCTCTGTCCAACTCACCCCCCACCCCGCGCCATCCGGACACACTTACTCACGCTCGCACACACGCCGCCCAGAAGCCTGCGCTCCTGCTGAAGGCTCCATATGCCACCCAGGTCCGTGTCTAAGTCCCTGGGAGGGCATCCCAGGCACTCAGCCCAAACTGGGTCACACGTTCACACTGTCAGATCCCCCCTTCCCCCACCCCGCCACTCCCCCCTAATGAGATTGGGTTAATCTCCCTCCCACTGGCAGGGCTCTTTTGTAGGCATTGTCGTCATCCGCCCCCACCCCATTACATAAGGACAGGGGTCCCGCTCACACCTTGACGGGCTGTAATCACACATTCCCTGATTAGCTGTCCATCTGACAGCAGGGCCCGGGTCCTGCAAGCCCTCCATCACTCTAACACTCGCTCCTCATTGGTATGGCATGCACATACACATACACATACACATGCACACACACAGACAGACACCAACAGCACCCCACTGTCACAATCTCTGACCGCCTGTCCAAACTGGGAGTCCAACCTGGCAGGCTTTTGCTCAGCGCAGTTAGTTAGGAAATATATGTTCAGATATGGACCTGTGTAACTGGGTACCTGCATACATGTAGCAATGGAAGCATTGTTGCTGTATTTCAGTTTTTTTGTACAGATCTGCATATTTGCAGTGGTTATTTAACCGCCTTCTAGGTTAAACTCAGGTAACTGGCTCAGTGTTGCTGAGTGATCCAGGTGGGTTTTTTCTTCTCCAGGTCCTGTGTACTAAAGCTCCCTCTGGCTGGGCTCAGAAATGAAGTGATTTAATTGTGTGTGTAAATTCAGTGGGGGGTACACAGCCAGTTGTTTTCCAGGAGTTATTATGCTCAGTTGTTCTACTAATCTCCCTCCCAGAAGTTTCCTCATTGTAGAATGTACAACGCACGTGGCACCACACAAGCTGCACTGAGACAGCATGCACCCGAATGCAGCGCAGGTCAGCTTGTGTTTGTGGAACCTGGAGCAAAACGCAAACACTGCGCAATGGATAAACCCAGCCACCCGTGTCTCCGAGTGTGTGTGGGGACAAGTAACTGCCCTGAGAGTAAACACACAAGTTTCAGCAACTGTTTCGGTTTCAGTCCTTGAAATTCTGTGTATACATTCACAACATGGACAATGTTCACCTGAGCTCATGCTCCTCTTACTTAGGTTGTATTTTTTGCACCGTGAAGGCAACATAAAAAGGGAAACCTGCTGTCAATTAATTCATTTAAATCATTCCTGATTGTGCCTAATTGATATGTCAATCTGGACCACTTGTTGTGGTTGGATTTTAAAAACCTTTATGAGGAGCAGAGGAAATACAAATCTTCCTAGCAGCCAAGCTGCTGTAGGAATTGAATGGAAGAAGTCCTCAGGTTTGTTCCGGCCAGTAAAGTGTTATGAATACTGTTTTTTTTTCATTCCTTTAATCCAAAGAGAGGGTTGTAAGGCTGTAACTACAAGAAATGGACAGTGTACAGGGCAGTTTTCCACCAAAAATAGAGCCCTGGAAAATTGAATAACAGAACGCGCATGAAACTGATTAAAATGCTCTCGTGTCACAAGAGCAGTCTGGATCGCCGACCTTTAAAAACGCGCTCCGCAACAAATCGGACGCAAAAGGACGGCCCAGTCATGCAGATAGTGTCACCGGTCACAGTTCAGCATGGCCCTGGGCTGATTATAGCACCTTCTAGGCCTCGCCTCCCAGACAAACATCCATGATGCCCACATCCATAATGGAGCAGAACAACCAGCACAAACACAGCTTCTGCAATTTGTTACAGGCGATCAAAACAAAGTCTGGAAGGGTGAAATGTAAACCTGTGCCTGCCGGGAAACCACACGAGCAAATTCCCAGCAGAGCACTATGAATATCGGGGGTACGACCCCTGTGTAGGCCTCCAGGTCATCACAGCTCACACACCCATGCAAAATAAAAGGGTGTAGGGCTAAAGGCCAAGGGTCAAAGTTAGGTAAGGAGTGACATATGCTGTTTATCACTGGGGGAAGCTACGCACCTACCATTTCTCACTATATGGGGTTAAGATGCACCAGCAGTTTCCAGCAGTTTTCTGACTCGTTGAACCTGTGGAACTGCAGTGATATACTGTATGACTACTTTCAAAACCCACTGGGATTTTCATTTTAAACTTTAAGGGCAAGTACTGAGTTCAACATCTGACTTTTGGATTGCCAAACTGGCAATGAACACATCAACATAATATAGATGTGGGAAAAATCTCAACCATAGGTCTTCTCATTCAGAATGTTTTTGAAACGTCTCACATATAGAAGCAAACAGAAACCAAAGAGAACAGTGCCATGTTGTGGGAAAACCTGTCTTACTCACAAAATGTAGAATCTTCTGGAACTTTCCCATGATTTTTAAACAGTGTCCCCTTTCGTGTGTGCAAGTGCATTTTGGATGAAGTCTGACTAAATTTACACAAGCCCTCTCAGACAAGGACCTCATCCATAACTCACA
This sequence comes from Megalops atlanticus, assembly GCA_019176425.1. NCBI lineage: Eukaryota > Metazoa > Chordata > Actinopteri > Elopiformes > Megalopidae > Megalops > Megalops atlanticus. The sequence goes on from CM032879.1 coordinate 14,973,995, forward strand.
CAATCCATGATGTGTATGTACTGTGCACATGTGCCCACAACCTAGTAATAAATAACACGAGCATGACGTACTTCAGTTAATTGTTATTTTATTATTTTTCTTTACAAAATGAAACTAATACAAGCTCATTTGGTTACTTTACACAGGTCTTGTCATAATGCAAGTCTTCACTCTTCTCTTTTACACATGATTTACATGCCATTACAGTTCCAACCTTCAGCAAACAGTCACCAGATGGTAGAAAACAAAAAAAGACAGCTTTATCAGATTCAACTGTTTCTCAGGTAAAACTGCTCGTCACTGTACAGAGATAAAATTCAGTTCTATAAAAGTACAAAAATCTCGACCAGCGGAGCTGAAAAGACAAGCCCGCTGCCGATCGTGCCTGGAACCCGTCGAGAGTGTAAGACTGAAGGCACAGGACCGGAGGCGCCCCGAGGAGGCGGCGGGGGCGCACTCTGTGAGGAGAGGTGGGAGGCTGCGCGAAGCAGGGGTGCTGAAATATTCATGGCAGTGTTAAAGGGCAGGCCGCGACGGCGGGAGGAGTGAACCGCGGCAACTGCTTGGCTGTGAGCTCCCAGAGTGTCACGGAGAGCGACCTGGCAGCCCTCCTCTGCTCTGTTCTGTACAGGTGAGTGCGCCGAACTGTGTGTGTGTGTGTGTGTGTGTGTGAGACGCGTCTTCTGGAGCGTGCCCAGAGGCGCAGCTTGACCCCCAACAGGTCCTTCCTGCAGCGTCTGGTGCCTTCTGGGTGTAATGCGACAGGGAAACTTGGCCCACGGGTTAGCAAAAGGGCCGTGCTGCTCCTGGAGCAACGCATATAGGACGAAACTGAACGTCACACAATTCTCGCACCGCTTGGCTATCATGGCACCACGCTCCTTCGCCAAACCCCTCTTCCACAAGGCTACACGTCCCCAGCAGAAGTTACCCTGAAGCCTGATCCACTGCATTAAGAGTCCTCATAAGGACACGTTATTATCGTGAATTATACGTCCCTAATCGGAACCCTGCAATTAAACAGCAATTGGAGTATAATGGGAGTTTAAGAGCAGAGGGGGAAGTTATGATTCTGGTTTAATTACAGCTTCCAAAGAGAGATAATAGGAGGGTTTGTCTCTGGAATCAGGCTGAAACAGGAACACCCGGAAAATGTTACAACCCATTGCCCATTCCACCGGGAGCTAGAACTGCCAACCCTCCCCAAAAAACCTGCCCCTGCTTTCCCCCACATCCTTGTGAACCATGGGGGGGCAGCACTCGAAGCATTATGACGACTCCTTTCACCACACACCAATGCATTCAGACCTGCGCTTGTGGACTGGCAGCAACTGCCTTTGGACAGTTCCTTTTTCTTGAATTCATGGACCCATGCAATGGTCACAATGTGTGAAAATACGAAAGCAGTGAAACAAACAAAGCATGCGTCAATTAAAATGGATTAAGTCTTTTTGTTACCCTGGAGAAAGCTTCCTCTTTCCTATCTCTACCCAGTTCTGGGATACACCCAACATAACGTCAGTTGAGCAGTCCGCGTATCCTGGAGAAAAGGTGTTCCGTTCAGATAAGCAAACAGGCTTAGAATTTCCTTCTTGCGGGGGGAAACGGCCACTGTGTCTTCGGAACGACGTTGCCATTAATCAGCGGAGACAGCGGCGAGTGTCTGGCCTGCACTCGTCTGCTGAGGCCTAAAAAAAGTCCCTCCGCACAAAAGCGCCGTCACGTGAGGAAGCCGTGCTTCTCCAGTCGACTTGGTGGAAGGGAAATGGAGGAAAAATAGGTCACAGCATACCGCAGTCCGCAGTCACAGACCGCAGTTTCAACAGACAAGGAGCCATAAACACACATTTCTGATAATGGGGGGTGGGGGCTGGGGGAGCTACAATGCAGTGTTTTCACAGTGATCAGAGCTCACAACAGTTGCCTTAATCACTCTACGCCATACCGATTCAAAGGCTCAAATTGCTCTAATCCAGGACTTGTCTCTTCTCCACCTCTGTGAGCCAAACATATGTAAGCTGGCCAGGGGGTTTGGGTGAGCACCAGTGAGGCCTGGAGCTATTTGCAATTGGCTCATCTGAAATTGCTGCGATTGATTACCCGCTGTCCCAGTGGTGCTGTCAGGCCTAATCAGTCACAGTTCAATGAGCAAAGAATCCACTGGGGGACCCCCGCGGTATCACGATAACAGCAATGCTCACGTTCCGCTACGCTACTGTGCGTCACGTGACCGTTATTCAATCATATCTGTAATTATAAGCTGCGGCTGACTATTGATTGTAATTGCAAAACTGTCATTGACCCGTGGTCTAACAACTGACACCCTTTATCTGTTCCTGAAAAACATGCCTTTTGAATCCCTGAGCCAGCACTTACCGCTAAGTCCAACCTGACCTACACTTTTGATCTACTTCCCATATGCTGACCTACTGCACCTGTGAACCAGTCATCCCCTGCCCACACTGAGACTCCTGCTTTGGGTGTGGCCTGTGGGGAGTGGCATGGCAACCAATGAGTGACATTGGCAGCTGAGCCACAGCTGTGTACTACACTTCCTCCCTCACACACTCCAAGACTAACTTACCTAATATTCACTCTAAGGTGTACACCGCGTGCCGTCTTTTGTCTTTAGGCAAATTTTTAAAAAAAATTAAAAAAAAAGAATTCCTTCATGCTGACATTCCCCACACCAAACGGGTCAGACCTTCCTTTCAGGTTTGCAATAGAGCCCTATTTTGGACAGAGATAGTTTGGGTCAACTTACTCATGAGTCACAACAACATGAGGTGCCGAGCTACCATGCAAGTTCAGGGCGGAGAAAAACTATGAGTCACAGGAACACAGTGCTGATTTGCTGCTTTAATGACGCCCTCTGATTTTGTCCATGATAGTTTGGTATAACATAATTCTCTATGCATTTGTTTAAGTGTGTTAACAAGACCACCCTTTGACTAAGAACAACAGCTCCTTGCTGCAACAGGGCTTTGAGTCAGATGAGAATGAGCTTTGTAGAGAATCATTAGCAATAGCGTCATTTAAAAACAATTTAAATCACCTGGGGGTGTTTTAAGTTCTGTGCTATTTACAACAGTGATCTTCTTTAGCCCTTTAAAACATAAATCTAAAATGCAGCCCTTAGAACATTCAGACAAAATATCAGCCTCTTAAGGCATGTGATGCTAATGGCTTTCCACTCGTGTGCTTCAGCAAGAACACTGACATACTGTAGCTCCCCCTCCCCCACCCCCTGAACTGTTCTTGATTCATACCCTCTCCAATACCACACTTACCAGTGTAAAAAAAAGAGCTTAAAACCAAATATCTTTACAAAAGCTATCAGAAAAACCAGCTGATAATGACAACGTCTTGACATAAAACTTATCAGATTATTCTGTGTTTCTTAACCTCTTAGCTAAGTTCAGCCAAAACCTTGGGAGTGCCCACACCCATGACGTAAAAAATGCAGCCAAAAACAACACAAAACAAAAACAAAAAAATAAAAGGACGAAAATCTGTCCACAACCCTGACTGCAAAACCCTAGGAGACGAGCTTGGGCAGCACAGTGCGCAAAGGTATATTCCCTGCCGAGTCCCCCATCAGGTTAGCCCTGAGTTTGTTGCTGGCCGGCCCGATGGCCGGGGGCAGCTTGGACATGATGCTGGGGAAGGAGGTGCTGTGCTCTGTAATCCGCTTGGGCACCAGGCTCTTGTCCCCTGGCACGGGCTTGGGCAGGCGCTTGAAGAGCCAGGGGTGCCGGAGGGCCTGGACGGGGGTCATGCGCGTGGCCGGGTCCCAGTCCAGGCATTTCTTCAGGAAGTCGATGAAGGCGGGGTCGTCGCAGCCCTTGAGGGCCGTCACCCACTCCTTGCTGCCTGGCGGGCCCCTCAGCTTGCCGCGGCGCGAGCGGCCGCCGTTGAGCACCACCGCGCCGTTGCTGAGGGTGCTGACGGTGCAGTAGCGCGGGTGGCCCTTGGAGTTGATGAAGTTCTTGGCCCGCTTGGACTGCTCCAGCAGCTTCTGCGGGGGCATGCCCAGGATCTCCATCATGCAGGCCAGCTGGTCGCCCTCGTCCTCTCCCGGGAAGAGCGGGTAGCCCGTCAGCAGCTCGGCCAGGATGCAGCCGAAGCTCCACATATCGATGGGCATGCCGTAGCGCGAGCCCAGGATCACCTCGGGCGCCCGGTAGAAGCGGGACTGGATGTAGGTGTAGACGCGCTGGTGGTCGAAGCAGCTGGAGCCGAAGTCGATGACCTTGATGCCGCTGCGGCCCTGCTGCTTGAGCAGGATGTTCTCCGGCTTCAGGTCGCAGTGGATGATCTTGTGCCGGTACAGGGACTCCAGGCACTGCAGGATGGAGTGGGCGAACTTGCGCACCAGCGGGAGGCTGAAGCCCTGGAACTTGTTCCTCTTGATGAGCTCGTAGAGGTTCATGCTGAGCAGCTCGAAGGTCATGCAGATGTGGTTGCGGAAGGTGAAGTTCTCCAGCATGTGCACCACGTTCATGCTGCCCGTCTTGTCCTGCTTGCGCAGGTGCTCCAGGATGCGGATCTCCTCGGCCGCCTGCCGGTGGAAGCGCTTCTCGTTGCGCACCATCTTCAGCGCCAGGTGCTGGTGCATTTTGTGGTCATACACCTTGGCCACCTGGCCGAAGCTGCCCTTGCCGATCACCTTGAGGAACTCGTAGCGGTACGCCAGGTGGTCGTGGGGTACGTGGATGTAGCCTCCCTGGTCGTCGTCGAAGCCCCCGTTGTTGGATCCCCCGGCCACTGCGGGCCTCTTCTTGGCGTTTGGTCCCAGGAAGTAGATCTCGGGGTAATTGTGGATCTCCTGCTGCTCCAGGGCCGTCAGATGATGCCGGTGCTGTTTCAGAGCCTGTTCGGGGGTCATCGGAACCTGCTTACTTGGCTTGCCGTTGCTGTCCGAGGACTTGACCGAGCTGGTGCTGTCCACACTCCTCTCTTTGCACAGGGAGGGCGTGGTCTTGACGGGGGCATGGCTGCTACCGTTGTGTTGCACCGTGCTGTTGGATTTCCTGTTGAGGGAGTCCTCGTACAGGTATTTTGACCTCATTTGCCCTCCCTGAACCCCACTCTGCTGGTGGTCCTTCATCACGGGCTTATTTCCAACCTGTAGAAAAAAGCCAAGAAAAAGTGGTTACCACACTGTAAATGGTAAACCTCCTGCCAATTCAACTTTAATTGGCGTTCAGAAAATACAGAGATAAAGGCTACCTCCTACAGTTTCCAAAAATAACAAGATTAAAAGGCCACAGGCATTGTTCTATGAGAAAACAACACCCAGGGACAGTGTTTGGTTGGAACAGTTAAAAGTTTGCCTTTGAAGGGCTATAGACTTAGTGTACTCTCAGTGTGTCTGGCTGTACTCCAAGGTTCAATGTAATGTTCTCAGGAACATTCTCCTGAACAATAATATTAGGCTCAAATTACACACAACCATTAAACGATATCCCACTGGACCCACTGGTCCTCTCTGAAAAAATGATAGATTATTATCTATCCAGTGAAGCATATAAAATTATTATCTGTCCAGTGAAGCACACCTTTGTTGCTTAGGGGGAAAGGATTCCAAAAATAGTTTGGGCTCAAAAAAAAAAAATCAATGCTGACAGTCAATGTAATTCAGAGGTACAATGAGGACAGTGATAACTAATCAATATTGTACCCGTGAGCCATGGGCTTGCTGCAGTTATGTTACAGATGAATATGGTTCAAAGAGTACTTTAAAATGCAACCTAGGGTATTTGGTTGGATGAGGAAAAGATACATAAATGAGTCCTGCAAGACCTGGCATGTGCACAGTACATCCAACCAAACTTTTCCCCTGGGATTTCCTGTCAAATACTTCTTTACCTTTTCCAGAAAATTTGCAGTTAACACTCCCATTTAGATATAGGCTACATGTAAAACAAGAACTGACGTCTCAGGGAACTGCCCTGCAGTGGGTGCCCTGTCAAAGACAATGAGGGGCTGCTCAACCAGTAGCTCTGCCCTGCAGGCCTTCAGTCAGTTGGATGAAGGCAGACATGAGCAACAGTAAACTGGAAGAACGGGACAATCTTCCTGGCAGAAGGACACAGGGAAGGGAACATGCCCGGAGGCACGCCATTTGCTGTAAACATAAAGAGCACAGGCAGCGATCCTTATGAGCAGACATCAGCTGTCTAGCGTGATGGTGTTTTTGCTACGCTTTCCACTTGGGCTGAATCAACACTTGTTTCAGGCGACGAGAGATGGCTGTCTCTCAAGATGCATAGCTCTCCTCCATGTAAATAAAACAGCTTTTTAAAAAGCTCCTCTGAGATTATCATTGTTCTAGCTATTGTTCAAACAAAATGATATTGCATGAAAACATTTCATGGGACAAACCCAAATCTTTATGCAGACAGCTGGGCAATCTGCTGACACACTGAGGTTCGCTACCACTAAACTGAGGACAGCATAGTGCTTTCCCTTTTAGTGTGACACACACCCAGTCTCTTTGAACTGAAGGAACACTCAGAAAAATACTTGCTAAAAACATGGTCATTGAGTGCATGTCAGTTTCTACCCTGGAGACTGGAATAGTGACAGGAGTGAAGCAAACCTGAAAATAGAAGCCAGTATGCACGGTAATAGAAGAGACATACTGGAATAGCTCTGGAACAAGCCAAATAAATCAGCTGTCTTGATCCAGTCAGCACTGGCCTTATACCAGCCAGACCCGGAGGAAGGACTTTTCACAGATGGAACCATAAGAGAAGGCTAAACGATTTACATGGACATGCAGTGTACCTTGTGTAGGGGCTATGTTTGTGTTGTTACGGGGCAGTTAAAATAATCACTGGGAAATTAAATTCTTTACAGTGATTTTATTGATACTGAGCAAGCAATGCCTGTATGGTCAATCAATGCTTCAAGTTCCTGCTCCAATTCACATGCTGTTGAGATTGATTATCGAACGGTCATTTTACAGTAAACATATTAACTCGCGAGGCACGTGTGTCTGTGCAGTGTGTCTGCAACAAATGCAAAACTGGCACAATCAAGTGTTTCTTCGCTTGTTTGAGGCACACAGACTTACACATAGGGAGATTGTCTGTCAAACTGCAAATATTATATAGTAACTACGTTTGACTGGTTTTTGATGTTTGTAGAACTTTCTGGTTACATAGGGGGAGGGAGTTGAGGGCAACTCATCAGTCTGATGACAAACAAATTAAAAGAATAATGGAGGACATCATAAGGAAAACACCTCAAGAGTACACAGAAAAGAATACATTTACAATAACATAGAACAGAATGTGCTGATGGGAAGATTGACTCACGTTGTCAATAAGAAGAAAAAACTAATCTGATTGACTAACATAATACAGCAATATGCCCCAGATATATGTTCCTTCTGTACTTGAAAGGTACTACTGCACCGACGAGATTAAAAACTTTGTGAAATGATACCAACCGTACTATTTCTAGCTGCCAGTGCTACTCCAATAGACTCTGATCGCAGCTATTTTGTATTTTTCAGAGCCAGTGTTTAGCCCAGAATGCCCTAAAAATGCTCTTTTTCAACTGAATGAATCCAAATCAGTTAATCAATTTCTGTGGCTGCAGCCAGTGCATTTCCAGTGCTGTAAAAATAGAGGCCACATTGAAGGCATACCACAGGTGATTTTTTCAAGCATGTTGTTCATTTGATTAGGCATCCTCTCTTGGCTGCCATATGCGCAGTGGCTGGGAATGTGCGCACGGCCAGACGGCCACGGACGCATGATAGCAAGACAAAGTGTCCTGCATACATACATTCACAGCGCTGAGAGAGAGTGTGCAGGTACAGCTGCATGCTAATTATTAACACTGCAAAACTGATGGCCTTTTCTAATTGCTTTGCAAGCCTACTGCTGTTAAAGCTTTGCATTGGCATGTTTGAAAACATGAATGTGCCAATCAATATCAGAAAAACAAAAACAAAGAAATATAACTGATCCTTTTAAATTTTTTGAGTAACTTCTACTGTGGAGGAAGTCAGTGACAACTTGTCCCTGTAAAGACCAGAAGTGTAGTCAAATCATAACAGTAAACGCACCAATAATAAATTAAAACCCTACAATGACGCTACAACTTTAGAAAGCTGAAAGCATGGACACTTCAAGATGGAACAAGTTGAAATCACTGTTGCCCTGTGATTCCTTTGCAGGTCAATACTCTGACTTACATCCACTGAAGATCTTTAGAAACACAGAATGAAACATATTGCTGCTCACCACACAGTACCCCAGCTGCTGAAAGCCTGCCACACAGAGATGACCGAAAATAGGTACAGCACACTGGCTTCGTAACTCTGATATACCCCACCAGACCAGGGCAAAATGTCAGGACTTACTGTGTTCTTGGGCAACGGGGGCAGTCCAGAGGGGCTGTGCTCATTCGTTTCGGCGTCTTCGTTCAGGATGTGGTCTGTTCTCATGTAGGAATCGTACAGGCCGTCGCCGTTTCGAGCTGAGGGCCAAAAACCAGCACGCAAGAACAGTTAGAAACAAGAGAGAACTGGTGCACTTATCACAGAGACGTACATTGTGCTGAAAATTCTCATTTCATTTCCATCTATCCAGCGATTCATTTCTGAATAACATTTCCTTCTTTTCGCCTTCCCACCTGCAATCCTACGGCTGTCTCTTCGCCGTTGTTTCTCCGATTAACCCACAGTAATCACAAGGAAAGCATCTTGGGAGAACTAATCCCCGGTGGACCTAATGCACCCTAAGTCACAGATGCGTCAGAGCATTGCTTGCCCGACACATCCTTATCAACAGACGCCGTTGAGGGAAATGTAACAGGCAAGCTAGCGACTTCAGACAGTCTCTCTATTCTTAAAGTTCAGTGGTGTCCATGGCACGCCTTGTCCCGGTGTTTCTCAGTCAAAGCTCTAAAGGCTGAGAACAACTTCAGGTGGGCGAGAAATGAATCATAATAAGAGTATGTAACTGCTACTCCTGGATCACGCTTCAAAGATGAATCAAGTTTCAAATACTAAATACACTAAAGTAGTAAAAATAAAGGTGATGCTTTTATTGTTAAAGAACAAAGAAAATTAACAGAAGAAAATTAACGACCTGACGTTACCCTCGTATTCAGGGGAGCCAAAATCCAAAAGTTCTGTATACACACGAGGCTCAACCAGAACTTCACATTCCAGACATATACCAACTGCTTGTACTGTTTTGTAAAATGGCACAATGTAATTTAAATAGATACAGATACACTGATAGCTGTCAAATAAAATACAACTGACTGACGATAGCTAATTTATTCTAGAAAGCTGGTGCTACCTTGTTCTGACTTATTCTTAGTTGGCTGACTAATTAGCTAGCTAACAAATAGCAGAACAGAAACTAGCTAACCTATACTTATTAGTCTAGCTAGTCTAACTTAAGTAACGTCAGCTACATTCATGCGCCTGTGACAAACAGCGTCAGTTAGACTGCCAGTTGGTAAATGGATTATTTAACTAGCAATACAGCTAACGTACTCTAAATCCAAAATCCGATGTGGATTTCCGAATCTAGATAGCAAGTCACCGAGCGTGCTAGCAACGTGCGCTAACTGAACGTACCTGCAGTGATGGGACCATCTGGTTTTCTGCTCAATATCATCATGTTTGCAGACTGAGCTTGTGGTTGAAGCCAGCATCCAAAAGTTAAGTTGTTTTTAAAAACGTGTAGGAAAAACGTCCAAGATAAAAAAAATACACCAAAAACAGTATCTAGCTAACAAGCAAATGTAACGTTAACTTGTAGCATTGTTGTTTTAGACCCAAACAGGAACAAAGTAGTGTTCCAGCCAATAGTCCTAAATCGACAGTTTTTTTCCTCAAATTTTAATACAGAAATCTAGCTAGGTATTCAGCTACAGTACAGTACACAGTTAGCTAACTAGCTAAATTGGTTTTAGCATGCAAGAAATCAATATTGCGCTGCCAAATCAATACTGTCAGTTCCAGTGTCTAATGAAAGTTGCTTGCAAGTAAACAACCGGTAAAAGTCGCGACACGTTAATTTTAGAAGAGTAGAATAATTTATGTAGCTAGCTAGGTAGTTACATCTTGAAAAATATCGAGTGTCCTAAATCACGAGATAAAGTTGGTTAAAAAGACCAATACAACTCAATCTTACCATCAGCTATTAAGCTATGTAGGTAACTGGCGGTCGATATGTTCTGATCAATTTACTATCGGATTCCTATAGTAAGAACATGTCATTGACATGCCAGCGAACAAGTTAACTAACTTAACATTAAATAAAAACACCAATGTAAGTCTGATATGGTGCTGTGCACACGTAACGTTAAAGGTAGCTAGCTAGTTACCAGCATTGGACATAGCCCAAAAAATTTCATGCAGTTATGCAAGTGCTTTTAAAAACTAGTTTAACCAACTAGCTATTGAACTAGCTACCTGTTTCTTTTAAAATCCCTTTCTGCCAAGGAAAAATGCTAGCCAGCTACCTATCTCACGTCAATGAGAAATATAAGAGAGAACATGTATTTTAAGTTAACTAGTTAACTATCGACTAGTTGTCGTCGCCTCTCTCCTGCTTTCTTCTCTCCAGCCATCTAAAAGCACCAGGAATGGCCACGAATGTTTCCGTCAACTAACATTACATGCACAAAAACACGCGTCCACATGAACGCCGTTTCTTCTGCCAAAAATAGTTCGAGTCCAAGATTTACACCTATGTCGGCCTCGGACACTCCTCGGATTTCTCAGATGCCTTTGTATCTGTGCTACAAGAACCATCCCCACTGGGAAACGGGTCGATTGTAGCGATTCTTTCAGGTTTCACCTCTTTTTCCAGTGTCTTGCTCGCTAAACTAGCGAGGCTTAGACTCGTTACTCTTCCGGACACAGCCCAGAGAGTATGGCTTTACATTCGCGGAGGAGCAGTCCTATCTCACGACATTGCTTTGGAAACGTCCGACTCGGTGAGCGTCCTTTCCAGGCAGCTGTAATCTTTACGTTAGCAACACGCTACAGCTGCTAACCGTGGCTGGTTTAATCCGTCTCCGTGAACGCATCGGTTGCAAATCTCGTTGCGATTCAGCTGCTCGTTGCTAAGAGCGTCTTCGGCTGCTCTGCGTCGCGTCATCAAACAGAAAAAAAAATATGGGACTGAGCAAATGTGCAAAGCGACTGTTCAGAACCTGTTCTGCTCTGATAGGCAGGATGAAGGGAAGGCGGGGTTTCTTGCCTGGTAGGTAGATCTGCCCGCCAGTCTACGTTTATCCCTTCTTGGGATCATACTGTATCGTTTGCCACTGAATATTGGATAGAGATGTCCACGAGTTTCTGGATGATCGAACTTGAAGCCACTTTGAGTTTTTGGGTACGTCTATATTATAGTTCGCCAGTTTTAAAATGTGGCGGCACCTCCCATTATTTTACTTTGGCGAAGATACACGTGCTATGTTCTTAATAAAAATGTAACTTTTTTCAAACAATAAGCCCTAAATTTAATCAACATATGTTCACAACTTTGACTTGCAATTAAATGCAAGCGTAAAATTCTTTTCACAAACAGCGCTTGGCAGGATTAGTGAAAAACGTTTATGTTGAACAACAGTACTCGTGAGTCAAAGTTAAGGACAAATGTCAAACGAACTCATCATGTCTAAATCAGGAAGTCATCCCTATGCAATATCCAGATAGAATCTTGAAGGTCTGTCCTTGGGTGTGTGACCAGTGTGCGCTGATAAAGATTCAAGATTCTGTTCAAGCTGTGTTAACACATTCACTTCTCCCATTGACATTACTGATTCTTCCTTAGAGTGCTTTTTTAAATGACAAATATCACTACATGGGCAGAGCTGTGTAGGACAGTTTTTTTTTTTGGTTGTGTATGGAGGGAGGGATGGGTGCAAATTTTAATTGAAAGTGGGAATTGAATAGATGACCTGTAAACACACAGGATATAAAATTTTGAGAAGAGAATGAAAAATCTGTGTAACAGGTGGGGTACACAAATGTGTGTCGGTGTAAGGAGGTTAGGTGGGTATTGGGGTCAGTGGGGCAGGGCTGCATTTACAACATTTTGGGTGCTGATAAAACAAACACAGAAAACCATTAAGCGCTCCGAGACAGATGCACAGGCAGCAGTGTTGGGTCTGGCTTTGTTGCCCACTCCGTATACAGTCCCAATATAGACCAGTCTTACTGGCTGAGCTGTGTGGGGTAATAGAGCACCACATGGTAAACTACACCGGCCTAAATTTGATACCCTCTAACAAGGGGTCAAGACAGTAGTAGAGGCTAATCTTAGCAGGGAAAAAGAAGCCCTTCTATATTCACTTTTAAATATAACACTCTGAAACCATTTCGGGCTTGACCTCTTGATAGCTGTCTCCTTGAAAAAGCTGCATGACTGCATGTGTCCTTTGCTGTACTGGGCTATTACACCTAGTGCTTGATATGAGGAAGAAATACATGTGCATTTGCTCCCACCTATTTTACATCTGACCTACTGTTGCTGAGATTAGGGTTTCATTTCAAATAATCAAGCCCAAGAGGAGGACACCGACAGACACATTTGTTTTAACTGGCAAATGCAATAACTGATGTGTAATCCTCTGAACCCAATCCTTTGAAGTGACTCAGCATGCCTGTGTAGGTTGAAAATTGCTTTTTTTGGTCAGTGAAGTCCAGGTTAACTGAATGAAAAGCACCTTCTCTGACGCATACTATAGAAATGTTTTCAAAATTTAATTCCCTATTCATTTATGCTGAGTTAAGTGATATTATCCATCCAGTTGGAAGTGAAATTTGTTTTACTTTACAATTAAGATGAAGTGGAGGTAATGGGATGGGCTGTTTTGTCAAATTTACAGGGACAACCTGAGCATCCCTTGTCTTCGCTATCTGTGCTGTAACAGGGCTGCCAACTCTCACGCATTGAGCGTGAGACTCACGCAATTGACTCAGATCTCACGCTCTCACGCCACACATGCCTTTTCTCACGCTAACTTTTTCGTCTTCGCTTCCTCCGATGTAAAATTTGTGATTTTTTAGCGAAGGAACAGCAGTGCGTGCAACAGCAAATCATTGCAATGCGCGTTCCGGTGGAGCAGCCAATCACAATGATTTTGTGGTTGAGCAACTAACCGCTGAGCATGAGTGGAACAAGTACATGAAGAAGGTAAGTGCAATGGTCATTTGTCTAATTTTATGAATTCGTTGGGTGTTACTCAGGATCTGTCGGTGTAAAGTTGTAGAGCTGGCCTACGTAGAGCAAGGTTAGCAAGCACTTATTTGCATCATTTTATGCTTAAAACATGATAAAACATACGATACCAGACAAACACCTGGACATGCCTAGTAGTTAACGTTAGCTGCTAATTGTTGTTTTCTAAAGAAGACCACGGCTGTCAACGACAGCTCAGCTCAGATGATCTTATTTATATAATATATTCATTTTCATGCTTCAAGTGGGAGCCATCCCAATCAATGATCAAGGCTACAAAATCAGCCACCAGCACTTACAACAGGGTAGGGATGAAAAGGTTACCGGTTTCACGGTAAACCGCGGTAAAATTCCCCACGGTTAGTATTACCGTTTCAAATTTGAATTATCATTAAAACCGTTGATTACCGCGCTTTGAAAAGCTCACGTTAAATACTGTGACAGGATGAAACGGTTACCGGTTTCACGGTAAACCGCAACGGTTAGTATTACCTAGAGATGAAACGGTATGAAAATTTAATATCACGATTATAGTGACCAAAATTATCACGGTTATCAGTATTGTCGCGGTATTGTTAAAATGTGCTGAAAATGTTCATTATTAATGATGATAATGCTGAAGAGGGCACGGTAATACTAACCATCGGGAATTTTACCGTGAAACCGGTAACCGTTTCATCCCTAGTATTACCGTTTCAAATTTGAATTATCATTAAAACCGCGGTTGATTACCGCGCTTTGAAACTCACGTTAAATACTGTTCAGCATCAACCAAAGTTAGAAAGTCTCCCAGGCACAGACGCGCAGGCCCAGCATGCAACGTGGGTTTGTTTTGTGTCAGTGAAAACATGGCAGAAGGCAGTGACAGCGCTCTGGAGATTTTTCAGCCTTCTAAGAGAACTAATTTGCTATTAAGAATGAATTCCGTGTACGTTTGTATTTGCATATTCTTGAAACAGCACACTGTTTAGACCAGTTTATTTCCTCCTTCTGTATGAATCTTCCAGCGTAACTACGATGTGACAGCATTATTTGTATTTGTGTGAAGTTCAGTAAATAGTTGAACTCTTACAAAGTCTTGAGTCAATTAGACTACTTTTCTGTTAGGGGGAACTGAAGATTGGAAAACACTTCTGTTTAATTTGCCCTCTTCAGCATTATCATGATATTCTGAAATGACCTACAAATTAGCCTATATTATACCAAGACTTTTAGAAAACAAAATGCACAAGCAGACTGGACTCTTCCGTTTGCGCTTGATTTGCGAATAACGCATTCTTAGCGTCCTCACTCCGAAATTCACGTCTTCCTTACAAGCTCATTGAAGCAAGTGGAGCCGTGCATGGGAATGTTGCACCAGGTAGCTTAAGTTTTGCATTTAAAATCACGTATCTGCACTTCATTTTAGAGTGTTTTTGAAGCCTGAGAAATTAATGTCATTTATAAAAGACATAGTAGACTATTGTACAATTCATTGGCTATGTTATTATTTTAATGTTTATGCAAATAAAAACTGCATAGTGCTTTTCAATATAAAACTTGGTGAAATGATTTCAGTTTGTGTATCAGTACTTTTTGAACATTTTCAGCACATTTTAACAATACCGCGATAATACTGATAACCATGATAATTTTGGTCACTATAAGTGATATTAAATTTCCATACCGTTTCATCTCTACAACAGAGCACATGAGAATTTCTGAACCTGTTTCTGTTAAACTTTCTGGTTGTGGGTTTTAGGGTTTTAGTGGGTTTTAGGACAGTCAACCTCAAAAAGAAATGTGAATTGAACTTTCCATGTTGACAATACATTTAAGGAAATACTGTTCAGTTATCAAATGTTTTGACATTCTCAATAAATGTAAGGGAACACTGTCCACTTCTTGTGATGCAAGGTCGACAAATTAACTTCTTCACTGACCCTAGAAGTGCAGCATGCAGGTGTATCACCCAGTTATGCCTCCTTTCTTGTTGAATGTCATTCTGCCTTGAGTGGTGCTGCCCCCTAGTGGTCTTCCAAGCGTTACACAGAAGGATTGCTACTTTCTCATTTTGGGGAGTTGCAGGTACACATTCTGACAGTTTTGTAATAGAGTCAGCCCTGAAACAACGCAGGCATGCTGAATTTTTCTGGTTTTATTATGGCATTACGGCACACTTCTGTACTGAGTTACAAGCCACCGCAAATCCACACTTTATCACAGATGTGTACTGCAGGCTTACAAAAACTAATACAATAAGAATAATCCTGGAACACTCTGAGTCTAGGCCACAGTTCATCTCATTCAAAGAGACCTGATTTATCACAGTGTCCCCATCACTATTTCTTTTAGGAGATCTAGCTGTTCCATAATGATTCTAAAACATGCAGTGTTTTAAAAAGACCAAAGCCTTCTTTGTGGGTCCTGCATCATTGAAGTGATCATTTAATATTTATTTTATTATTTTTTTTTACTTCAAAGGGGAATTTGTAGCTGAGTTGAGAAAGGTTATTTTTACTTGCTTTGTAGTAGCTTATTTTCAGTGTTGGTGAATCACAGATCTTGAGTGACTACATGAATGATAAAAAAGAACAGATTAGTCATTCTTAGAAAGAGCAAAGATGACCAACTCAACGTAGGCCGGAAACAGCCTTAAAAGTCAAACTGTGTAACTGGTAACACGTTTGTCAGTGAAGTGAGAGAGGGTAGGGGTGGTAGCAGGGGTAAAAATGAGTTCAGTAACAACAAGTATCACTTTAGAGCACTATCTTTCAGTGTGAAGACAGAGGGTTGAGAATGTTACGGGGTGTGTGGTTAAAGACAGATGAAGGCCAAGCTTGCATGCTGTGAAGAGGAGCATGAAGAAGTCAGAGCTCCACCTGCTGGTCAGTACTTGCCCACACAGCCACTGATAAACCTGCTGACACAGAACATCATGTAACCTGAATGGCATAGAAGGCTGTGGCCAGAAAATGTGATTGGAGGGTTATACCCATAACCAAGCCAATGAGCAATCAGTTCTTCTGAGTGCATTTAGATTGATTAAAGAAATCATGTTGCACATCAGTCTTGCTGCATTAAAATGATTGCAAAAACTGAATTGAACGATTGTGTACTGTTTAACAATATCTTGTTGCAACACAAAATACCAATAGTCTGTCCTGTCTGGATTGCCTAGTTTGAATCATATATAGCCTGTAGGCACATTTGGTCATTGCAGGCCTTTTGAAGTTTTATACCTCATTCAGCTTCCAAAGAATAACATCACCCACTGCAGACAGACATGGTTGTGTTCATGATACTGATGTCTTTGTTTTAAATGTTACTCCTTTGTGCATGATAAGGAAGTATACAATATATAGTGATTACAGTATCTGAAACATTTGCTACTTCCTGACTTATTTTTTACCATACATGTACCTTGGTCTTTTTGTAGTGAGGTTCCTGCGTCAATCTAAAAAAAAATCCCCTCAAATGCCATTTAACATTTTTGGTGCTCTCTATTATGTTCATTTTTAAATATCATGACCAAAATGCTGAAAAATCTAACAAAACTTCTGTAGTTACTGCAGTGCTGTGGAAATAGCCAGTTGTATACAGTATACACATGTATACAGTAGCTTGTATACATGTATACAGTAGCTTGAGGAAAGTTTGCAAGCTTTCTTTGAACCTTGCAAGATAGCAACTAACGTGAGACCTCAACGATCAGACTAGTAGGGGAATGGAGAACCAGTGAGTTTAATAACATTCTGGTGGCCCCAGGAAGTGGGTGGATCCCATTTAATCAGCATAGGAAGGGGAATAAGGCACACACACAAAAAAGTGAAGAGTTCCTTATTGCATTGTAGTCCCATATAGGATGGAAAGACACTTCCCATTTAGTGTTTAACCCAGTTATATCAGTTCAGAAAATCCACTCATCTATTCAGCAGGCTTCCAATAAACATCATTCATTCTGTTGTGTATTATACTGCAAGGTTTCTGACCAGAACAGTTGAAGGAGAACATTTTGCTTGAGCAAACAGCTGTTCCAGGTTCTGTGAGTTGCAGAACGGAGAGGGATTTTGTAAACTCAGTCTACCCAAGGGACATGCTGTTGTGCCCTCGATTGCATGGCTTTCCAGAAATTGAAACAATGAAAGTACTCCTCTGAACAGGGACAGTCAGCTCCCACATGAGTGGTTTCCTTCTGTATGGGTACTAGCGCCCTCGTGTGTCCTCTGGAATTGTAAAATTGTCATTGCACACTGTTTGGAATATAAGAGGGCAGTACTGAGTCAAGTGTTATGACTTAAAGAGAAACAACATGAAAAGCACTGTGGAATAGTAACACTCACAAAACATCAGCAGATATTAGTCATGCCATGTGTATTGTATTATTGGCTGTTTGCTCTCCTCCTATGGCTGTGATTTTTGGAGCTTGGAGTGGTATAGACTGGACCCTTTGGTTCTGGCTGCTGTCTTGTAGCAGGGGTGTAGGAAGGCATATCCTTTGACCCTGCGCCCAAGTATCACCAACAAGGATGCTAATGGCATTTTTGCTGTTTTTCTGGGGAAGGTATTTTCAGCTATTTACATAATTTCAAGCTGTAAAATGATTTAGTGCTGGACCAAACTGTGGAAGCATTATATTTGTTCATAAATTAAAAAGTTCATAAATTCCTTATGCTTCATCAGTTTGGTAGGAAGAGTTACAGTTTCACTGATATAGACAATTTTGACAGGTGGGAGTTATATTTTCTTCATTTTCTGTTTGCCATTGAGATCAAAGAAACTGAAATCTTGCTCTTCATTCTTTTAACAAATTAAGTAGATCTGCAGTGTATCCCTCACAGAACAGAAAGTGGCCAGACCAATCAAAATAATGACAAATCAAACAAACAGAGAAGACTTGGTGATCACTGTTGTAGTAAATGGGTTTTCATCTCCTCTGGAAATCAATGTGGTACAATCAAACACCTACTTTTATACACTGTTCGTTGGACACATTTTGCACCAGCATCTCTAGTCTTTCCCTATCACTGAAGTTGAGCTGACTGCAATTTGCTGTTCATCCACAGGATGGCGCTTGACTAATGGACGGTGCCATTAAAAACGACATTAGCGCACACAAAAGCCTTGCTACACATTTAATAATGTGGAATCTTAAAGATGGGAAAGAAGACTCCATTGTAAAAGGATGACATATTTTATTTCATTCTCATTTTTTACAGCTTTACAGATTTTTTTACATATTTTATTCTCAAAAAAAGATTGCCGGAAAGCAACGATTATCCACATCTTGTCACCCGGAGAGGGTGAAGCCTGAAAATAAATTACTCGCACATCAAATCCTCAAAGGTCCCATAGAGAAACAGCAGGCTGCCTGCTAAAAGCATCCTGCCCTGCCCTGGATTCCCACAGAGATTTTGGAACAGCTCTGGGTGCTTGAGCGGGTTCTGTGTCGGGTCTGTACAGTAACACGGTCATGCCAGGCTACACGGGACAAAGGCACTGCCAGCAGGGACATGGCTGTTTGGGGCAGCCCGAACGCGGAGAGCGCGCAAAGACACGACGGCTCCCCTCTCGCCCGCTCAGGGCTTGCGATGTGTCACCCAGGCCTCTAGGGGGCAACACCGCTCCTTCATGGAGCAAGGGGAGGAGGAAGAGGGAGACACGTAGAATGTGGAGGGGGTGGCGGTCTGGGGTCCCGAAGGGGTTTCCTGGAGCAGGGAAGCATGTGCTTGATTGACAAAGGGGTGGTTGTAAAAGGACCAACAGACTGTGGTTCAACTTTTCAACTGGCTTGAACACAATTTGTCTATTTACACCACATTTCCTACTCCCACAAGATGGCAATGCATTGTCTCTCTCAGGTTTGCAGGGTATATCCACACCCTGCTCACTTTAAATGCAGTACAGTATGCACATACCGCAATTACATGTACACACATTATATCCATGGGTGGTCTGTTAAATTTTCAAATGATCAACATGGTCTACAATCCATTCCATTCCCCCATATTTGAAAAAAAAATCCTGTGTGTTCTGGGTGACATAAGGGATATTGATGTGCAAAACTATTACATTACACGTCACTGATTGAATGTGAGGCCAGCTGTCCTGCTACCTTGTAGGAGAAATGGTTATGCAAATACTGTTGGATATTGTCTCTTTCAGCTTTGGTGTGTTGTCTTGTCTGGTGTTTCTCTGCTTAATGTCACACAGTCCATGGCTTCCATTTGCTGACTGAATCAAGTTTCTCTTTTTCACCCCACACATCTCAAACATGCTGATTTTAGTCTAAAAGATGCTTACAAAATTTACTGGCGCTGCACGTGCCTGAAAAAGAGAGCTTAATCCCCAACAAAAGAGGAAGCAGGACTTGTATGTAAGCTGTCATACAACACCAAGATGGAGTGACCCTTGGATTTGATTCATCTACAATACTCCGTTAACAGTCTGCATTTGCGGTTTTCCCTCTTTGCACAGCCTTAGTCACTTCAAAATCTCTGAAAGGGAACACGCTCCCAGAGAAAGGAAAAACACAGCAGATACCTCTTCGGAAAGTTTTAAATATAAAGTACTCATAAGTGCACGATCTGCAGCCATGGCAGAATCAGGGCATTCCAATGTGAAGGAGTGAAACCAGCTGCAATGCTGCATCCTGACGCATTCCAGCATACATGAGAGCTCTTAAGGGAAGGGCGTCTTATTGATTGTATAGGTTTTTCTAAATCATTCCTTTTCCAAATGCAAAAATCGAAGTGAAGTCTGAAGTGCAGCGCAAGACATGAGTATGGATTTTGAATTACTGAATGCAATAGTCACCTCAATAAACGGCTGCTGGTGCAATCTAATATGACGGGATGTGTGATTTTCTAAAAGGGGTGCTTTCCTAAAGGGGTGATGGGATCATGCCTAAGGTATTCCAGCACATTTTCTGAATGATATGGAGCTAAACGTGAGTAGTGCTTTTCCCCCCCGCTCGCCCCGGGCCCGACCCCTGAAAGGCATGCACTGGACTCCTACAGAGATCAGAAGGAAACTCATGCTAAGTAACACTTGCAGTAGCAGCGATAGCAGCAGCAGCTTTAAAAACAAGGTCTGACCGAGTCCGTTCGGCCGACGCGGCTCTTTTCCGAGCGACTCCGGGGTGCCGCCCGGCTCTGTCCGGTTGGGGGAAGGGGGACACGCCTCTTTGGCATCCAAGTGTCCCTCTCCTTCAACACTACCCCGCCTCTAGCCATGAAAAAGGGGAGAGGGGCCAGCCGAAAGTGTCCTGAGTGGATTGTTTTCTTCTTCTTCTTCTCTTTTTTTTTCCTGGAGCTGAATGTCTCTGCATTGCAGTGGTGGTGGTGGTCAGGGTGGGTCCCGGGGAAGGCAGGCCTAGCCGGGCTGTCCCTGGGCCTGCAGAGCCTGCAGCAGCTTCTCCCGCTACGTCACGTACCTCTGCTTCACCTGCCTCACGCGCTCACTCTCCTCCTTCTCCAGGATGGTCAGGAAGTTCTGCAGCTCAGGGACCGAGAAGGCGTGCCACTGCGGAGAGGGGAGGGTGTGGGTCAAACAGAGTGACACTCACCAGCTGTCACCCACTGCTCTTCCAGTGGCCAACACAAGTAACTATGTCTGACCCTGAACTGAGGCTGCATATTGTAGAGACATATAAAGCTTCATTCTCCTCTAAAATCCCCAACATGCCACAATGGATGTCATAAATAACACACGTACAGGTAGGCATATCAAAAAGATTGTGGCACTCTTCTGGGTGCCTTCTGATTAACTGAATACCGGTGTAGTAAAGTCTTCTTCTTTATGTCACAGGAAGAATCCCAGCCCCACAAAGTAACATGACCAGGCGTGTGAGCAGTGCAGGGCCACTCACCTCCACCTCCCCGGTCTCGTTCTCCTTCAGGACAAAGGTGAGCTGCTCAGGATCGGGGCCCGTTACCAGCCGCAGGTACAGGGGGTGCTCCCAAACCGGCAGCTTCTCAAAGAGGTCTGGCCCAGAGACACATAGACACACCAGTCAGTCCTCTTCCCCAAATAACCCCCAAAAGCACACCTCAGACTAAAAAGGCACACTATGCATTTTTTCCCCTGTATAGATTTGTGTTTGAACACAGCAACATGCAGCAGTACCATTGCCCATCAATCTGTGTATGTATCTGAAAGTATACAGCTTTGGGAAGGTTTCCACAGTGTGGTTCATGCCATTCTATTTTCTCTGAGCACTTTCCAGTAAGCCCCAATTCTCAGTCTATATATAGCTTTAATCTGACTAGATTTCCCATACATTCCACCCCCCTTGCTTGGTACAATCCAACTCTCCAAAACAGTACTACATTCTTCCACCAGGGGGCGATGAATAGCTGTACGCCTAAGAATGCAACAGCTTTAGCATGCAAAACAAGCACTTCCACAATACTATTCTAATAAACCTTACAGCAGGGCGAAGAGGAAGTTCATTCTGTTTGCTTTTAATACACATGAAGTGTTTCTCACACAATAGAGAACCTCCTAGTTTCAGACAGCAGAAACTGTTCTGTGTGAATTCAGAGCGCCGGCCTCGTGAGTGGGTGCTGAGGTAGTCCGACGCGAGCCCCTCACCCTGACCGTCGCGGTGCGTCTGGCGGTACAGTGCGAACTTGCGGGGGTTGTCCAGCACCATGAACTTCTTGAGCAGGCCCTGGATGACCTCGCTGACCGTGGTGCTGCTGCTGATGTGTAGCTGCTTGACCGCGTCGGTCGGAAGGTAGAAGGAGGTCCTCTTCTCGGGGCCGTTGGGCACTGCCCCGGCCCCGCCCCCGGGCGAGGGCATCTCCGCGGGCACCGTCACGGGCCGCCGCAACTTCAGGTGCACCTTGATGAAGCCCGTGTAGGTGCCGTCTGTGCCCTGTGTGGATACACACATACAGGGTTACCTGTACGGTTCATAACTGTTACCAGTGGGTCAGGGCTGCCATGTGGTGCAGTTCTTGTCAGCAGTACAGTGTCTTGGGCTCTAACCCAGGCACCACTGCGGCACTTGTCAGACACTTGGTCATTTACACTGTTTGTTGCTGGCACTAGTTTTACAAGATGAGCGCCTGATTGTATGAGTGTGTAATGGAAAAACTGTGCAGCATAACAGAGCTTTGAAGTCCAATACTGACCAAGCAAAGAAATTAGGATTAGTCGAAATGGTCAACACAGCCACGTGGAGCATGAGGAGCCACATCGGCCAGCAGGGGGAGACATTGCGCCAGCCTCGTCCCTTGTTACGCCCCAGCCCCTGTCACCATGGAGACGCAGTGCGATGACAGCGAGCCGGAGGAACCAGCAGGCCTCGTTAACCGCCCTTGGGCCCTCTGTCGGAGCCAGATCGGTGGCTGGCCTTTACAGAGAACCGCACTCAAGAGCGCTCTCGACCTCGCCCAGCGTTTACAGAGGGCGAGGCCATAATCCCCACTGGCTCCGAAACCTGACATTTCCCGGGAGTTTGGGCCCAATCACAAACGACACACAAGGGCTCATCTCCCAGAAGAGAAGGCCTCTCTCACGATCATCTAAAGTTTGACTCCATGCTTAAAAGGCATTTAGAGCTGTTATATGGGAAAAATAAAGCCAGTGAAAGTGTTTAGATGGACGTACCAAGCATTTATAAATAAAATCAGCCTGGGAAAAGCCACTGACTTGGTGAGTGTTTGATGCAGAACTACTCAGAACAACCTTAAATACCCTTTGATATACTCAGCTAAGCCCAGAGCCCATTGTTGTGGGTGCGGTCATATTTCTCAGCTGTGATGTTCACTCTGCTAGTGCTCTTACCAGTTTCATCCCATTTTCGGTCACTTTGGAGTTGTACTCCTCTATCTTTATCCTGACATCCTGTTCAGAGAGAGACTTTGGTTTTTCTTCCTCTTCTTTAGTGGCATTCTAAAACAGAATAAGCAGAGAGGGAAAACGACATTGGTTAACAAAACATGGACAATGACGATCAAGGATATTCATTAATGAAAAAATTCTGTAAAAAAAAATAAAATGCTACTGTATTCTGATCCTTGATGGCATTTTGACCACCCAGAATGGGGAGGAGTCAAGCATTCGTCCACCAGCTGCTTTTGCAGCCAATCAGTGTGAGATTTACAGTTCCCTGGACAACAGCAGTCAGAACTGAAGTGCTTCAGGGGGGAGGCTGGTGTACAGCTGTGACCCTGTCACATTCAGCATGACGTCCGGCCCCGCCCTCTGGGTTTTATGACCAGTGACAAGCACTGCTCTTCTGCAGCATCCTCCACAGGAAAGCAGCTCCTTCAGCTGTGCCGCCATACCACTGCCAGCACTCAATTTGGTCCACCAGATAAGCAGTGTGGTGCAATCTCACCAAGCTAGGTTCAGTTGTGAACACTGTGTCACAGTCAGAGTGCGTGGGCCAGGTGTACTAGGCTCACAGTCTTTGCTGTGCCAGAAGCATTTTCAGAACACTGGTCTGGTGAACCTGCCCGACAACCAGGTCTAGACGAGGTTTTCTGGGCTAGAGATTGACAAGATGCCACATTGTGTATTCTGGGGGGCTGGGCTCTCGAGCCAGGCGCTAGCATCACTCACAGTTACAGGAAAAGGCACTAGCATTGCATTAGTCAATCCGCTTAGAAGATGCCCTTATCCAGGGTAGTGTACAGTTTATCTAGTCACAAAACTTGATTTTTACTTGAGCAGTCCAGACCAGGTACTGCATTCAGGGGTACAGCTGCAACACCCTGGCTTCAAACCCGCAGCTCCTGGTTACAAGTTCAGTTCCCTACCCACTATGCTAAAATCACACTGGTCTCTCCCTTCCTTGTTGGTAGGGGGACAGGGAGCAGCAGCGGCCGTGGAGTGCCGGGTCTGTGAGAGAGGCCTGGAGGCACTGAGGCCTGGGCCCCTCCCTGCAGAGCTCCTCTCCACAGGAGCTGCTGGAAAGGGCTGCCTGTTTCAGGCCTGCTGGCTTCATCAGCTCTTACCACAGCAACGGGCAAACAGAAAAAAAGAGGGAGGCAGAGAGAGCGTCTCATGTGAAATGCTGTGTGGTAATGCGTTCACAAGGCGGGGGTGACTACGCTTATCAACAGTCTTTCGGCAAACTGATAAAGCCAGTAGGCGTCCACCACCCTATAATGTTGCTACAACATCACAGCAATGGCACAAGACCTACATGACTGTACTTTGTCAGTAAATTCAATTCTGTTTCGACAATGACAATAAATATTGTAGAGGCCTCTTCTCTGCTTTTGCATGATAACCCCTGCTTCCCCTCATGTAAATGTGTTTCTCAGCAGATGGCCTTATCTCGACCGCTGAAGATGCTTACAACAGAAGTCACTGAGACTCCTAATCGACCTACTAGATACTACAAAATAATAGCTACAAAAAAACCAAGCCAATTTTATTCGTACATATTATCGAATGTTACGCAGCATATCGATTACCTTAAAAGGAGGGTGCACACTGGACGCATAAACAAAAGCTCCTAGCTAGAAGCAATAGCGCATATGATGTAACCATTAGGCAGTGTCTGGCTTGTTTGGTCGATGAGATGGGTGGCCGTTTTTAGCCCTAGCTGAAAGGAAATTATCAGCACATAAAAGGGCGGGGTACAGTTGTAGCAGAGGAAGATCTTAAGGACATTCAGTTTCAGAATCAATGCAGACACCAGATCATGGTTACTAATCCACATTCCAGTGTTTTTTTTTTTTGTTGGGTATCAATGGGCGATTTCCAGTTTTAAATCAACATTTATGTTACTGATTTTCACATTATCTGCTAGTTTCCTCATACTGATCAGCGCCGAAGGCCACAGCTTCCTTCACAAGACAATAATGCAAGTGTTTTTTTCACCTCTGTCACGGCTGAATGAGGAAACACAAAGGCAGCATAGGACGCCATACATGTTAAGAGATTGTTTACAGAGAGAGAGGGAGAATTTGCACGCAATGTGGTATCACAGACAAACACTAACCAAGTTCCCTTCTGTTAAACAGCTCCTCCACAATGACAGCACTTAATGCAGGTCTCAAAGGTTATTAGGATTTATAGTATTATTAGTTTTTACTGCAATAGTAATTTAACATGCAAAACCAATTGGACATACTGAACTAATGATGTTTTCTTGAAGACAATCAATTAGATTAGAAGATAAACTTGTTGTAAATGAGGGCCGCACCAAGCAGGCATCCAGTGAGTACCCCTTATATGGCAAATGTGTGTTTCATCCACCTAAAAACTTTCCCTGGGTTTTCCCAGTTTACATCTATCATATGTGCCTTTAGCTCTCTGTCTCTCACTAGTGACAGAATGTCTTTGAAGGTCAGTATATGGGGGAGGGGAATTTTCCACTCTGTGAGAGATGGCATTAATTCCTCTCTCCTTGTGTTTCAGCCCAATTTACCTCCTCCCCTTTCTCCCCTCGAGCCCAAAACGTACGCTCGACTTCCAATGAAGCGAACTGAACGAAAACTGACGATTTGGGTACTCTCTTAACAGCTTTCGACACTGACTGGGGCTCAAGATGTTCCTGAATATTTATAGCTGTATGAAAATTTCATCCCAAATCTTCACAGTGTCTGTTGAGGAAAGGACTGCCACTGCAGTATACCAGCTGTACATTGAGGCCTGAGCCAGCTAATCCAGTGCGCAAAACCCAAATTACTGTGATGTCTGAAGTAAAAGACCCCATAAGGACATGACCTCTGTACACATATATGGAAACAGAGGTCTGACTTCCTTCATGAGTTTAGAATGTTGGTTTAAAATTGGGTATCAATTAGTTTTCAAATGGTTCTAAAGATGATATGATTAGGGATAGACTGACCTAAAGAAATTTAAAGACTGATTATAGAAGGCTGATAATTAGATGATGTGATACAGATCACATCAGACAATACATGATGTCCGATCCTTGGTTTACATAGGTGCCAAGCCAATGGTCAACAAAGAGTCGAGGCAGTGATGCCATACAATAAATAGATGCATATGGAATTGATTTGCAGTGTGGTTGGTTTTTACCACTTCATGCCCTAGTATTTGAAAATCTGTGGACGCAAAAGAACTCAATGAACTCTTATTATTTAACAGACAGCTCCAGAATTGAGCTCTCATGACCCACTGCCCCAAACCCACCCGTCAGCAATGATTTATGAATTATGTAGCGCTGTGCTGGAAAGGCTATGTCATGGTGGACCACGTGACCCTCCCTATGCCACTGTCCCCAGCCGCTCCCTCACGCCGCGAAAGCGTTGCGTGCCGCTCTCTCCTTCCCTCCCAGCCGGTCGCCCATGGATCCCCACGGATCCCCACAGCTCGGCTATTTGCAGCCCTCTGCCCCCCGAAGGCAATTACATAACCCACAGCCTGGCGAGCTCCTTTAGCCTCACTCTCGGTGAGACTCTACCACACAACCGAGAATCGGCCATCAGGTTTACTGCTGCTAAGGTAACTGTGAAAAGACCACAGCGTGAACGCACACACACTGAGCTGTCTGGCTGCTTTTCTGTTCATTTCTTTTTGAAAATGAGTCACAAAATAAAAATCCAGTGAGGGGAAAAAAAACAGAATTTTTATTCATGGGGAACATTTGGGCGGTTGCTGGGCAGTCTCTCTCTCTCTCTCTCTCATTGGGCGCTGCGCTGTTGCATTTCGCGGTGCAGCGACCGGGCTGCAGAACCTGCGGAGCGGCACTGCACTTCACGGCTCAGGAGGCACAGTGGTCAGGGCAGGACACTGTGCTCCCTCTCCTGTGAGCACTGCTGCGCCACACAGGCCTGCACCTCACACACTTCACTACAAATGACGGCAATGATGATAATGATGATAATGACGACATTGAGTAGCAGACGCTATTTAGAAGACTGTCTTATCCTGGGTAAATTGCAGACCACTACAAGATACACAGCAAAGCAAAGCAGAATGCAATAACAAGTACCCAAATGGAAGCACAGCAATACCGTTAATTCATGACTAAAAGTGCAACACATCCTCCTGTGACATCGAACAGACACAGAACCAGGTTTGATATTAAAACATTTAACTGCGCCACTGATGAGAATTCTTCCAAGATGACACCAACTGAAGAAAGCCTGACAGTAGCCTGCAGTTAAAAATAGATGCTGTGGAGATCATGCATTATGGTTGGGAATCTGCCTTTCCTGCGGTAATTACGCCCTGTTTACAGGCTGTTTACATGCGTGGTGTGTGGGCCAACACCGGAGCGTCGCTGAACGCGCTGACATTAAACACCCTCGGAGGGGGTGGGCATAAATGCCACACAAATGCATCTAAACAGCATGAAATTCTCCTTAATTAGGCAGCCTCGGTCTGTGCAAAGCCAAACAGTCTTTTTCCTCTCACTGCTGCTAGCTGCTGTGTTCCACCCAGTGATCTGTAAACTAGCAGAAATGTACTCTGCCTCTGCCCCTTTTGAGTCAGTCAGTCAGTGCTATAACATCAGAGGGGATTTCAAATGCCGACATACAAGTATTGCATGGTATGATAGAGATGGGAGATAGAGACTGTTCATATGAATGTATTCTGTGTTATATTTCTAAAGATAAATGTATGTATACAGTATATGCACATTTGTTTGTAGCTGTGTAAGTCTGTGTCATTGAGAATTTATTGTTTTAAAGTTAATTTCGTTGTCCTGAACAATGACAATAAAGCTCTTTTATCTCTTATCTATCTCTTATCTCTCTTATCTCTTATCCTGTCCAGTTCTTCACAACTGATTTCATCCTAAAATTCCTGCGATCTTTGGTTCAGTCCCTTGTTTTCTACTTTTTTCCAGTGACTGACTTAATCTTGCCCTGTGACGAAGAAACACTGGAACAGAGGGGTATATTCATTCATCCAGGGGGGAGTGAGGAGTATTGGGAGGTGAGGCGTGTCCCGGGATGGTGTGGATGGAAGTTAAGATAAGGGCTGCATCCTCTCCTTCCCCGGCCTCCTCAGTTGACTGTGATTCCCTTCTTCCATGCAAAATGCCACAGGAACACCCGCCACGACAGGACTTCCTGCGCTTGTGACAGAAAGCCTCCATGCCGCTAAATATACCCTCTGGACTTCCTTCGCTTCGCATTCTGTAAACAGAGAAAGTGTGGGCTTTGGAAACAATGGGGTAAACTATGGAAAGCAGTGCCTTCCCCTGACACGTAAGCCTGTATCCAGCCACACAACCCCAGGAAAGTGAAATCAGTCCAAGGGTAAAGCAGACGAGGGTTTCCGAGCCGGAATCAGCTTGTGGAGAGCTCCTGTTCTACCAGAAGGCCTGAATATGGTTGCTGCAGCCTACTGCAGGATGTGAGTATGGCTCCTGTTCTGCTGCAGGGTATGAGTGTTGCTCCTGTTCTGCTTCAGGGTATGAGTATGGCTCCTGTTCTGCTGCAGGGTATGAGTGTTGCTCCTGTTCTGCTTCAGGGTATGAGTATGGCTCCTGTTCTACTGCAGGGTATGAGTGTTGCTCCTGTTCTGCTGCAGGGTATGAGTATGGCTCCTGTTCTGCTGCAGGGTATGAGTATGGCTCCTGTTCTGCTGCAGGGTATGAGTGTTGCTTCCCTCTAACGTGACAAAGTGCAAGCAGAGACAGAGGCAGAGTGACTTCAAGTGGCACCGTGATGAGGACAAGAGGACGGTAGGGATGAAACTGTGTCCCAGAGATGTTACATCAGCCACCCTGCTCTGGGGAGAGAGAGATGACACAGTGATATGGTACAGTGAGGGCACACGGAGCGATGACGCGGTGAGGTGGCAGCCAGCTGACGCAGACAAGGTGACACAGAGAGATGACACCGGCACAACGTGGTGCAGTAACACTCTGAGAGGACAGCGGCTACAGATCATGCACAGCGAGGTGGGACAGAGAAAAGTGACCATTGGTTTGTACCAGCCATGGACGATGGTGTACAAGTCCATTTAGGGTAAAGCGGCAGCTTGGGTGCCCTTTCTGGCCTGCTCCTACTCAGACTTTTGTACCATTTAGAATTGAGCACTGGTTAATGTGTGGTATGGGCGTATATAACTGGGCATGTGCGTGTAAGTATGTTTATTTATCAGTGAACCATACTGTGTGTGCATATCTTTGTGTGCATAAAAGGGTTAGTGCGTGTAAAGTAATATTAAGAGAGATTGATTTCATGCAGAGCACATGAATTCTCAAGCTTATGATAATACATGCATGTGTTAGTGCTGCGGTGTGTGTGTGTGGGATGCTGGAGCACTCAGAGTGGATGCGTATGCATCATAATGCTCTCGTGTATGTGCATGCATCCACCAAGGGAGTTGCCCCGCTCCCCTCTGGTTAGGACACAGCACGGTCTGGGGCTGCCCCTCAGCTCGTCAAAGGAAAATGACGCCCTCACCAAGTGGGGGCCCCACATCTCCAAGCACGAACCCTGCTACCAGACCCCCCAGGCTGCTGACAGGCAAACCATGCTAAAGGAAACAGAACTCGCACTATTACCCCCCGAAAGAAAACTGATTCAAACCATGTGTTTGGTCATGCTAACCAGCAGACCTTCATCAGCGTTAACGTGTTAGCTTGACCAGACACATGGTTTGAATGGATCACTTTCTTTTTGAAGTACAACAGCTAAGTATGTGGTTTTATTTTCTTTTGTATACACATTGTTACTGAACTTGGCATCTGACTCCAAGAAATTTCAGAGGGTGTACATCTTATATTACGTCTTCTTGTCTACTGAGAGACAATCCACCACCCACTGAATGTCCAAGACAGCTTCCATACAGAAGAACAGCTATTCCTTATCCTGCAGCCTCCCCCATCATAGAACCTGATGTGCGGTGTGGCCTAGAGCACTGGTGCTCATGTGTCTGAAAGCTGAGAGAAGCGCAGAGTAGTATCCGACTGACAAGTCAGACCGCTTCTGCCGCAAGAGAAGTACTAATTGATTTTTTTTTTCTTGGATGGGAAGTGAGGTACAGTCGCAGATCTAGCCCACAATTCAATAAAGAGAAGTAGAGCAAAACAGAAGAGGCTTTGTGAGAGCACTGTTTGACAAGCACAGGAATAACTATGCAGTCATTATACATCTCATATTACAGAGAGACACACACTCATCCAGAACCTTGCGACTAAATACACGGCAGGGACTGCACACATATCAAATCCATAACACAAGTCTCGCACTGCATATCATGCATATAACTATGTGAAATATATTTCCAATTCACCGGTCATGTCATTAGTTCCTGGATCTCTTTGCTAATGCAGTGGTGGGGAGGGGCAGCTGGGACTGGTGCTGAACACTATACTCATGACCACCCCACAGGCCTGATATAGTATTTCTCCACATCAGCAAACAGACCAGCTGGTCCAGGTCAAGAAAGAGCTGTACATTAACCACAGCGGTTTTTACGCTGTTTTAGCATGACATGTTAACTCAAGGCAATGTGCTCACCCTGGTTAAAATGTGTGTGTGTATGTGCATGTGTGTTCATCTATCTAGCCACCTCCACAAGACATAATCGCTCCACTGTCTCTCGCCTCAAGATAAAAACACAGGCGTCTGGAAGCACCATGCTCGGCTGGTTCGTTACACTGTCATTTGTTCCTATGGTACAATTTGCTACGTTTTTGCAAAACACGCAGCCATGGAAGATAGCAGCTTATGAGGCTTGTCCTTCTTTTGGACTCTAATTCTAAACTCTAATTACAAGAGTTTTCCCGAAGGACAAGATATCCACGGCAAACTTCTGTGGAAATTTGGCGTAATTGACAGTTCCGTGTTCTGACCTGCTTCGTGGGACATAGGTTTCTGTGATCGTGGTCTATGCTGCTGGCAGGCTTTCTGACCTTGATTCTCCCCACAGTAGTGCCCTCTGCCCACAGGACAGTGACGTGGGCTTCAACAGCTGAGACACGCTGCAGGAGAGCTGCAGGCAAGTAGCTGAAAGTCTTACCCCCTGTCCCTTTCAAAACCAGGCAAGAAAAGCACAACAGACTTCAAAACACTCTCTCGGTCTCCTGTGCAAGATGCAAACAGACCAAGTCAGCTCTCTCTTTACACTAGCACTTTGATGCTACCCTATATTTCTGCTACATCAGGACAGCACTTTCAACCTTTCTGTGTATTTACTACACCACATGTAGCACACATCTGCCCAGATCAACGCGAAAGGTGTGACAGCAGCCGGCTCTAATTATAGCGTATGCACACATGCTGTAAATAACCTACTCTGTTTGCTTGTGGTATTGACAGATGAGTCAGCTAGCGAGCTGCCTTTAGGTCAGCGTGGCTAACTGAGCAGTACAAGCTGATGGTTCTGTCAGAGACGAGGGGGGTAATTATCATGTGACGCAAGACCCACTGGCTATGTCCATGACCTTAAAACTCCTCAATGAGAGATTTGTCTTTACACCGGCGAGAATGGCTCGTAAATATGAAGCGGACATCTCCCACGGTGCCCGCAAGGCTTCTGGAAAGGCTGAAGAAATCAAACGCACAACCATTTCTGTCTCTTTGCTCTGGGATTTAGAAACCTTTTCCAAACCGTGATGCAAATCGACACATACACTTGCTGGAGTAAATCAAGCGTGGAGGTGCGAATTAACTCATGACTGCAAAAAAAGGAATCAACTTTTTTGTTTTTCTGAAGGAGACGTTTTATGTCACTAGGGCTAAAACATGGCAGCTTTGACACCAAATCCAAGGTCCTTTGCTTTTGACAAAAAAAAAGCAAACAAAAAAATCAGTTAAAATCAATTTGAACTGACGATAAACTATAACAGCAGCTCAGCTAATGCACTGGAACACTCATACAATAAATACTGAATATAGCTTCTGCCAAAGACATTCTCAGCTGTGGAGGAGGTGAAGGCAGTCTATCCTGTTTCCGTGTTGCTACAGAAATGTAACCAACACTTCCTTAAACTGGACACTGCTGTTGCGAGAGACCCGGTAACACAATGCAATCTGCATCAGTTCCAGAGTGCACAAACTGTGAATCAAGCTGCTGACTCCATGTTCTCTCACCCCTCCCACCCCCCCCCCACCCAGATTCATACAAAAATGCACTCACCACACATTTGACATAAACTCAGGCTAGGAGAGAACACCTCATTACTGCAATGCCTTGCAAATACACTTCAAAATGGAATTAGCAGGTCTGTTAAAGTGGTGGTTAATTAGTTAGTGGTCTGAGTTCTAAAGAAACAAGATCTGAAAGAGTCAGCTAACGACGGTGTGCACTCTGTCACGGAGGCTCTCCTTCACTGGTGGCTAACATCCTTCCATTTCCAGTGTTTTCTCCTCTCCTGAAAGGTGTGTGTACTGTATTGCCCCAGGAGAACTAATAACCAGGAAGGGCTTCCATTTTTAATTTCTGTCAGCTTTCAAGCTAGCCTTCATGCAGACAACTTTAAATAATATGGATGCACAAAAAATCTAACATGTAAGCACTTCTCTGTCATTCTGTATTAACATCTAGTATGTATGAGCGGAGTGATGGACTCCACTACTAAACAGCTGCACTGCTCCACTGCTGCTATTCAATATTTTTTATTTCACCATGTATTGTATTGTGCAATTACAATGTATATTACATACATACCTACATAGCTAACCGGCTATGCTTCACAAAAATTAAGGGAGGGGAGGTATTTTGATTTATCACAGCAATTCCTTTCTCTACATACAACAAGCTCTCTGTGCAATGCCAGTGATTAACTCTATGACAGTAGAGGTCCTGTGAAAGTGGTTAGCTTGTGGAGGTGGGAGGGGTGCAGAGAGAAAGACCAGAGATAGGAGGCTGTGAAGAAATTTCTGGGTAGAAGTACTTAAATCCTGGAACGGAAGCTCTGAAAGCAGCAACATTTCCTTTTTTCACTGCTGGCTGATGAGAAGATACAGAAGTGGGAGAGAGCATAGTCTCTTGTGTGTGTGAAAAAGAGTCAGAGATACAGAGAGTAAGGAAGAGAGGGAAAGAGGTTGAGATAGAGTAAAGGAGAGACACAGAGACAGAGAGGGGAGAAACAGTCAAAGAAAGAATAAGAGAGAAAGAGAGGGGAGAGAGGAAGCTAGGGAGAGAGGCAGAGAGAGAGAGAGAGAGGATAATGAAAACTAGGGTAAAAGTCAGAGGTTTTACAGACATTGGTGTCAGAATGTCGCAATGAGCCATAACCTTAGACTGGTTTAACACAAAATGAGCTGAAGTCAAACTTTTTCGTGGGTCAGAGGACCTCATTTTGTAAAAAGATAAATATTTGCCCTGATCAGTATTTCCTTTGAGCAATATGCCCTTTGGCTTGGTTGACCGCATACTGGAACAGTACTAATGAGGACACAGCAGTAAGTACCATTTCCATTAGAACTGCAGAAGAAGAAAAAACAACATAAAGGTGATGGACAAATTTAGATGAAAGTCATTAGAGGAGACACCACATCACACCACCTTTCTTAACATGTTGCCATTTTGACTTTTTGACTGACTTCAAGCCAACTTCAAACTTTACAGTACTTTACAGAGTTTACAGTTTACAAACTTTACTTTACAGTGTTGTCACAATGATTGGGGTTTTCACTGGCAGTGTTTTTTAAACTTGAAACACACACCACTTCTGTCAAATTTACTGTACTGCTAGTACTGCGTCCTCAAACACTTTGCTCTCAGCTGAGAACTACTGTCTCATTGTGGAACTGTACACATCCTGTCCCCGTACTGTCGTTATACTTACTGTATGTACTTTTGTACGTCGCTTTGGATAAAAGCGTCTGCTAAATAAATAAATGTAAATTTCCCAGCCATGGTAGACTGAATTTGTTTTGCTTCTACATTCACATAAAAACACAAAGCTGCTTCTCCATGCCCATGTCTAACAATGTGATGTTCCACAACACAATGTGCTTGGACACTCTTGTACAGAACATTGTATGCCCCTGTATCACAGAGGAGGAGCATTAGAATGAGAAGCAGTGACACTGGGCTTCACTCTCTGATCCTCCCCCACCCACCTGCCGAGCTACTTCTGTCTACCGCTCCTGTGACTTCCTCTTTCACCTGCCGGCTGAACTCCAGCCACTGCAGGTTAACACTAGATGTTGTCATGGAGACGGACAGCCAGACCTTTACACACAAACAAAGAAAGGGACAATGCCCTGAGATGGAGCTGGCTGCCCCTTAGTACTAAGGGGCAGGGGTGCAGGTGTTAACTGCCTCATACCATAAATATGGAACCAGACTTGCAAACAGAAGGCTACAGGTTTCAGTTCCTGGCTGGGGCGCTATAGTTACCCTGTTACAAGATAGTTAGTAGTTGCAAGATCTGAATTGCTTCAGTAAATGTTCAGTTGTGTAAATGGATAGTATGTCAAATACATCAAAAAACCTGGATGAGTTAGAGAGGAAAAGACATTTGTGCAAATGTGCTGATGGGAAATGAAGTCCTTGCCTAGAGAGTGTGGAGCTAAACTAGATCTGGACTCCAGTTCCCATCAGCACCTCTATAAAATGGTTAGCATATTCAATGCACGGTGAGTAAAAACAATCAGGATTGGTCTGAAGGAGAATCGAAGCACCTGCCCTCAGTACTAGAGGCAAAATCCACTGCTGAACACTCCACTCCGCATGATCATCCCGAAAGCCAGGCGCCATGGTAACAGGACGGCAGTGGAGAGATAAGGGACTCCTTTGATAAAGGCTGAGCGCGGAGCCCCTGTCAGAAGAAAATGGATGCAACGCCAAAATCCTGGGAGACAAAACTGACAAAACAGCAGGCACGCCCATCACAATCAGGCGAGAGTTTAGCATTTTAATCACTGTACGGCCGCTGCCATGACAGCGCTGCTGAGAGCGCGATGTGACCTGCAGTCTGAACGCCACGCTGCATCTGTTAGCCGCCAACGCGGCATCACAGGCGGCCCTTCTCAGAGGACGCGCCCACACGTGCCGCTCGGTGTCCCCGCCCACCCTCGTGGCAGCGCGCTGGTGTGTTAGTGGGTCAAGCACCGACTGCGAGGGCTTCCGCGCACCGTACATCACCGCGTGCTGTTATTTCACACACAGCTGCACACGCAAAAGCAGGAATTTGCATGCATGAACATGAACACCGCAGGATGGTAAGGCAGATCTGTGTCACACACGCGCACACAAGCGCCCCCCCCCCCACACACACACGGATTGAAAGCCTCAATGAAAAGGACCGCCTACCCTTCGATGCTGTGCTCACTCCCCTCTCTGCCAGAGAAAGCTATTCGCTTAAAACGACCTGATTGGTGCGTTTAGCGCTGCATTGAAATCTAGGTCTGGTCGCTCTGCTCTGAAATGCAGCGAGAGCCGTGCCGCCTTCTGTGCGAGAGGGGAGCGATTTCCATTATTCATCTCCGCTCTGTGGCTGAGCGAGGCTGTGCGGAGCTCTGATAACACACACGGGCGCACCATTGTGCCTTCACTGCTTCTTGCTCTCTGGGTTATAGCTGTGCATCAGCCCCCCCGCCCAGTGGAGGGGGGGGCATGGTGGAGATAAGGGAACAGACACGAGTCCTGCGAAACCATGAAAGGTTCCTGCCTTTGTCCGAAGGGAAGGCGGCGCTCAGATCCCTGCCAAACTGCTGGATCTGTGGCCTCAAACGCAAACTCAGGACTAAAGTCCAGGCCTTCCTCTCCAGCTGCTGGGCTGTAATTACAGTTTTGGCCTGACGGCCCATCTCATTTGAGTTCTTAGGCAGAGCTCCTCCAGTTCAAGGATCAAGTCATTGTGTGACGATATTTATCTAGCGCCAAAATGGCTGCTTCGAACATGCCCAGGGTGATAAGACAAGACAAGATTTTTATGACAGGAAGCAAGGCCTTTAAATCTATCAGAGGTTTCCTACACAAGCACTAATTCCGTCCTCCTCACAGAATGCTGACTGTGGACACTACAGTGCACGGACTGCCATGTACAGTTGCATTTGGATGTAGTGCACTTTTTTTACATTAAGTTATGTAAGTCATTTGCTTTGAAGACATCTTTATCCACAGCACCATCCATAGCTCGTAGTGTTCCTTCCGCCGACACTTATGGGAGCAATGCTCTTCTCAAGAGCATGACAGCTAGCTGTGACCCACCCAAGATTTGAACCTTCTGTTTATAATCCCTGAATACCTCACCACTGCGCTCCATGGCTGATCCTCTGATCAAATATGTCTGCTGCACATTCACGTTCTGTGTAGCTCCCATGCTCTGTGCCTTGTATCTTCTGTGGTAGGAACCTGAAAATCAGGCTGCTATGCTTTTGGGGAAGCCAGGGACAATGACTACAAGCGCTCACTTGCTTGTTTTTGTTCCCCTCACAATGGCTAGTGTTCGGACAGAAATAGACCCTGAGAATGAAAGGTTGGGGGCCGTTTGACTGGCGAAAACAATTCCTTGAAAGGAAAAGGCTCCGCTACCATGCTCTGCTGGAGCGAGGCAGCACTGCAATCTCCAAGAGCCTGCAGGAGATACTGGATCCAGCCGGATTTTTACACTCACAGCCAATGATGGGTCCCCGCTCTGCGGGGGTTAACCACAGAGAAGAGTGAAGCTGCTGGCAAAAGCACACTGGAATAGCAGCACGCTTGTGCACAACCTCACACATCACGCAACGTAATTACAGGTGATTACAGATCCACCTCTAGCCTGTGTTTACCTGGATGTCTCCAGAGAAATGATGGACTGACAGTCACAGTAGCTTATATAGAGGGCATTTTTTGGGTCTGTGTAGGGGCTCAAGAGATACAGGAAGCAGAAAGCAAAAACCGAGACTCGCCACTGCAGCAGGAACTAAAACTGCACCGGCACAGGAGGTTGAATTATTAATATGGCCACAAAACACAGAGAGCATTTCCAGACCGGGAGGAACCACAACTGCAGGTGCCAGGCTTGCTGCAGTCACCAACGGCAACCCGAGGCCCGTTGCTGCGCGTGCCCGGGTACACTGAGGCCCAGCGTGATGACACACACAGAGGAGGTATGCAGAGAGAGACGCCGTACGCTCGTAAAAGAGCGGAACTCGTTCCAGGGAGGGGCCGGGCTCTCTGTCTCAATCGGCCCGCGTTTCCTTCCTATATTGCGTTTGAAGGCAGCGGAAGGGGGCCCCAGGAAAGGTCGGGGGTCGGAGCCTTCGCGGGCGTGTGCGTCCTCAGCGCCCTTCCCCTGCAGGAAAGCGGCCTGCCAGCCTGTTTGCGCCACCGGGGGGTCACAGATTATGGGTGCGCGGCGCTGAGAGCTCTTTGTTTGTAGAGGGCACCTTGCCAGTCTATGCTGTGATGGGGTCAGAGTTCATTGATAAACTGCTATGAGGGAGGGAGGAGAGCTGTGTGTTTATATAAATATCGTTGCACACAATGTGTTGATGTTTAACAGAGCCTTTATAGTGATGATTTGCTGTACATCTCTCAGTATCTTTAATCCTCTCCATAATGGCTTATTTAAGGCTATGTCTGACTGGCCTTCATTGAGGAGTTCAAAGAACTGACACAATGACACAACGATTCACTGAAGCCCATTTTCCAGAAGCCCGTATCAGATCACACACATGCAGTGAAACGGCATTTTTAAAGAAATGTTCTTGTACCTCCCTCACTCCTCCCCTGCCCCGGGTGAATGAGCCGGCGTTTTTTGCATGCGTGTGGAAAGGCATGCAAATGAGCATGCAAAATGGCACAGAGGGCGCCAGAGCGGCACAGGGTACGGCGCCTGGGTGCTTTCGGGGGGATTACCTCCGAGAGGGCCGCATGCATACCTATGATGAGAAAAAGCATGGCTTCTTTAACCCCCAACAGAACAAAAAGTCCTGACCAGCAAACGCTGGAATCTCCCTGCCGCCCACCAGTCCGGTCACTCTCCGGCCCACTCTTACTGGCTGCTCTGCGCCTCCTCAGCCAGTCAGGAAGGGTTTTAGCAGAGCCGACGCCGGGTATTGGCTTCTGCTCAGAACACTTCCTTTTGAAACGTTGTGCCATTTCTGTCACGAGCACAAAGCTTCGGCGTTCCTAAGATTGACGGTGCGTGTCGATGGCGTGATGAGAAAAAAAAGGTCTTTAACCAGAAAAATCAGGTGTGGGGTAGCCATGACCATCAATTACCAGGGCTAACGGTTCACGAAACAACAGGATAAGAGGGAAGAATCCACCACATTTGGTTCTCCACAGTTATTCTCATCTGTGCTAACATTACTCACTCCTAAAAATCCCTCTCAGAGGGTTACAGGCATAGTCACGCTCACATACACTCAACTGAACACACCAGTGACACAAAACACAGTCATATTAACAGCGAGGAGGAACACAGGTCTAAACTCAAAGGCACAAACGCTGGCCTAACTAGAAACAACAGATGAAGCAGATGTCAATAAAATATAACCACCACCAATCATCACCACCAGATGATCCACACTATGAATCTAAGAGATGTGGCTCAAACAGTAAAAAGTAGATGACAGCCTTGCTCTATGTGCCTCATCTGTGCCAATTATGAGAGACACACGATCATTAAAATGAGATCACGCACGCTGTAGGTGTGGAGTCTCAGTGCAGCCTCAACAATTCCAGTCAAGCCGTAGCCCTTGGCAGAGGAGCATGTCACATGCCAGTTACGTGAAAGACGCTCTGAAAGATGCCAGATCAGTTAAAAATCTAATAAACCCCCAAACACAAATTCAATTTTGACCTCTTGCTACACCTCCTGCCCAAGCCCTGGCTTTAGAGAAAGCTCCAGAAGCATGCAATCCCTACATCCTCCCCGGTGGCTCTCAGAGCTTCTCCTTTTTAAGCCGCACGTAGCGGACACGGACACGGCCCCCTCCCCACCCCGCCCCACGTTTCGCTCCGGTCTCCAGCATACCTTGGCCCCTTGCTTTACCCCCGGCCGGCGGAAGAAGGAGGTCTTGGCGGTGAAGAAGGTGAAGTCGTCGCTCTCCTCGTCCAGGCTGCAGTATCCACTGCTCATGCTGTTGCTGCCGGTCATTTAGACCAGATCCTCGACTCCTGCCCTGAGACGGCCGCCAGCGCCCCGCATTCCAGGAGGGCGGGGGGACTGAGAGCGTGCGCCCGTGTGTTTGTGTTTTGTGAGTGTCTGCGTTTTGGAAAGGGGGCGGGGGTGAAGAGGTGCAAGGGGATTTGAGCTCAGGAGTCCCCGCTCTTCATGTTGTCAGAAATCCATGAAAGGGGAGGGGTTTGGAAAATTTTCTAAAAAAAACCCCGTCTGACTGTCCATTCGCAGCCCGCCTCGCTCACGCCGCGGAATTCCCACGAGGCAGCTGTGCGCGGGGGAGAATTTGGGCAGTGGGCACCCCCATTCACGAGCCTGGACCGGCACTGCTGGCGATCACGACGGCCCCTCCGCGAGAGAGAGCTTCCCCCTTCTGCACCTGTGCCTCTCGCGGCCCTCCTGCTGCTTGCTGATTGGCGGGCCGAGCGGAGGACGGAGGAGGAAGCGCGAACCCGAACGCAGGCGCAGGCGTGCTCAATCGTGTCCTCCACCCCCCTGCGTGCTGGAGCGCCGCGCACTGGCAGCCCGGCGTACGGAGGATTGCGGCTCTTCTTTGCGGCGCCGCTGTTAGCGGAGCAGGGGCCGTCCGTGGAGCCCGGCCGGAGGAGCTGCCGTTTCTGTGAGCCTCCGCAGCTGGAGAAGCCACTTAGCAACAACCTGACTCTTCCTCCCGCTTCATAATTACTGAGAGGGAAGCGTACTGGCTGCACCTCCCTCTCTCTCTCTCTCTCTCTCTCTCTCTCTCTCTCTCTCTCTCTCTCTCGCTCTCACTCAGCCATCTGTAGTTTAGTCTGTTATCTGCCTATGAGCTCACTGCAAGCTTACACAAACACCCGCCTCCCTCCACTGCCCCCCCATTCCCTCCTCCCTTTTCTTCTGCATGCAACCGCTCTCAGCTCAACCGTCACCACTTCCTCTTCGAGCAGAGAGAGAGAGAGAAAGAGAACTGCTACAGTGCAGAGTCTCTCGGCTGCCGCCCTGTGAGACACCTGATATGCAAAGCAGAGCCGGACTCAAAGAGGAACCGGTTGCTGAGATGGAGCCGGGGTCACACTCGAGCGTTACCACGGCGAATCAGCCACGTGAACGGGAGCTGACTCTTTCTGTTCTCTGGCAGGGCATGCTTCGCCGAATAGAAACCTGCTGCAGAATCTACTTGAGCCTGAGGGTTTGCAAACCGTAGCCTCTCCATCTGTGGCGGCTTTCATAAGAACGAGGCAATTATTACATTGATGAACAAGAGAACCCCCCCCGCTGCACCTGCAGATGAAAATACATGCAGGCTGTGCCGCCAGCCGAGAGCCCAAGGAGAGGCAGGAAATGACTTCTGCTGAAGGGGAGGGACGGGGCTCTGTATTAGACTTGACACTCCAATCACAGTCCCCACATTTGTAAATAAGGGGCAGTAATTCAGTTTTTACAGAGGTTGGGCACAAAAATTGAATTCCAGCTGGAACAAACTACACAGCGCACACCCACAATCACTCACTCACTCACTCACACACACACACACACACACACACACACACACACACACACACACACGGAAGCACGCACGCACACACCCATGGACGCACACGCACACATGCACACACAGGCCTACCAACACAAACACGGTGTTAGTACTTTGTACTAACTTCCACGTATTAATCACAGGAGCAGGAAAGGAAAATAATTAAAACGGGACAATGACCTCCAAACATAAAAGTGTCCGTCTACCGGAGATTATTGATTAACAGCGCAGAACCTTAGCCCCTCCCCCTGTGCCCTTTCATCCTGACCTTGATGTAAACATCAGTGGAGGGCGGAGTCAATGACAATGACAGAGCGTGAGGTAATAAGTCATCTCAACTCATTCATTATACCACAGACATATCAGAGTCCCCTGAATGGGGGGAGTCCGCACTGCATCACTGCTATTTTTTCCATAGCAGCACTCAGGGGAGGTGTAATGTGTGTATGCGCGTCACTCATAAAGCAGAGCGTGGGAACACCTGACTTCACGCCTTTTGTTAAGCTGCTTTTAAATGTCTGCAGCTGGAAATATTCTCACCCACATTAACTGTCTGTTCAAACCCGCAATGCTGAATGTCAAAGGAACACTTTTCACTCATCGCTTCTCTAATTTAAATAAACATTTGGCTTTACATTTGTAAAAGCAAAGTCCAACAGATCTCAAATAAACACAGCAACAAAGCTTGAGAAAAGGTCTGAAAATCTCTTAAATATGTACAATTTAAAATTGCTTTAGGCTTTCATTTCAGGCTTATTATTTTCCGTTTTCCTTTATGATTTCTATGTTTTTTTCCAATGCTGTAGGGATGTGAACCCTGAAGAAGTGTTCCTAACCCTCTTTAGACCCAGAGTGCTCAGCATGGCCTATAGACAGAGAGAGAGCTCGGTATCTGCTTATGACAAATTACCTGGAGTTCTGCTCTCAGCTTCTATTATCATAATCGACTGGCGAGTGCTGAGGTTGGGGGGGGGGGGGGCAGAGTAAAGACCGCTCCACGGGGAGGGGTATTGACCAGAGTCTGGAGTCAATAGCCTCCACTTAATCAAACAAGAGTCTGGCCCCTGAGCCGGGCCTCACTGGGGCGAACGGGTGCGCGGTGTGAAAAGGGAATCAATCTTAGCTCGGATGCGCTGACTGAGCCACGTGCTTAAAAAAAAAGAAAAAGACTTCTTAGAGAGTGAGGATATGGAAAATGACAGGGGCATTCTGGGGCTTTTGGCCGGATCAATCACACCTCGCTGTCTCTGCGCTCTGTGTCACTCCCGTGTGCTTTCACTCTCTGCACCAGACCGGGACGCGATGGTCCTCACCACAGAGCAAGCTCCTCCCCCGGATTGCCGACCGCAGTCACTGGGACAGCTAGGCCTGTCCTCCAAAAGACTGATCAGCAGCCTAAGAATAGAAGCAGTCTGAGAATAATCGGTGAGGAT
Organism: Megalops atlanticus; assembly: GCA_019176425.1. Taxonomy (NCBI): domain Eukaryota; kingdom Metazoa; phylum Chordata; class Actinopteri; order Elopiformes; family Megalopidae; genus Megalops; species Megalops atlanticus. The sequence goes on from CM032879.1 coordinate 15,016,118, forward strand.
GCACAACCGATCGGCATTTTCAGTTCGGTTTACGTTTCCTTTGAAGATCAATACGTATTTGAAAGAGAACCCCAGGGAAAGCATTTACTGGGCCGTGGTGAATGCACAGCACGCCACCGGGCCTGATCATCTATGAAGGCTTTGTACTTCAAACAAAAATGCATTCCCTAGGTTGTGTACACCTTTAAAAAGCCAAGCCTGCATGGCTCTGGAGGAGAAAGACGGTTATCTACATTCTCCCTGTACAGCGCGGCAGGGGTCTTTCAGCTCACGAGCATCGACAACAGGCACAACCATATGCAAACCGCTTGCAGTAACAGAAATAAATCACCCTCAGCGGCTGTGGTAATGCGAGCAGTTTACATCTCTCATTACAGCGCAGTGACTCAAAGCCCCGGGCCAGAGGGTGACGGTGATTGGCCGCACCGGGGACATCCATGTGACATTCGCGCCTCACGTAAGGGTGCAGAGACACCCGATCCCCACCCGGGGTGCCAGTTTCAGGGTGCGCTGTGACCATGAGCTTCGTCTGGAACCCTCCGCTGAATAATTAAAAAGTATCTCTCCGTTCCTCGGGTAGCGCAGACACGCACACTCTGGCATGGCCTGGAGGGAGAGAACGGCACTCAGCACTGTGTTTACTGAGTGCTCTCTGCACCTTCCGACACAAGATGGAAAAAATATGCACAACAGGATCCGGTCCTGTAGTCTTTTGTGTCCTTGTTCCATTGTGTCACCTGGAACTTAACATTAATTATTTAGCATGGGGTGTAAGCCTATATGCAATCGAAGACAGAGGTGTAGAACTGGGATCCTGTCATATGCTCCATAGGAAAAGTAACAGAGCTCCATTCAGTATCAGAGTGCGTGCCATTCCCTCTGCTTTTGGAGGTGTAAATGACTCTCACACACACGGTTTCTCTCATTACATTACATTACTGTTATTTAGCAGAGCCTCTTACCCAGAGAAACATCCATAGGTTACAATGTTTACATGTTATCCATTTATACAGCTAGATATTTACTGAGGCAATACTGGGTTAAGTACCTTGCCCAAGGATACAACAGCAGTGTCCCAGCAGGGAATCAAACCAGCAGCCTTACAGTTACGAGCCCTGCTCCTTACCATTACGCTACACTACCACCCTCACTCTGGAATTCTGCAAAGGAGGGCATTTTCCAAAGCACCTCAGTTGCCCTCCTGTGAAGTTCCCTCTCCCACGTACCACACACCTCCAGTGGACCAGTGCTGCCTTAATCTCGGCCAACTGGCTCCTACGTGGAGGGTGTCAACCCTGCTGTGAACGTTAACTTCTCTTTGAACAGAAGCAGACGGGGCCTCCCGCTGTGGGCTGCATGTCATGAACAAACGGTCATGACAACCCCCTCCTGACTAAGAAGGGTAACAGATAAAGATTGTGACACCCTCCCTTCTCCTTCGGCCAGCTTCATCCCAAACCGAACCTAGGTTTGTATCCGTAGCATACAGCATGCCAGGGAACATGCCTCAGTCAGGGAGAATGTGTGCCCAAAAGCACCAAACAGGCGCAAAATTATTCTTAAATTAGTCTTATTTTTCTGTGGAAAAAAACTGAACGTAAAAGACAATGTCAAAAAGACACATTCAGTATCTATACGAGAAAATACAACCCAAGGCAAGTGCTCGGTTGGACACAGTATACAAAGCGCTGCCACACTTGTACTGTGACGCTTTGTGTACTTAGTGTGTGCTTATTATGTCTGACTGAAAGACGTCCTTGGGTTTCCCTCTTTTAAAAGTGCCCTTTAAAATCGATCACGAGGAGTTTTACGAGCCCCTTGAAAGTTTTTTGTGCAGCGCAGCCGGTGGGCAGTAAAAGAGGTGGGGCTGAGCGTGTGGGAGCCTGGGGTAACTCAGGACAAGGTCAGTGGTGCCCGGGGGGGTGGTCTGTAGGCCAGAGCGGATGGCCGACCTTGCGTGACTGAACAGAAAAGGGCCTGGGTAAAAAGTCCCTGCCTAGACGCACACGGCTAACGTTAATGCTAACAGATAAGCACATGGCTCACGGGGAGAGGGGAGAAGCCTGAGCCGATGATTACTGAAGCTCGTGGAACCCTGTTGCTCCGAGGGCACGTACGCTGTGAATTCGTAATTGCACCGCATTAGGGTAATGCGTTCTGAGAACAGGCGTCCCCTAAAAACGACATGCCTGTTTTGATACACGCTGCTGGGCCGATGATGTGAGAGAAGAAAAACAAAATGCACCTAATATAGGAGCAAAATTCCACGAGAAAACACTGCGGGGTAATATATGGAAGCAAATACCCTGTTAATGTATTACAGCTTTTAAAATGCGCCAGTTTTTTATATGGTGAGATTAATGGAGTCTCAATGGAAATGGCTTGTAAGAACCATGAATTTTACACATCTGTGTTCAATCTCTCTCCTTATAAAGCTCGATGCTGTACCCAGTTGGGTTAATATGAACAAAAACCTGTAAAATGTAAAGCGCTGGCACCTGAAAAATAAACACATCCATAAAAAGATGTCACAGACGAATGAACCTTTTTTCTCCAGCCCTGAGCTTGTGACTGGGCTTTCTTTACTCTTAAAAGCCAGGCTTTAAATATTGGCTTAGTGAAGTAACATCCACGGGGGGGTGTGTGGAGGTGATTGATGTCTTTATTGTAATTAACTTGTAAGAAAAAAAAATCAATTTTTGTTGCCTCATCAGCCCGGCATGTTATGTGAGTGCTTTTGGTCTTTGCCGATCAGACTGAACTCTGCGATGGGGCTCTCCTGTGTTTATGTAGCAGTGGTAAACATGACCTGCTGCCACTCTGTGGTGGGTGATGGGGACAGACCTGAACACAGAATGGACCTGAACCCAGAACAAATGATTCCATAGGAAAGCGCAAAGCAACATGCCTGTTTCCATCCTGCTCTGGGACAGGATAACACTGCACACTTTTAATAATTTACCTGTTCAGTGCAGGTGTAATTTACAAGGCCCCCTGAGCTGTCCTCCCACAGCAGTTACATACCTACAGCATGTTTTTCTCCTTTGTTTAGAGACATGTACGTATCTTTACTGACCTCTACTGATTCAACCAGTCTTCTGTCACTCCCTGAATGCAGGGACTTGCTGTGCTAAATTTGGGTACAGGGCAGGCTGTAAAGACCGTCAACCTGAAGGTGGATGCTTTAAAAGGCAGAGCACTACAAGAGAAGAACACAGGGGCTTCACTCTCACCCCTGAGCAAGCGAGAGAAAAGCAAAACTGGCCCGGCTGAAGTGTAATGTTGCTGAAGGTAACAGATAAAGGAATGAGCATGCCCTTAAAGCCCTGCTCTGACCAATCACAAAGCAGCACAGCACCACTGATCAGTCCCAGCACTGCTGTGAAAGGAGGGCGGAGGGCGGAGGCCGCCTGGGGCAGGGTGGGCGGGGCGATTGTGGGCGTCGGGTGTAACGCGGGAGGGCTCGGCGGTGCACCCGCGGCAGAGGCAGATAAGCTCTGGCAGGCCGCTGCTGCTTCTGCCAGGCCCCTGGGTTCCCTCCCTCTGGGCCGCCTAGGTGAGCGGAACACTGCGCAGAGCGTGTCCGGGTGAACCTGAGCTCGGCTAACGCTTTCTGGCAAACGGAGCCAGAGCTCCTTCTGTTTTTTTCCACAGCGGCACAAACCCCCAGGTCCTCGTTTGCATTTTTCTGTTTCATTCCCTCTGTCCCCCCCTTCACTTTCTGTTTGGTTCGGCCTCAGATTTCGCCTCAGAGCACTTCTCAGGCTCCCCCTTTTCTCCCTGACAACACGCTCACCATCCTGGTCCCTTCTGCTCCTCGATTTCTGAGCAGATGGCAGAGTAATAACAGACTGCACAAGAGGCCTGATTCTGGAGTCACAGACCTCTGTCATCAACTCACACCTTCAGGGACAAACAACTTTTCTCAACGTATGCAATACAAGTGATTAATTTTACACCAGCCAGTAGCAGTCAAGCCATTTCCATGTCAGTAGTATCTTTACCAAATACTATCAACATGAGGCTAAAAGGCCTCTTTGAACAGCCATTGTTGAAAGTTGAATTTTATGAATCTACATAACTTGCATGAATGATGTTCTAATAGCTGTTCTATAAGGGTCCACTTCCTTGTGATCCAGAGTTTTCTACTACAATTTAATGAAGGGGGTCGGGGGGTGGGGGCCCACTCCTCTCACCTTCTCCTGGGGCGTGGGGGCCGGGGTCCTCGGAGAAGAGGTGTCCTCTGATTGTTTGTCGCGCTGGTTGCAGTCCAGCTGTACGAGACGCTCACATTCCAGGTGACACGTGTAGCTGCAGTCTGGGGGAGGGGACACAGAACACACAGCACCAGTGAGGGTCAAGAAACTGCAGGCCATGCACCAGTCATAGGGCTGGGACTTGCAGCTAAAAAAATCACACATCCCTGGTGAGATAAAATGGTCGCTTAATGAATGTAGACAAAACTTACGCACACTGGGGATTTTATTATGGTGCTGTCTATGAGAACAATCCTTTGCCCTTAATTTCTTAACACTTAACACACGCTTCACATGGTTTATGCAAAGAGGACTTAAATATATCTTGCTGACCTTGGCTGGATAACACGTATTAGGTTTACGCTTAGGACTGTAGAGTAAGCAGCCCTGTGCCATCAGTAATAATACAGAGTGGACTCTTATTGTGCAAAATGCCTTTAGCGGACCATTGAAAGAAATGCCTGCAGTCAGAGAGGACACTTCACAAGGGCTGCTGCAAAGGAAGGTCACACCAAACGCTAAAGAATATGCACAGCCATGTAGCCACTAGCAACTGGCTTCTGTCATAAGTGAGTACGGGTGGTGGGGGACAATGCTTTATACATCGACATCCAGCATCAAAGAAAGTCTGGTTTCTCTGCACATCTATGTGAGCACTGTGTATGAGCGTGTGGGTGCTACCATTGTCACTGTGTACTTGTAACCTTGATCTACTTGTGACACATTGAATGCAGTCGTAAACCTGCAATACACCATTTCCTCTCTTTTCTGTTCAAAAAGAGAATACCTGGCCATGTGTATGTTATAATGGCATGTATGTTACAATGATACGCAGAATCTCCACACATGGTATTACAGACTGGTACTGTGAATGGGTTTATTTTGTGGTTCAATGATTCAATAGGAGAACAGAGGATAGCTTCTCTGAATGTCTGGCTCCACCTAGTGGCCCTTTGGTGAAACAAACAAAATCAGCTGAAAGCTGTAAGATTCCATCTGTCCCCCCACCCTCTCTCCAATGCACAGCACATGAAGACCTGAGAAATAGGAGCTGAAACTCTAAACTTTCACAATGACTGGGAGCTGAGAACTGCTGAACACACAGCTCAAACAGAGACTGTCCTCTGGTTCAAAGCCGGGGGAGGAGATCAATGTTTGAGAGATGACATCAGTCAGTTGATGAAATATTGAAATAATCTTGATTAAATGGCTGTTTACAAAAAACAGCCCCTTAAAAATACCTTAGGGTTTTAAATGTACTGTTGCTCATTTTCACCAAATGTAATAAGCCAATCTTATCACTAGATGCCAGTAAATTTCTGAAATTCTACATCCAGGAAGAAAACCAAGGAATGCACATGTACGGTACTGTGAAGAGGGATGTGTAGGCAGACATTTCCTAAATATAATGACACTTTAATTGACAAGGCATCACTGCAACCTGCAGAGGGCACTGAACTTGTGACACTCAATATTACATCTCTCAAATTTGAGGGGTTCTCAACCTATAATGACACAATAGTATTAGTGAAATTACAGAAAGTACATTTGCCACAGAGACCACATCTTTGGGGCTGGGAAACTGGGCACTGTAACAAACAGCAAGCAGGGTTTGAATAATGCTTACTTCCCAGCATTCCTGTTGACTGAAGAGTTCTCAGCGCTCTCTGGCACTCATTATGTGAAGTGGGCTGTGTAACCGAGGAAACCTCTCATTGAGGCTGGTGCAACGGAAACCCTCTGAAAAAGCCTGACGGGCATTCAGAAAGCAGTGAGATTTCACAGTCTCGCTTTCAAATCGACATGGCTCCAACGTTTCAGCTCAATAGGTTATCCCTCCTGCGTTTCCTATACGGCTTCTCATGCAGTCTCTTGAGAGAGTGTTGTGTTGTTTTTGCACTAGGCAATGGCCAAGGCGACATTGTGAGTAGATATCTCGCGTTAAAACGTGCAGAGGGTGTTTCTGTGAGAAAATAAAACTCATGGAGGGCTTGGATAGATTTATAAAGCATTTATTCATTTGCCTTGTTGGGGCCATTGACTTGGGACCTCAAACTAAACCCCCTTCTCAGGGGTCTGTTTTCAAACACTCGATGCCTTTTCAGACCACATGAAATTACTTTCAAGCCCCAATTACAGAGACACGCTGAATGATACCTGCACGGTAAAAAGAACCAGACAATTTCTCCCAGAACAGCCCTTGGTGGCCTCTATGTGCAACCGTTAACTGCCTGCAGTGTTACCATGGTAACCATCCAGGATTCTTTAAAATGGCCCCCTGATTAAAGACGCTGGCTGGAGCTGATAATTAAAAGAATGCCTGGGACGCTTTCTCACTGCCTGATCTCGGAAACAATCGTCACATTGCAGTTCGGGGCGCTGATTTATCCACTGCCCGTCTGTAATCAGGGCCTGCCTTCGGCGCTGTAATTTAGAGCAGTGGAGAGCGGAGTGCTGCAATTCCCTTCCACTGCCAGCTGGAGGGTGCCCTGGAAGGGCGCGAGCCGAGAGCCAGATTCCAGAGGCGGTCCAAGTCAAACAGCCGAGGAGGAAACGGGTCGGGGAAGGCAGGAAGTAACGCGTCCATCCTGTCCTCCCATTCGCCCCTCCAGCTCGAACCCGCCCAACTCGCCCGTCTGCTCCATGGCAACCCAGGCACGGGACCTCCCCGGTGTATTGCTAAACAAACAGCCCCTCCGGCCGTCAGGAAAAGCAGGCCGTTCCAGTGCCGCATCCACTGGTGTCAGCCGGGGGATGCCTGGAGCCGGGGGATGCCTGGAGCCTGCCTGACGTGCGAAAACGGTCCAAGCCCAGTCCCACAACCCACCCTGTCAAACGCTGCACTTTCACTATCATAAAAGGTCTGCCAGCCTTGCAACACGTTCCACATTCACCTCAATGTGGTCTGGCCTTTTTTCTTCTGTTTTTGTTGCTCTCTAACTGCGTCAGTGTGCAGCGTGGGTACAATGACGGGGGATCTCCCAAGTAGGCGTGTTTAACCTATGTCTGTGCCACAGCACTACAGGCGATGGGGACACAGTTAAATGGACCAAACAGGATCAGCGGGATTACAGGTCAAAGCTGTGCAAAGCCTCATTTATGCAGCCCTTTCGGGCCATAACTCACCAAACCCCCCCTTTCCCCACACAGATTAACAACATAAACCTGGACATATGCTCTCTCTGTCCCAGCCATGCACGTCATTCTTTACCTCCAGTCTGAACCCCTAAATGTAATAATATGGGAAAGGGGAGGGGCTCAGCCAGATTGTAATACCTTAAGCAGCAGGTACATAATTACACACCGAGGGCTTCTCGGGAGGACGACTTTAATGCAGAAATAATAGGAGATTTTCCACCTCGCCGAGCAGCTGTTGGAGTGGAGGGATATTTCCAGACAGGGTTTTGTGTGTGTGTGTGTGTGTGTGTGTGTGTGTGTGTCTGCATGTGGGGGGGCTCAAAAGACAAGATGCGTGTCGACTGCTGAAAGGTGAGAGCCAGTTGTGATCTCCTAAGAAAATCCTTACGCATCAGCAGGACGGAAACTCCTGAGGCTGCACTCCGAGATCGATCAACTTTGTGTCCTACTTTCAATCCCTCTGCATTGACTCCAGCTATTATGCCACCGCACTTCCATACAGAGAATCACACATTACATATAAGATTCTCAATGACTGAATAGACTAGGGGCCTTCAAACTTCCGGAGAGTCTATAGCCTAAATAATAAGGACTCTGTTAAGGCAAAACATGCTCTGTGTGTGAAGTTCATCTGGGTTAATAAGCAATGATTTATCTGTAATGGGGAGCTCTATAAATTGATATGAATTATGACACCTTTTGGTATGTATAAGTAATTCTTTGTGTGCTGGAGTAACACTGTGTATGCTGAAGTTTAAAGTAATCTGAATCTCTTGTTCAGGCACCGGGCACCGAAGCTGCATAACACAGAATCTGCAACTGTGCACATATTATGTAAACCACAGTATCATTTATTATACCACCACATAATTAATTGACCCACTGGCTATAGTCCAATTACTTTTACTGCATCAGGGGCACTGAACCCTGGTGCAGGATGGTTGCACTGTCTGTCCCTGTGCTAACTATGTTGAAATTAGAGCAACCTTCTATATCTGAGAGTGGATAGGGTTTTAAAGAGAGCTGGGAATCTGCTGAATTATGGGCCTCCAGGATCTAAAGCATGTACGCTTGATTACCCAAATTCTAAGAGGTGCAGTCAGCTTGGAATGTCTGTCTGTATGTATGTATGTATGTACTGTTTGCAAGTGTGTCTCAAAAATGGGTTGTCCTTTTCATAACACCTTTACATGAACGGAAGAGCGTGTCCCAGGCTTGGTCCTCCAAGATGCCTGTATTGACATACACCTTAATTCAGCCATACTGAAACCCATTTAAAATCCAGCCACAGCACATGTAAGGCAGAGAGTCTTCAGTGACTGAGTACTGTAGAGTCACAAAGCGGCCACTAGGGTATGCCTGTGTAGAATCTAGCTGAACCAAATGGGCAAGGGTCTAAAATCCAATTTGACATTGTTAATACTTGCCTCTTGATGTTATTCACTCATGAAAACCCTTAATATCGATTCATTAGATTAACAAACAATACATGACAGACGTGAAACTGGAAATAGTAAATATCAAAAATACTGTCACAGATGATATCAAATCCTCAAACCATTGCATTTTCTAATGGCTTAATACAGGTTCTGGAGTACAGAGACCTGTCCTTTCCACTGCATGTCCTTGTCAGAGTCACTTTTTAATTGAAGTAAGAATGCACTTGAAGTAAAGACATCAAATGACTGTAACCGAACATCAAAGCAAAGTGCCTCCTGCATTTTCACACAAGAGCACACAGAAGGGGATTCTCCGGTTAAACGCTCTCACGTTCAGAAGTGTCACTTCCACTTTGACGTACCAGATGAACGCCACAGAAAAAAGCAGCAGTCAGCGCTGGAGGGGAAGCTTCATCAGAAACCTCCCCCCCCAATGAATGCGCTGGAATTCAAGGGGAGTTTTCTGGAGGAACGCTCAAACCACTCACTCGTGACCCTCCGCCCACAGACACACACACACATTTAAAAACACACACACTTGCACAAACGCCTCAGCTTTCGACCCGATGTTCGGTACGGTCAGCACTTTATCGGGCTCTGCTTTCAGTTCCTGCATGACTGCGATGCTGACGGTGACAGCAGTGGAACAAACCCTTCTTTCGCTGACCCCCCAACCCCCACCCCCCCACATCCACCCCCGACCAGTGTCAACAACATTTCGGTTGTTTTTGCTCTGCCCTGCTGGGAATCTCACCCCCTTGACCTTGGGCCGAACGCTCCCCCGAAATGCGAGCTCGCGAGGATGTGTGTGTCACTTAAGGGCGTTCCATGAAGGAAAGAGCCAAGAATCCAGCGTGCGATTAGAGTTTTTTTTCCCAGTGACAAAGCTGAAGGCATAGCAAACACTGCAGGCGGTTCTCTGCTCCAGGAGCACTGAACGTGCACTGTTATGGGACGCGACACCATTCACACGTGCGAAACAAGGTCTGTGTTTGTGCGCCCTGGTCCGTGTTCTCACTCCGGGCACCAGAGTGTTCGCGGACACATGGACACCATTAGGGTAATGGTCATGTTTGCAGACATAAACTGACTAATTGGGGCAAGCAGAGGGCAATTAGCAGGCGATTAGCCACATAATGCCCTCGCTGTGTCCCCCTGGGCGACCCAAAAACAGGGCAGTCCACCACGGCGGGGGTGGGGGCTAGGAGACTTAGAGGACACCTAGGGCTGTTCTCTGAACACTTGTAAGTGGTTTACCAGACAAATGTCCTTTATCGTGTACGCCTAGCTTGATTTTCATTGAAGGAAAAAGTTGACAGGTATTTGAAAATGAGCCCCAGGGAAAATGTTTAATCTAGTTGAATGAACGGAGCACAAGCAGAAAGGTAAGTGATTAAACGTGGGTACGGGGATTTGCAGGGGCAGTTGGGGGGGGAAGTACAGAGCCAGCACTGAGAGGAGAAGCAGGGAATCATTCATCCCCTCCACTTCAGGCTGAACCCTTGACCCTCCAGCTGCCAGACAAGCTGAGCCACCTGGCAGTCGGCCCCGCTCACCGGCCCCCCAGGACCCGGCCCATCACAGACCCAGCACTGTTCCCCTGCAGGCTCCGACGGGCCTGTGCATACACCCCCCTCCCTCCAATCTCTCCCCCAACCCCCCCGACTGGCCGCTCGGCCTGAAAGCCTCTGCTCTCTAACCCGCAGTGGGGGCCAAAGTCAACACGTACTCCTGCGGCCGAACCCGCTACGCATGCCGTGCCCTCGCACACACGCACACACACGGTGGAAAGAAAACACACACGCTATATCCTCAGGCCCCCGCTAACTCCCACTGCCACTAGCACAGACATCTGGACCTCCCTCCTAACATCCCTCTCGCCCTCCCTACACCCGTTTCTCCCTCTCTCCACCCCTCTCTCACTCCCTCCTTCCCTCTCTCTCTCCCTCCATCCCTCTCTCCCTCTCCTTATATTTACAACCTCCATGACTTGTCATTCTTCCTGCTTCCACAGATGTAGATCCTTGAACTCTCTGCTTGACTATGCACTCTCTCTCTCTCTCCCTATCATTTTCACACTCTCCCTTTCTTCCTGTCTCTCTCTCTCTATCTCTCAGATACCCAGAGACATGGTATTCTTATGAACCCCAAGGGGTAAAGGGAAAAGCTTTCCAATGGAAATACAACCAAGACATTATCTAACAAAGTAAATAAGTGGGTGTAGAACCAGGCAGCCAGTTATCAAATGTGGGGACACTGTGGCTGGGGCCGAGAAGCAGGGGATGAATTTCATGGCAGTGAACACTCAAACATCTCTATCTCGCCCCCCCCACCTTCCCTCCTTCTACTTCTCTCTTTCTCCCTCCCACTGGAGGGTATATTTTTATAAGTGATAATTGCATGTGACTGACCTCCTTGCCTGAATGCAAAGATATGGACGTGGAACTGGGTCTGTATTAAACAGACAAGGTGCCAAGAAGCACACCCTATGGTATAGCTGTGTGGAAAAAACATCATAGTTACAGTCTCACTGGGAATTACAGCTTCTTAACTAACTTAGATAGGCTTGAAACTGGTGCTGCATAAATTACTGCTGCCCAGGGAATACAGTATTTCTCTGTGATCAGGGCCATCAGCACATAACCCCTCTGTTTGTGGACCAGGCAGCATCAGCAATAAGTCACTATGTATAGCGTAAACTCAGATCTGCCTCCCTGTAAAGCGCTGATGGGAAATGCAGGCTTGTGTAAAATTTCTGTTGAAGCTGCCCATGGATTTTTCAAAGCGAACAAGCTATGAATTTTTATTTTATTCTGAGAACTGGCAATCCAGTGCACATCAGATATTTTTTCCAGCTGCTGATTCCTTGGTGACCAGCACCGTTGTCAGGTTAGCATTCCAGTAATGAGAAATGGATGACATGAGGGGAAAAAAAAAACAAAAAAACAAATCAGCAGCAACACCCCTCCTTGGTGCCAAACTCCGGGATTCCTGGCATCGGCGTGCTCCGAACATTTCCACAAGGTTCCATCCTGCCTTTTACATCCCTCCCCAGCGCCGGAGCCGTTGCCAGAGAAACGGCGAGAGGAGAAAGCTACATCGGAAAAGAGGCATCGCTCACTGCATTTCACTGACAGGGAGTGAGGAGCGAGCCCAGAATATCTAAGGCCTGACCAAACGCTCCACGATCAGGCCCTGGCCAGTCAGTCTGATTACTGGCCTGCTGTTTGAGGAGGCATTAAAGTGATGCACTATGGACTGCAACAAAGGCCCCTCTGCTATGCAACAGTCTGGTTCCTCATTATCAGCTCTCTGCAGGACGGTCTCATGTAAATGCCATACACAAATTAAGGCTGCAGCGATTTATCAATACAGCTGAGTGTCGTCATCTTCTCTTACAACGCGACAGTGGTTCAGGGACTCCTGTATCAATGTTTTTTTTAAATTAAATATGAACACAAATATCCATAGTTACACTAAGTTAAATATATAACCGAGTCAAAGCAATATGTGTTTTTACATTTTTGCTTAAGGCACTGTCACTTAAACAATGATTATCTTTAGCTACAGTCACACAAGGAACTGTAGTTCTCAGCAGTGGAAATGACATGCAGATGGGCTTTATGTCATCTGGGTGGAGATCTCCTAATAGAGTAGAGTGTTGTTGTATGCATTAAGTGATGTTACATATCATGAGTATTATTATGTATCACTAACACTGTATGTGTATAGTATCATAAGGAACATAAAGCATGGAGATCTTGAAAGCCCTCAGAAATAGAGAAGGATCTAGCTAACGAGTGTCCTCTTCATTACTACTCTTATTGAGAATTGATACATCTTATGCTAAATGTCACAAATATCCATATACTGTATTTGTCAAGCAAATTATGTACATTTCGAAATCCATTTCACCATGAGATACCACTGATTATTGTGATTCATTGATCTGACGTACATCACAACTAGGAAGCTAATATATAGGCCAACTATCAAAATACCAACTAGGAAGCTAATATCATAGTTTATGGCTTTAGCCAACTATGAAAATATCATAGTTTATGGTTATTTTTAATTTCTGATTTTCCCCAGGAACAGCCCCCAGCACTCACCCACAAATCAGGTTACTGATCAAGGTGGATGACACACACCCAGCTGTTTTTGTATGTTGGGTTAACAGAAGTACAGGCCGGCAGAATGGATTCCATGCACCCTGTTGCAACCCGGGGTGGGGCATCAAAGATGCACGGCTGTTTACAAAGTCTCTGAAAAGTTCTCCTGCCTGTACTACCCAAGCAACCCCTGAAGGAGCACCATGCGCCATAGGACATGAGCCACAGTCAGAGGCCTTCCTTACTGAAAAACCCTGCCAGCATCTGGTGCTCTTCCTAGCTGTGATCGACCCTGCCACACAAGTCAGAGAACACGAGGAGCTTCACAGCTCCAACTGCTGATTCTATCTGAGGCCCGGGAGGAGGAGGAGGATGCTCACTCAATGAGCTCATCTTGTTTTTCAAGCTCTGACAAAACAGTCTTGAAATGGAAATTTGGAGCCAGTCACCGCAAAAAAACATATGTCCTCAACAAAACATGTTCTCCAAGCCGAAGGCAATTTCATTCCTCGACGTATGTCAGCTGACCTCCAAATGTTATTTGTGAAAAGCATTGTCATGCACAAAACATTAAAAAAAGTCCCAGTCACTTCTTTGAGAAGTTTCCACTTCTATTACACAGATCTATTGCTGGAGTAAGCCCCAATAGAAGTCCAGTATTTCCTCCAAAGCAACTGAGTGAGTACTGTAACAGACAACTGCCCTTCTGTCCCTGGTCTGGGGTATGTAGCAGTAAGGCACTAAAGGGTGTGAATGTTTACCTTTGTGAGGTGACTTGCACTAGCAAGAGGGTGAGAAGCCTAATCTCAGACTCACTGAACAGCAGAGTCCAGGTGCTTACTGAAGGGACAAGGACCCAGATTCTAGCGCTCTGAGGTGGCCAACACTCTGCCTGATGGGCTGCAGTTTTACTGTCTGCATAAACCACATGGAAGAAAAAACACAAGCCTAATACGATTAATTCAAGGTTTTTGGAAAATATCACTATTAATAAAATGACATTGTGAAAATTTGTTTGGTTGGATGCACCAAGATATTGGCCCTTAAGGGATAAAATTTTGTCCAACTAAAATATTTCCCTTTTGTTTTTTCTCACTGAACCACCCACAAGAGCCTTTTAAAGACTATGACATGCAAAAACTGGAGACAGTGGAGGCTGTCCAGGTGCAGATGTCTGCTTTATCACCCCGGAAAGCCAAGCGCGTTGGCACGCGGGGGTAGAGCCTCCGCGCGTCAATTTGCGTTCGTTAGGAGAGCAAAATAGCATCATATTTTCCCAGCCGTGGTAACCAAACACGCTCCAGATCAATTCAAAGTTCCATTTCAAATCCCCTGCAGCAGGCTGCCGGGCAAAGCACAGGGCTGCTGAGAAAACAGCCCCGGTGTCGTATTCCCCCTCGGACCTCAGCCACCCTGCGCCGACTGCCATCATTCAGAAATATGTATGAACAGCCTGCCGAGCATCTCTACCGATTAGACTCATTCCCTTATAAACGGCACAGGCATCTCCCTGTGAACCGTACGCATTCACCTCTGCTTCCTCTCTCAGATCACCTTCTGATTTTAATTGAGCGGAGAGCAGACATCCCCGTTTCACAGGGCTGGGCATAAACAGCGGCATCATTGTGCCCCTTTGGAGGCTTTCAGGTGCCGCGGCGTTGCGTTCCGCGGCTCACATCCCCTCTCTCCTGTTTACTCTGGCATTCGAAGCGGCGCTCTGTTACCCAGGCGGGCTGCTGTTTAACGGATCCCCCTTTCTGTTCCTCCTCACATGTGCAGAGCGCAAACAAAAGGGAGGGAGCCAGAAAGAGAGGGACAGAGAGGGAGAGAGAGAGGGAGAGAGGGCTGCGGACTGCTAGAACGCTCCCTTTAGAATACCCAATCGGCAATGCAGCGAGCGCTTCCCAGCCGCTGTGTGACCGTGTAGCGCTGGCAATGATCTCGAATCCCCCCTACACTACACATTAAATATCGCCCCCCCATCACCAGCACCACATCCAACCCCACTCCGCTGTGTGGATGCCTGTGTGTGAGAGGAGCAGCCCCCCCCCCCCATCCCCCCGTCCCCCAGAGGTGACCCTACCTGAGAGCACCAGGGAGCTGCTGCTGCTGGATCGGCGGATGAGCCGCAGGCCCTCGGACCAGGACCGGGACTTGGGCAGGCGGCGGAAGAGGCGGCTGAGGCGCCGCGACACCTGTCCGAAGCAGGCGGCGGCGCCGGCCTCCGCCCGCCTCTCGGGCGTCATGCCGGACGCGGCGCCCCGCGGCGCGCCGGCCGCTATCTGCGCGGGGCCGGGGCCGGCGCCATGCCCGCGCTGCCGTCCCGCTCCGCTGTGCTGCGCCGTGGGCACGCTCGCGCTGCGCTGTGGGCTGCTCGCATAAGAGGCTCCTCTGAGTCCACCATCGCAGCCTGCCGTCGGTTTTGGGCTGCGCTCCGACGCCCCCCCGCCGACGCCGCCGCTGTGCGCACGCCGCCCCCCCCGCGACACCGCCCCCCCGCCTCTGACCCCCGCTCGCTCGCTCGCTGGCTCACTCGCGCCCCTCTCTCTCTTCCTCGCGCTATCCCCCCGTCTCCTCGCACAGTGCCGCGCTCGCCCCGTCCACTGCAGCGCCCACACACCCTCCGCTCTGCAGCATGCTGCTGCTCGCGCTCCTTAAAGGCACAGCGGCCCCGCTTCCAGCAGCAGCCTCTCCTTTCCCAGGACCCCCCGCCGGGGGACGCCCGGATCGTCCCCGCAGTGCCCCCCCCCCTCCTCCTCTCTTCCTACAGGTTACTGACGACGCTCCGCGATCCGTTCGGGGGGGGTGGGGGGGGTGGATATCCCGAGGGACACGGCTGTCCTGTGCTGCCCGGCTCTCTGCAGTGCAGGTAGGCAGCCCGTCTCCGGCCCGGGTTCCGGCCGATCTCACGGCACCGCGGTGAGAAGCGCTTCACGCGGACCGCGGCAGAGCTCTCCCGGAAAGGCGGCTCATTAATGGAAATGATATGCGCCGCTCCGGCTATAAATAAGTGAGAGCAGGGGATGATGGGACCGGCTCTCCGCTCGCCGTCTCTAGCGAGGCTTCGGACTCAGCCCAGATCTGTCCGTCCTCCGTCACAGCTTCCGTTCAGTTCCTCTCACATCGAGGGAATTTCTTACACAAAAACACGAGCACGTTTACCGCACCGTTTCGCAGCCTTTGTGCAGGTTTCAGTGTGTTTACCTGGCCACGTTTAGGGCTCGGTCGCTTGGGCCGCACACAAACACTCGCGGGGGTGCGCGCGCGCACGTGCGCGCTCTCACACCCGCGAGGCCGTGGACAGACGTCGCATTTTTTTTGCCACCCAAGCTGAGCGGGGCATCGATACTTACATCATCATTACACCATCAA
This sequence comes from Megalops atlanticus, assembly GCA_019176425.1. Classification (NCBI taxonomy): domain Eukaryota; kingdom Metazoa; phylum Chordata; class Actinopteri; order Elopiformes; family Megalopidae; genus Megalops; species Megalops atlanticus. The sequence continues at coordinate 15,032,435 of CM032879.1, forward strand.
CCACCTTCAGCTGCCAGCGCAAATCCGTTATCACTCCCACTTCCGGCTCTCGCACGCCTAGCGTGCATCGATCGCCATATTAACGCTCTACATTGCGCTCGTTTATAGGCTGGTTCGGTCACACAGACCTTCTTATGATGTATGCTGCTGTAAAACTGGGCTGCCTTCTCACCTCCCCCTTACACACCCACCCTCTCCCAGAAGCACAGGACCAGACAAGGACAGCCTATATTTAGCCGGTGACAGAGCCGCTACGGGTTCTGTCAGAGCTCGGCACCAGCCGCAGCGCTCGCACGCAGTGATCCCGCACAGAATCCTTCCTGTTCTCTCACCCACCTGTTCTGCATATCCAGCACTCCCACTGCACAATGACTAACGTACACCCAGATGATTCGGGCATGGAGCCAAGCCACTGAAACACGGGGATCTGAAAGCAGGCTAAACCTGTATCCTGGGGGGGTTTGGGGGTGTAGTAATGTCTCAGTTTAGTCATTCATACACCAAAACAGGAAGTAATACATGGGAAAAGGTGAAATCAGAAAAGTATCAACACAGAGTTTATGTACTGACAACTGAGATACTGACAATAACTTTGTGCATACATGTTACATTACAAAATGAAATTAATATAATGTAATATTAGAATAGTATCTTTAAAATAGTATTGTAAAAGTATGTTACAAATCAAATCCACTGATAGTAAAGTATACAAATATATTAATATTTATACAATATGTATACAATGCATATCCACCATAATGAACATTGTACACTGAATCTATTATAATGTATTTTTTGATATAAAAAATCACTTCAATTTGGAATTCTATATTCTGGCATATATTGGTTTGAGTTGATACACAGTCTGGTTTACGCTTATGTGTCCACTGCACAAATCCTCTGAGCACAGCAAAGATGTTTCGTAAGAAATGCTGAGGTCCCTTGGACGTCACTCCCCTGTCCTGACTCAGGCTGAAGGCCTGGGATTCACGCAGTCTGAAAGGAGAGAGAGCTCGTCCTGTGCACGTGGCTGGAGGGTGCTGATTAGCCCTGCTGCTACCTTCCCCTCAACCACGTTTCTCTGTTTATCAGCGAGGGGCACAGGGAGCTTAGCACAGCTGCGGTTCTCTTCCTTTTTTACTGGTGAGGGGCACAGCAAGCTTAACACAGAGACCAGCTGGGTTTTTTTTCTCAATGAGGGGCAGAGTGATCATAACAGAGTCCTTGACTGTGCTCCCTGCATTATCTGCTGGAACCTTAAATCTTTTCCGGCCCATTGACTGCCGTCGACTATCTGCAGGCTTCCGGTTGACTAGGGGGAGGAAAATTCCTGTGACAAAAATGCCAAAATGGAACTAGGAAAAGGGAGGAGGATCGCTGATAAATAAAATTAAACAGGCCATGTCAAAGCAGACAGCCCATTATGCGAGGGAGCCTGAAATAATAATGTCAGCGAGGTTGATAATCACAGTGATTATTGTGGTGACATGATTACGCCTAACATTTGTTGGTGTGGTAATACAGAACACAACTTCTCAGAGCTTATCAGTCTTGAGCAATGGGCCATCTACTTTTCACTACATCACACAGAGGAGTCTTTCCTGTTTGCATTGCAGGACAGGGGGCAGACTTTCAGGGTAAAATTAGGGATGCTGTGAAGTCCCTAAAACTTCATACCGCGGACAACACGAGTCTGTGGTTTTTCTCAGAAATGAAAAAGAAACTATGCTGGTGTTTCAGTTGCGATGATGACAAACTATATCTCGGGTGCTTGATTTTTCACATCTAAACTTGTGCGGTTTGCTGACACCTTCAATAAAAGGCAGAAACTGCACTGGCTGACCGAAGGAGGAAAAGAGGCAGGAACATGACATCTGGGACTTCCCTTGTTGGCGGAGACTTCGCTGGTTCTCGGAGCCTGTAATTTACCAGCGGGGATGTTTACTGGGGCTGGTCTCTCACTGCGCTTCGTCACGGGTGGTTTCTCTCTGCCCCACGTGACCTCAGCAGTGTGACTGAACAAACACTGCCCAACAGGCCCAACTCTCCGCTGTGTAAGTGAGCAGTGACACCCACCCACACTCTCCTGAACCCTCACCCCCCTCTCCTACTTTAGAAAACTCTATTTGCTGGCAGAGAAGGTGAGAGCCACTCTATGCAAACACTCGGTCCCTGAGGAATCTCCCTTCTCGATCCACGACGTCTCAAAACTTTAATTAAAAACTAATCCGACAGCTAATTCAGCCGTGAGGTCTAATCCACCCACAAGACAGCTAAAGGCCGTTTTTGTTCTGTCAGGGATTATGGGCGAAGACAGACAACGTAATGCCCTTGATCTGGGATGGGGGGCATGGGGGGAACAACCGAAAATTACAGGGATTAGAGCGGAAAACACGGACGGAGGATCTGTAGTCTGTCTGCCCGAGCTCACGGTGCAGACAGGACGGACAGCTCCATCCTGTGAGCTGGCGGCATGCGTCTAGAGCGAGGTGTCATCTTCTCTTCAAATCAAACCGTGTTGGCACTAACGGGAAGTGACGGAGGCAGCGTGCGCCTTTTCAAAGCTTGCAGCTCGCAGCGACGGGTGCTCTGTGCCGCCCGAGTGGCAGGAGAGTTACTGAGAGCTGCAACCAATAAAGCCACCCTGGAATGAAATCCAAACAGGCCATTATCTTAGCATCGCTCCGCCTCCCTTTCAGTTATGAGGGGTAGCTATAGTTAGAGGAAGCTCTGAGGGCCCTATCCATTCTGTTTCTCGAGGTCACGGAAACAATACCCCGCTTCAGAGGATAAATTTGACCTGAACCACAGAGATAGCTGGGAGGCGCTTTTAAAACACAGCAGAGAGGAAAAGCAGAGAAGGAGAGAGAATAAGAGAGAGAGCACTGTTTACGGCTCTGACATAACCACTAGCCTTTCATTAGCCATATATAATTGTGGCCTCTGAGTTTCGGCACTGATTTGAAGCGTTTAAGAACCCCTGTCTTTAGCTGTATAGACAAAAATCACCACCCAGAAAAAAGAAGCCTGACCATAGATTAAAGCTCTCGGCAGAGAAGCCAGCTCAAACACATGTGCTATCACACACACTCGAAGGAAAGACTGCATTTCGTGCTCCAAAAGCTACAAGAGAGCTTAATAGCCTGGAACAGGGAAAGGACTGCGGAGGGATAGAAGATTTGCAGTGTATCTACGCTAGGCTATTTCTCATTCATCAATGTGTCAGTGCAGGAGATGGGAGCCAATGGTGATGGACAGATGCTGAATGCTGGGATAGAGCTGGGATAAAACACAAATGGCCAAAGGCAGCTGTACTGGCCTTCATTATGACCATATATATGCTGAGCAGATACTCTGAACAGCAAGCATGTCACCATTCACAGCGTTTCCCGTGATAAGCCAGTGAGAAAGCGGATCGATGTCTCTGTGGTAAAAGGGCAGTCAGTCTGCTTGACAGAGGTCGCATGGCATGCACAAGGTCACTCAGGGTCATTTGGGGTCTTTTAAATTCAAACAATACAAAAATGCTCTCATAAATTAAAGTTCAAAAGACAAAATCTAGGTTATGTTAACCCAAGCAGGCACTTACTAGGATTTTTAGTAAATGCCTGCAGTGGAAGAGAAAGTATACGTAGTTTGGAGCATTTCCCTTCTTTGACTGGGTTATAACTGAGTGCAAGTGGGGAAACAGTGAAAGGCTTTTCAGTATTTAGGCCTTCATCCATGTGTTTTTAAATGAAATGCCCATGCAGGACTGCGGCAGCAGTGTCAGGGCCTGATGGATACTGTTAACTGGGTTAGTGTAACTCAAGAGTCCCTCGCCGCGGCGCTCGAGGGAACGCGCCAGGCAACACGAGCCGAGCCCCGCATTGCCGATGACCGGCACTGCGGATAACGGGGCCAGCTGTGATCCCCGGCCCCTGCGGAACACGGACTGCAGCACGGCAGAACGATGCAGCACGCCGCTAAACCCACCTCAAAAAAAAAGGGTTGTTAATCACTGTCTCTCTGGCGATAACACCGAAACTCACCCTGCTCTGCTGCCTCAGCGGCCATATTAGAAGCAAACGCATGCTGGCGTACACCTGCAGAGAAGTGCGCGGCGCGGCCAGGAAAGAGTTAGCACGGTGTCTTTGGGAGGCATAGTAAAGTGTCTCGGTCGAGCGAGCTGCTCCGGATGAGGTGATAAATCAGACCCTCCCTCCCTCCCTCGCTTGCTCCCTTGCTCGCGGCAGGGGCCCGCGGTCAGAGCCCCTCCATCACACAGCTGCGCTCCTGCTGACACACTGCCAGCTCAGCAGACTCCCGACACACCGCGCCCCTTGCGAGCACAAGCCGCTGCGGCTGCCCTCCCCTCCACCGCTGAGGACGGCAGGAGACAAAACATCTGGTGTCGGGCAGAGAAACGGAGGGAGACTGCGCCCGTCAGCTGCCGATAACGTCTGTCTGCATCTAAGCAGTCAAAAACCAGGAGAGGTCTCTGCTTTGTTTCTGCCTTTTCCATTGTGGAGAAAGGGGGTATGATTTACCAATAAAGCAACTGCCCTGATGCATCTTCCTGACCCAAACATGTACTGTGGATATGGTTATTGAGCTGAATGGTAATTCAAATTATTCTAACATGAAAGTGTTCTTTGCTGACTAACACTTCGGTTGACTGCACTGGGCAGATCATAATATCACCCCCTCCCACTGCATAAAAAGGCCTATACGAGTGATGTCATCAGCCTGTTCACACATCAGTGATGTTACGGTAACAGTGTGTTGAGACAACAGGGATGTCACTCGAACAAAGTCAGCAGACTTTGGCAACATTGACTGAAATGTGATATTTGGTGTCTAATGAATGTCAACAGTTTTGCTACCACCCACATCACGCTTGTGTGTGTGTGATGGCTGTCTTTTAGAAGGTTCTTCCTCTTTATGCCCGACTTACAGCATGCACGACATAAACTCTGCAATGAGCAATAATACTTGTCTGCTTTGTTAACACTGATTAAGCGTCCCAAAGACAACTTCATTAATTCCAGACTGGGTAATTAAGCCCATTGCGGAGGTGTTATCTGTCCCAGTTTTACTTATTTATTTATTTTTTGGCAACAAACGCCACATCTAATAGACGCCGGAAATCTTTCTGCTCTACTTACAGAGACGGTTTCAGATAAACAACCACATGTACAGACACACACAGGCGCAGCAGCCCATGAGCGGCAAGGAGCTCAGCCTCCTGGGAACCTCGAAGGGGGGAGTAGGAGCTGTCCTTCAGCGATGTTCTGAACACAATGCTTTAAAACAATGGCCCCTACCAGGACTACCCCTACACCTCCCCTCTGCCGTGTCCCTGACGCGAACTGCCCTCCCCGGGCCGAGCGCCTCATTTCCATACTGCGTGCTGGGAATCAGCAGCGCCCGGCTTTTCAAAAGCAACAGAAAACAAAAACAACCTATAGGACGAACAGCAAAACAACAACGCGAGAGAAAGGAAGAGAACAAAGCCGCTGGCGTTAAATGGTTCAGTTGTCCACATCCCCCAAAGCGAGAAGCATGCGAACCATGCATTCTCATCAGAAGTGGAACGCACTATAGAATGGCATTAATATGTGAACGTAGTTAATGAAATGTAGAGGCTCGCGAGAGTGAAGAACAGCGAAGTTCTGCGGGACGTTCGGCGTTTTACATCACCCCTTCTGCAAATGGTAATGCAGGCAAAACCTTTACGTAGGTGAAACCAAAGCTTTTTAACTGACACAGACAGCACGTCTGCATTTCTGTGCTGATATATATTTTTTTACAACCAGAGCATCTGCTGAGTGATAAAGAGTAAAAATTAACGTCTGGAGATGGAAATTAAATGGAGGTACTTCCATATCCAAGATCCTCAGCATAGATCCTGCAGTTTATGGATCTCTGCTCCCCTCCGCAGCACACACAAATACTCTGAGGACGTCCCCTCAACTGTTCCGCAAACAGAATATCTGGTTTAAAAATGAGAGTCCGTTACAGATGCTGGAAAAAATTGTGAACACTGCATGCATTTTACTGGCAGCAACCTTGAAATCACTCCCCTGAGACATTCCGCCAGCCAGTATCCCAGCCAAGTACTTACATGGTATAAAGACAAGACAGTGCATTTCTGCATGAAGTGCCCTGGTATTTTAACATCAAAGACAGTCAAACATTGCCACCCCAACCATAGCTTGGTACAGTAAATTTAATCATACCTATGAAATTGGTTTATCGTTCCCTTTCTTTTTTTGGTAAGGGATCTGAGGAAATTTGAGGAACGTTGCCAATTTGCTATTGACTCTCTCCGTTTCTGTCAAAGAAAACTACTTTTCCACAACTTTTCCATCTGTTGCTGTCACGCGTTTTGGAATAAAAAACAAACACCACCAACGACAGCAGGATGACAAAATGTCAAAATCATACCCCTAAAGTTTGAAAACAAGCTATAGCTTGTCCTTTCTCTTGTTGACGGAAAACGTGGTTCATTACTGGGCGTACCTTCATTTCTTGTTTTTATTAACTGTTTATACGGCACAACGTATCATATACCACAGCTGTCTGAAAAATTTTCCACCGAGTTAAAGTTCATATTTGTAGAGTGGCTAAAAACGGATCAACTGATATGGGAAGTAAAAAGTCATTAAAAATACTAATTTAGTTATCTGCTTAGCTAGTGTCATCCTTCTGTATGTTCTTTTTAAATCCGTTATTTGCGCACTTCAACAGAACAGCACAGTTGAAGTAGCAATACCTACTTTTACACTTCCTGGCCTCGCCGTTGACTTGACGATTGCAAGCGTCACACCAGTCCTGTGTCGCGGATCTGGAGGTGAAAAGGTGTCCCTCTCCCTTCTCTGGCTTCACTCTGGGGTCCTGGGTAAAGATGGACCATACCTCTCTCCTCGGAGGGTCGCTGCGCATCATCTTTACTACCCCAGACCTTCCCTGCGTCAGGATGGGCACCCTCTCCCCGACGAGCCATTCCCCGTACCCGTTTTCGTCGCCGAGTGACCTAAAGTCGAGATGTTGGTGCACGGTGATCTGGGAAGCACGTTTTCCCCCGGATCTGTGGAGGTTCGCGTGTCCTGTCGGGGAGCCGTTTGACTTGAACGCCTTGGAGTCTTTAAGTAAATTTCCTTGCCCGCTTGCAACGGGACTGCAAACTTGTGTGCAACTCGTGGCCCCGCAGCTTCTGTCAGGGCTCCGTTTCACTTTCTTCAATTTCCCATTCTCTCCGTCTTTTCGGCTCTTATTTTGCAAAGTCTGGCTCGTGTCCGCGGCTACCGTCAAAATTGCCCGCAAGTCCCCACATTTTGAAGACTTCCCCGGGCAAGTGCTGTCCGCCACCACGCCGACCGTGCAACGTGGCTGCTGACCGAGGTCTACCACGTAGCTGACACCGACTCCGTTCTCCGGAGATCCGCGGTGCTCTGGAAGATGAGAATGATTTAAGGATGCTAACGGTCCTGAGACTGCGGTTCCGACCTTTCCCACCATGCTCTCCGCCGCTGCTGCACTCCTCCTGGACTTCATCTCACTGGACGATTTTCTCAAAAATTTCTTCCTTTCGTTCGCCGTCAGCTTCTTCAGAAAGAGCTGTTGATCGTCGAGGTGGTGCTGACTCGTGTGCTGTCCGAGGGTTAGAGACGCCATTGCTTGTCTACGGACGAGCAAGCAGTGTAGCAAATGTAAATTAAATTGGAGCGGCAGCCAGCATGTAGTGACGCACTCCTGCAGCTGAAAGCTTTTAATGTGCCAAAGGCAAGGGAGACGGGCGCTCTTAAAGAGAACGTGACTCTTCCTCTTTACACATCACACTATCACTCATGGGGAATTTAGCGCTTTTAACTTGTGGTTGTGTTTTTTTTTTTTTTGTGTAAATATTCAACACAAAATATTACAGCCATGAATGTCATGGCATAGCCTACTATTGTATAAACTATAGGCAAAAGTGAACAAAGTCAGTTACGCATAATTAATAATGATGAGGGGGTTAAAATCAACTTCATTAGGACTAAGTTACTTTGGACTGACAGTTTTCACAAAACATTACCTACTCAATGTAGTTGAAAGAAGACGGTGCCCAAGGAGAAATACAGAAAATTCAGAAAAGGTTAAGATCAAGAGACTGAAGTGCTAAAACAACCAGCTATGTTGACGCTGTTCACCTACTGTATAAAACTGATGTCCCCATTGATAAGACATACACACGTACGCATGACATAGTGCCGTAACTTTTCTCATCACAAAACAAATGACAGTTGGCATAGCCTGCTTCCCCCTTTTTGAATTCTTAATAAATATTTTAATAGTGGTATAGGCTACTCATTTGTATTCGACAAGAAAAGTGAATTCTTGGGAAATATAATTTATAAGACAAAACATCTGTTCTGTAGCCTAACTAGGCACATAAAAGTAATGTTCACAAGAGGGGTTATTTTAAAATTGTTCACACTGGTCCCTTTGTTTACTGCTATGACCGGAACTGCTTCGCTGTGAGGGAAATTGATAAAAATTCCATGTGAAAATACAACTGTACACTTAAAACCGCGAAGCGGGGTATGCTCGTTCAAGTGAGTCCCTAAGTGCCGCAGGAATTCCCCGACGGTTTCAAAACACCCCTGAACTTTTATTTTGTGTCAATTTTTTCTTTTGCCGGACAACGCTTTCACTTTAGATATAGAGCTATATACCATCGATGTATATTGTACATGTTTTAGTATATGTAATAGTAATCCTAATAATAGAGTTGATGGAGTCTGTATATATCTGGAATAACAGACACATTCGTAGCAACAAGTAATTTTATTGTATTTTCTCGATACATGTAATGCAGTACACCTTTCACTAACAAGCACACAATATTGTTTTATACGGTGTGTAACAATGGGGTGTGAACAATTCCAGAAAACAGCAACGAAATCTAATGCTTTAGATCATCAGCTGATACAGATCTGGAATAAGAGGTAACTTGAATTCACATAAATGATAATGCCTACTGAAACTTCAGTTGAAGCGGTTGCTTGATATTGCTCTAGTTCACCATATCACTCATGTCTCTAACATTGGCTCCAGTTTCTGTACACTGAAATGGGTGGTTCTATGAGGAAATAAACCACAGAAAGGGGTTTGGTTGGACACATTTATAAATCAGTATTGAACCAGCACTTGATTTGTCCAACTAAATAAATTTTCTGTGGTTCACTTTAACAGCATATTATATTTCCAGTAAATGTAAAATAAAACAATTTAAGAAAAATAATTTCCAGCCCCAATTAAAGAACAGTGATTTTTTTTATAGAGCAGCCCAAGCTTCCCAGGAAATAAGCTCAAATCCAATATGCAGTTTGTCAAACAAAAATCAAGATAGGTACCGAAGAACACCAAATCAAATATCACTACATGACACATTTCTCGATTACAGCTATAATATGTACATAGAGACGTGTGGACTGACAGGTGGACCACATACAAAAGTGGTTGGCTCCAATTTTACAGCCCTGGCAGTTTGGAAACTCTGCCGTTCTGCTTATTTGGACATCAGCAGGACCCGCTGTATTGAATGGACTCTCCTGACAATCAATAGAGTAATTACCGTGGTGGGGCTGCATGGTTAATTCTCAATATGAAATCAATTGTGCAAGTGGCAGCTTTAAGACTTCCATTCAAGGGGAACACTGAATATGCAGTTGAGCAATAATTAGGCCATTGGGCTGGTGAAATGGATAGACACATAAATGTGAGTGACCCTGAGCTGTTTCTAAAGCACACCAGACCAATGCTTTACTCTATAAAGACAAGACCAAGAGGCTTGCTGACCTCTTCAAACAAAAAAATACAGAAAAAACCAGTAACAGTCTACTTCACTTTTAAATGGCCGACATGAGCATATGGACATTATCTGTCACGTACACAAAGAAATCTGTATAATCACCAACAGAAAACATGTAGAGATAAACAGGGGTTTACACGTTGATCCCAAACATCTGAGATCTCCCCTAGTACCTGACCCTGTGAATAAAAGTGCTGTGTTTCTGAAAGCTTGTTTTAATGTTATTCAAGTGCTGAAAGACAGTTGTCATGATCCCTCTAATGGCGGCAAATCAGACTCCTGGAACAATGTTCATCGACCCCAGGCTGTGAAAACAAAACCATACTGTAATTATCAAGAAGTCATATGAAAACATGGCCAACAGTTCTGTAAGAACTGCTCTTCCTTACAAACAGCAGTACCTGCAGCACAGCAACTGGGATGTTGACAGAGTGAATTGACTGAGTGAAATCATACGCTACAGCTAATTCTGTGGACAGTGAACTGGTGTGTGATATCTCAGGCATTGTTGTAATACTATAAGGATGGGCGACCCCCAAGGAAAGCTTGGAGGGACTTCACTGGGCAAATATTGTGCAATGGAAGATGAAGTCCATAGAGGCTGTGGAGTCACTTAACACTAGCTCTAGACTTCATCTCGCATCAGCATCTTTGTGAAGCTGTGCATTAAGGATTTGCCTCCTGAACCCCTCCCAGATTGCTGCTGGAAAAGGTATTAGTGGGCCAGCAGGGGGCACTGCTGCTTATAGGCCAGAGTCAAAAAACCTGTCCAAATAGACTGATGACTATGCACACAATTAAACACACGTAAATATACATTCCACAGCATTCCTCACACATTCCACAGCAGTCCTCAGTGCTTGTGGTGTTTGGCCACAATAGTGGTGACTACACCAGGGTTGTGACCAAACGCCACTACTGGCTCTTCCCAAATCTGGCCTTCTGATTATGCCCTCCAGTTCATTTTCAACACAGTTCCTTACTCCCCCTCCTGACCAACTAGGGCCGCTCGTCACTCGTCACTGGGCGTAAGAAAACCTTCTTTGATGACCACCACTTTTGAATGGTGATTCACACAGATAAGAATGAAGTGCAGACATGCAAAGCAGGGGTACAACACTGATGGACCAACAGCGCTGTAACTGTCACGCAGTACCTCTCAATGATGCTGTTGTTACACTGCAGCTCTCGTGCCACCGCCTCCATCTCGTCCTTCAGCCGGTTTATCCTGAAACACAAAACAATGAACATCATAATTAACTGAACTGAAGGACCAAGCTATCACATACAGCACAAATGCATCATAATGCACAATTCACCTACTGACAAAATCACAGAAATGTTTATATTTGCCATTGCACGGTCAGTGCCTATTTTGATGTTCTTTAAAGCAATAATTTTTACTTTAATCTTTTTACGAGTAAGTAAATATTCAACAAGATAATGTATGAATAATTATAATACATTTTATTCATGCAGCACTGACTGAAAGACTGAAAGTACCTACTGTCCTATGCAGTGAATCTTACAGTATGTGAAAGTGTTTCAGTCTATATACAAGGACAGCTAAGAGACTACTTCAATGCCAGGTCCCTCTCTGACACTGCATGTACTGTATATGTGGCACTCTGGTCTCAATTCATTCCTGCACTTTAGACCCTGATGGGGAACTAAAGAGGCCAAACACAAAGCAGCCATTCACATCCCAGTGATCGGCCATGCTAAGGAGGATGAGTCGTACACCTGATGTTTGGCTGCTCTGTGTGTCCCCTACAGGCACCCATCACCCCACCTGAGGATCATGTGGTCCTTCTCCTTCAGTTCATCTGTGGACTCCGGCCTCCACGCCCCCTGGTGGGCCCTGAAAAGGACAGCGTCCAGGATCTGACAGGGAAGGGAGCACATTAGTGGTCATTTGTATGGGATCGTTCTACCTACAGCATAATTTTAAATATAATTTTTAAATATATATATGGTACTGTGGTATTACATTTGTTACTTAAAGTTATGGACACAGCACACTGCAGTTTGAACAGAGGCCTTTTTCAGTAGTAAGTGGTAAGATCTACCCCACTGTCAGTGGGATGTGAACAAATGCAGGCATGTACAAAAGTCAGTGGGGCTATTCACCTTGCTTTGACGCTCTTCACAAGCTTGCAGATCCCCTATCAGCTGATTGAAGGCATTGCCGAACTCCTTTAGATGGGACTGGATTTCATGGAGAGCACTGGGGACATACACAGAGGGGATCAGTTCTACATTAATCCAGAGGTCAGTTCAGCGAATTGATCACAAAATGCATCCTCTACAGCAACAGCTAAGGCCAAAGCCGACGCTGGGTCTGAAGTCTGAATGGCTGGTCAGGCTCTCACCTGGTCCAGTTGCTGGCTAAGGCGAGAACATCGTGGTATTTCTGTAAGCAATCCTCTCTGTAGATAGACTTTACTTTTTTGATGTTGTTGGACAGGTTAATCCTGTAAAGTCAAATGCATAGGGCAATGTCATGTGCTGAGAAACATGCTCACAATCACACACCAAAGTGCTGACAGTTACTGTCTCACATAACAAAGTTGAATCTTACTTTTCAAACTTGTGAATCTGTTCGTCATTGTAGGTCAGCTCTAGGACAAAACGAGAAAATGAGAAGCGATGCATTTCAGACAAACCACTGAATTTCTGAAGACATTTTTTTCACCTCTGACTTTTTTTGTCCTTTAAAACCCTACTTCATACAGAACTGTGCCATATCTGCCATTATTAATCCAACAGAACATGCCTCCAAATGGGCACTCTCGTTCCCATACAAGCCTCTCTGAAATTCTAATTTTCTTACAATCCGATAATTCACAGCAGGACAGTTCTGTTACACCGCGAACAATGGGCAGAAGTAATCCGAGCGACCAGCTCATCAAATCCTTTCCCAGCAGCCTCGGCGACAGAAGCGGGTCGTCCGCTCATTTCTGCTGAGCTCTAATGTGATATTTCACGGAGGTTTAAAAAGCACAGGCCCGTGCAGTAATGGATGCGTGGTTCGGAGCTGAGCTCGCAAACTTACTGCCCGTCATGCGGTCCTTTCTGTACTGCTGGTGCACCTCAGAAATCTTCTCCAGCAGGAACTCCATCTTCTCAGTGCTGGGCCGGGAGAGAGGTCAGGGGTCATGAGTTCATTTACTGAGCTGAAAATTTCATCTTGTTACTTGAGTTACAACTCAAGTTGTTTTCTTGCTTTTCCTTTCCCAAAACCAAATTAAAGAGTTAGTAGAAGTCGCTTGCTTAAGCGACTGCAGTGTACTATCAGAGGTTTAAGACAACAACAAACAGCAACCTCTGTACCTCACTGCACTTTTAAAATGTATCACTTTGGGCAACGTGCAATTCAAACATGTTTGCCACAGGGAATACATTAATTCTCATGGTATGGTATGGTAACACATCTCCACTTAGCAATTCTGTATTCTTGTCTATACTCTACTCTGCCTTCTTCTGCAGGTAAACAGGATTTGTAATAAGCGTATCCTGAGCTCTGAGTGCTTTCAGAGCAAACACTCTTGACCCAAATGCCGGGGCGAGCCGTGCACCCACCTTCTGTCCTGCGCCAGTATCTCCGAGCGCCTAGACAGCTCCAGGTGCAGGTGATCCAGCTTGCTCTGGAATTCTCGAATACGGTTGGCATAGATGGGAAGGTCCTCCTGGATCTGAAGAATACGTGGTCAGTTTCTGTAAAGCTAAGACTCCACATGTTCCACACTCCCTACTGTTGAAATGAAGACTACTACCAGCATTCCCCATTTCAGAGCATGTAAGACTCTGAACCCTCGCCGTTGACAAAGCACTGTGGATCTCATCTCTCCCTTTTGTCAGAGCATTTAAGGCTTGCCACTGCCCATTGTTGAAAATTTTCAAACTCTGCACTTCCCAGCTACTGAAGCTGGACATTCAGTAATCTCTTTCAAATGGTGCTGCTTCACAGTATCATCTTGCTGGTATTAGCTTCACCATTCTCACCAGTCTGAGCTGCTTCCCATTCTCTGTGCGGTCTGGGAGCTCCTCTGTGGAATGGCCCCTGGAAAGGAGGTACACAAGGGGCGGGGGATTTAGTCTCTGTGAGTGAGAAGTTGAGAAACATCAGTTTCTGCACATTCGAGATGCCAGCCCGTCATTCTCTCAAAGGTTTTAAATGCACCTGCAGTCGCTCTATGAGAAAATAAGCACCATGGAACATGTTCAGGTTACCACAGGTGACACAGATGGCTGACGGCTAACCTCAGCAGCAGTGTAAACCCTGGGTTTAGAGCACTGTCCCACTGAACTCTATCGGAGGTGGGAAGACTGTTCCTAGATGTGGTTGTTACTAAGACTGGTCCCGGATTGCACTCACAGCTTATGCAGCTTCTCTTCCATCTTCAGGCAGGCGATCACCTTCATGTTGATTATGCTGATCTTGTGCACCGTGCTGCCACATTCTGTGCGGACATTCTCACTGCGGCACAGACCATCAAGGAGAGGGTTTCACACACACAATTACCGCACAAACGCTGTCTGCTCGTCAGAACACGACTACCTGCACCTTGCATCAATTAAACCTTGTATCAACCAAGCTGTTTACTTCCATGTTCAAAGTCTGCAACAAAGGCCTCTCACAAACACTGGCATCTTAGTTAAAATCCAAAATATGTCTTGCTTACTCTGAGCACCAATTGTCAAGAAAGTTCCACGAATAAACCCTTGCAATTATTCCTAGAAAGGCATGTGGTGAGCATTCTGGAACAAAGTGGCAGCTAAAACAGAAACAGTAGCAGTCACAAATGAATGGAAGTAGCTCCAGCCAGCGTGTCCTCCTTGTGCCGCCTGCACTTACAAGTACGCGTAGAATCCCTGTAAAATAAGCTCCTGGGACTTCCGTAAGGAGCGGGCTATCCTTAGGTACTGGTGGATGACCCCAACAATGCCCTGGAGGAGAGACCACAGAAGAGACATTTCAGGATGCTGCACGCAACGGTGCACCATGTGAAGAGATTGAGAATTGGGGGTCTTAGGCGTGGCTTGCCTTGGTGAAAGCGAAGTCCGCAACGACGTCGAACCTGGAGGGCATGACGGGTGTCTCGGCTGTGAGGGAGCAGAGAAAAATAGAGGACACCAAACGTCATTATATGGACACGCAACTCTGTACAGTCACATGACCTGTAGTCAGGAAAATCTCAGCTGATTCTCATGATCACCGGGCCTTCCATAGCCCTCAGGGTCCTCTCTGTTCGACTGGGCTGCTGCAGCCGCAGTGACCAAGGTTCCACAACTGCCTGCTCTAACATGTCTGCTCCTAAGTCCTACGTGGAAATAAGCAGTGGCTACGAATGTGTATAACAGGACATCTCTCAAGGATATTTTCCTGTTACTCATACTGGCTGTAACTGTGTGAGACGTGCCCCTGTCTGTCCACCTGCGGTCACCCTGCGGTCACTTCTGAGGTCGCGGCGGGCCTTACGTTCCCGGTGGAGCAGCCCCACGGTCCTCTCGGGCTGGCGGCTGATCAGGAAGATGGGGTGGTCCGGGGTGGTTTGGGGGAAGCTGACCACCGTCGTGGAGGACTCCAGAAAGAGGGGGTGCCCCTGGAACATGTACTGCTGCAGCTCGGGCACCACGCCCGTCTGCCTCTGCACCTCCTTAAAAAAGATGGAGGCCCTGGGAAAGAAGAGGGACAGGGGAGAAGAAGGGAGACGCCGGCAAGACAGGTGAGATGGTGCTGACAACGTGTTTGAGGACAGAATTACCCTCAAGGCTTCAGTGAGGACAGTGAGACAGAGACAGCTTCAAACAGGGAGGTACATTCACTGCAAAGGCAGTAGGACCACACAACTGGATGTCCATTCACTGATAAGAATCACACACTGCAGAGCTGTATGTAGACTCACTGTAAGAGCTCTGTAATTAGATGTCCACACACTGTAAAGACTCTCTGTGAAGTCCTGCTGTAGAAGTACATGAGGACGCACTCACTGTGGGAGTCAGTGTAGGCTCATTAAAAGGACACACTCATTCTAGAAGTGGAGTCAAAGTAAAGACTTCTGTTGTCGCACAGGGTGCATGTTCATATTAAAGACTCAGAAATGCTAGATAAACTAGATGTAAACCCAAATGCTAGCAAACGCTAATGTGCCCTAACTATGGATGCAGAGCCACTGCAGAGACTCTCATTACATTTAGCTGCTTAGCAGACGCTGTTATCCACAGCGACTTACAAAGGATACAAACAATTCTTGCAATTAATCTGTACAGAGTTGTGCTAAAGCTGAGACTCTCGTGGTGTGGAGGCGGACGCAGACTCAGCGCAGGGACTCACGTGTTGTAGCTGGGGATGTAGACGTGGTGCGCCGTGGCCTGCTGCAGGGAGAACACGTGGACGGCCACGCGGTGGAGGATGCCCGTGGTTTCGGCGAAGAACTGGTCGAAGCCCCAGCACTTCTCCTGGTCGGCCTCCAGGATGCTGGCCAGCACGGGGACCAGCTGGGTCTTCAGTCCCCTGGAGACACAGAGGCCATCGTTAGGGAGGCTGAGGACATCCGACCCAGTCCTCGGACTGCAGGAGAGGGTCTCTACGGGGGGGGGGGGGGCGGGACACTCACTCTGAGAGCTGACAGCAGTGCGGCAGGTGGTAGCTCCACTCGATAACGCCATCCTCCACCTTCTGGACCCCAGCGATGGCACCTACGGGTTTCTCTGTGGTAATCTTGTACCTGAAAGAAGAGAGGAGAGAGAGGACTCTCTGAGGCAATGACTTAAATGCATTAATTATGATTATTATGATTTAGCCTTCCTGTTACCTGCCCAGCTTAGCTGAGGTTGAAGGGATACAAAGGCTGTTCTCTAAATATTTATGTGTGATTTATTTAATTTTTCATTCACAATATGTATCTAATAGGAGTTTGAAATTTAATTTGCATTTTCTGTTAAAAAAAGTGCTTGAAAATGAACCCCAAGTAAAGTCTTTGGTTGGACAGGCTGAGTACAAGATCAAGCCATTGGATCTCAAAAGGCAGTTTAAGAGGTGCTTGCAGCATCCAACCAAACCCTTTGCCTGGTTTTCCTATTTTCTTTCAAAGAAGCTCCCTGGTTGTCTTTTAATAGTTGCTGGGAATCGGAATTCCACTCTGAGGAGCACCAGCGCTGTTGGCAGGCACTGCTGGCCTGTGTTCTGTCGATAAGTCGAACTAAGTGCACAGGAGGAGAGAGGGGAGATTGCACAAGTCTCCACACTCAGGAGCCAGGCGGGGTGGTGGAGGGAGGGAGGCTGCCTACATGATCTGCTTGTTCCTGCGGGGGCCACCGAAGGGAATGAAGGGCAGGGTGCCGGCGGCGGCGTGGTAGAAGGTGACGCCGATGCTCCACAGGTCCACCGTCACCCCGTAGGCCTTCTGCTGGGGCTTCCTCAGCACGGCGCGCTCGTACATGTCGGGGTGCTGGGGGTACGGAGACACAGCGAGCTCTGAGGTGGGGCCTTCTATCACGCCATTTTCACAAACCAAAATACAGTGTTGTTTCTGGGTGCCAATATTAAAGTGCACCTGAACACCTCCACGTGCTTCACTGTAACGCACAACACTGCACTTCACTGACACAGTAGCTAAACAGAACCGCAGCCTTGTTGCATTCTGCCAGCAAGATGCAGATGATTATGGTTAATCCTGCCTTCGTTCACAAGCACTTGCTGATGTCTGAAAGCAGCTATGAGTTCATATTTGCAAACTGTAACAGTATTCCCCTTTGTCCATGTCTGTAGTAGATACAAGAACAAAGATGGATTTGGATTTGGGTTTATAGACCAAACCTAGCCCAAATGTTTATCCAAATATTTTTGTCATGGTACATCTATGGTGAACTTCATTTAAATGGATGCACTCTTGCAACTATGCCCTCTGTCCACCTTTACATTATACAAAAACCCCTGATCTGGGTTTTGGGCCATAGCCTGGGAGGACTTTGGGACTTTTATGATCAATGTCCCAAAAGGAGTGCTGCTCATAAAGAAAAAAAACACATGGGGCCGCTTCCAGCTAAGAGAAAACTAAACTTGTGCCCTGCACTCCTCCGCACTTTCCATGCCTGTTCTCCTTCACTTAGACTGGAAACTGTCCCCTACAGTGGCATGAAAAAGTATTTTCCCCCTTCTTGACATACTTTATTATTGCCTATTTGGAGTACTGGATGGTTTCAGATTTTCATAACAAAAGTAATATTGCAATAAGGGAACCTGAGTAGACACAAAACACAGTATTTTTATGTTTATTTTGTTTCTTCAGTGAAAATAGTTAACACACACCCGTATCACCACTGTGAAAAAATAAATGCCCGCTTAAACCTCATATCTGGGTGGACCACCCTTAGTGGCAATAACTGCAACTAAATGCTTGCTAAAAGTTGATATGAGCCTTGCACATTTCTGTGGAGGAATCTAGGCCCACTCTTCTTTGCAGAACTCCTTTAACTGACAGACTGGTAGGTCTACGAGCATGAACTGCTCTTTTCAGGTCCTGCCACATCATGTCTATTGGTTTCCAATCAGGACTTTGACTAGGCCACTCCAAAACTTTAATTTTGCCTCTTTTTAGCCACTCAGATGTGGACTTACTTATGTGTTTTGGATCATTGTCCCGCTGCATCACCCAATTACACTTTAGCTTTACCTCACGCATAGATGGTCGGACATTCTCCTTAAGAAGTGTCTGGTACAAAGCAGAATTCATGCTTCCTTCAATGTTAGCAAGTCATCGAAGTCAGCAAAACATCCCCATACCATCACACTGCCACCACCATGTTATACTGTAGGTATGACGTTCTTACAGTGGAATGCTGGATTCGCTTTACGCCAGGCAGTGGAAGACTTGCATCCTTCACTTTTGACTCATCTGTCCATAAACTATTATCCCAAAATTCCTGGGGATCATCCAGGTGCTTTTTAGCAAATGTGAGATGAGCTTTGATGTTTTTCTTGGTGAGCAGTGGTTTCCACCTTGCTACTCTTCCATGAAGCCCATTTTTGCTCTCTTATTGTTGAGTCATGAACATTGACCTTTGCTGATGCTAGAGAGGCCTGCAGTTTTTTGGATGTTTTTCTAGGATCTTTTGGACTTCCTGGATGAGGTGCTGCTGTGCCCTTAGAGAAATTTTGGCAGGTCGCCCACTCCTGGGAATATTCACCACTCCTCCAAGTCTTCTCCATTTGGAGATAATGGCTTGCACTGTGGTTTGGTAGAGTCCAAGAACCTTATGAATGGCTTTGTAACCCTTTCCAGACTGATGTATCTCAACAACTTTTTTTCTCAGCTGTTCTGGAATTTCCTTTGATCGTGGCATTGTGTGCCTATAGAAGCTTTGTGGTGACTATTTCTCTCTAATGATAAGGTTCAATATATATGCCATTTAAACTCAACAGGGTGGGTTGCAATCAAGCCTGGCTGTGTTCATTCACCTGAATCTAATTGTCAACTAAAATTTTGCTGATTTCTTTGTTTCAAAACTTTTTCACAGGGGAAATATGGGTAATTGGTGACTTAAAAACTGTGTTTTGTATTTTCTCAGATTTCCCTGATCTGATATGAAATTTTATTTGATGATATGAAACCATTCAGTGAGAGAGATATGCAATAAAAGGGGAAATCAGTAAGGGGGAAAATACTTTTTCATGCCATTTTATACCCTGCCCCCAAGCTCTCCAAAACTCCGCCCTCAAACCAAACCAAACCCTGCCCTCAAGCTCCCCCAAACCCCACCCCATCTCTCTCTCTTACCAGGTACTCCTCCGTCCCATAGATGGAGACAAACTTCTCGTCGTCCTCCAGCTCTCGGGCAGCGCCAAAGTCGGTCAGCTTGTAGACGGAGCGGCCGTCCTCCCCCACCAGCCTCATGATGTTCCCGGGCTTGATGTCGCGGTGCACCACCCCGTTCTCTCGCAGGTGGTTCATCCCGTGTACTGCGCAGACACGACAGCCGGTGAACACCCACTACTGCAAAAACATCTCTACACGCTGCCTTTTGAGCTTTCCCTGTAATACCTCACACCCTGCGCTGGTCCAGAGCTAGGGACACCTTCAATTCAGAGCTGAGCGGATGGGGAAAAGGCTTTCCTGCCCAGGGGGATTATGGGTAAAAAAATTACAAATGAGACATTCTTACTTCCTATTCCCTAATGGTTTCACAAGAACAGCTGAACTCGCGGTGAGTATAGAACTGGTAAAGCTCAGGCTCTCAGCAACCATTCTCAGGCCTTCGCCCCCACATACTCAGGCCGTACCCCCAATTCCCCCGGTCCCCGGCACCCACCCACACACTGCAGCACGATGAGGAACTCAGACTCTGGGAGGCCAAAGGCGTTCTCAGGCTCCTCCAGCAGGTTTAGCAGGCTACCCCCGGAGCAAAACTCCATCACCAGCACCTTCTGTTTGGTGTTCAGGTGCATCTGACCCTCGGGAGGAAGGAGACAGTTAAACAACCACACCACCCTGGAGGAGCTCTTTCATCAATGATTTCATATACATATGAATCATTACACCTGAATTGAGTCAACACTATATATGTGACATATGACTGTGCTGCATTTTATCATGACAGTCAATTACCATCTTCCTTTTCCTCATTATTTGTAGACACATCCTTATCTAAGCTGCCTCCCAGAGATTTAGAAGAAATGCACAGCACAGATTACAGTCCACAAAATGTGGACAACAACAAGTGAATGTCTGTATTGTAAATACAATTCAAGAAATATATGTAATTCATGCTGGACTGATTTTTTTTAAATGTGGTATTAAATGTATAACTGTTTCTTGTATGTACATTTGCTATGTCTCGCCTTGAAAAATGAGGTGATGTCATCAAGGGGAAGGGAAGTATTGAGCAGGTAGGAAACGTTAACTTTGAACGTGAATATATATTTAAATTTGCCACAGGGCTGTACTGAGACAGAGATACACTGATGTGACCATACACTCAGGTCTAAATGGTACCATTTCATCATCCCCACATGTGAAAGCGCTTACACGGGTCCTGCCAGGGGAGCTACAGAACCCATCCAACGTATCTGTGGAACAGTTCAGATTCGCTCTTTCTGTTTTATATGGACGCGTTTCATCTTCTCAGCTGGGCTCTCCAGGGGACCCCTGTCCATTTAGCGCCAGTCACCGGTGCGGAGAAACGCGAAGCCGTGCCAGGTACCGCTGACACGAGAGAGCATGAGAAGCTAAGCGAACCTGGCCCCCTTCGGGACAGTAAGCTGTCAGGAGGAACTGAAGATTTATGTGCGATCCCCCTGCTAGGGTCTCCTGCGTCAAATCTGCCAAAAGCCCCTGGGGAGAAACGGACGAGGCGCAGGGCTGACGTGGAGCTAGTTGTCGCTTGCGCGGCCCTACCTCCTCCACGGCGAAGAGCTTGACGATGTTGACGTGGTTGAGCTTCCTCAGCATCTCGAACTCCCTCATCTGAACCTCGTAGGGCCTGCCGTAGCTCGAGGTGTTGAAGACCTTCACAGCCACCAGCTCGCCCGTTTTCTTCCAGAACACAAAGGGGAAAAAAAGTGACTTAAAAGAAACCACCAAATATACCAGCTGGATACGTCTCCAAACAACTGTCATCGCAGGTCTGGCTCATTGCAATGTACCACTAAAATAGGAAGATAGTTACTGTACTGTAAAAAAGAATCACCAGTCAAATAAAAAAATGCGACAGTAAAATTATTACATTACATGCTTTTTTGTTTGTGGCAAGAGTGAGCGAGGGAGAGACAGAAAGAGAGAGAACTTTGAAGTGCAGGGAAACGGTGGAAAGGGGGGTATACCTTATTTCGTGCTTTGAAGACGCTAGCCGTTGCCCCCTGCCCCAGAACGTCTTCCATAGACCAGAGGTAGTTTGCTGTACTTGCCATCATTTTATATACAAGTAAGTGGGGAGGCTCTTCTTCTCAGCAATATGCTAAAAAAGAAACAAGCAAACATAAAAAGCAATACAAATGGAATATGCACGTTCCCCACAACACTGACAACCCAAGTAAAACACAGCATGAATAAATGATATTGCACATGAGGAGTTCCAGAGATAAAAGAGGAGCACTAACTCAAGTGGTTTGATAAACTCAGGATTATAGTGTAATAGAAAAAAGTATTTTTTTTTTAGACTGGCGGTGTTATAGTCACCATCACTCTACGTTTTATTGTGAAACAAGATTTACACATTCATATGACTAAGAATGAAAAAAAAATTGTTGCCAGCCTTTTACAACCGATGTCTTACGACATTGTCGTATAGTGTTCATTTCAGATAACTCAAAAGGGGAAAGCACTCGCATAAGCAACATCGCTGCGTCTGAAAGTCGAATTGCGGGGTAAACGAGCACTCACCTTTGTGTGAAACGTTAACAGAAGACAGAAGATCCTCCTGTGTTTCTCAGGCAGGTGAAAAATGTCTTTAGAAAGAGACACTGCAGTCGTTTTGATAAAGGTCAGAGGAAACTGCCGACTTCCTGCCTGCCAAACATGTTCGAGGTAAACAAAAAGACAGAAGGAAATATACTACCTATTCAACCATTACACCGTTTCCCCACAATCAAGGACACATTGTCATTACATGTTTTCCAGCGCTGGCTTGCACTGAAGCTTTAGAGACCACCATTTACTTTGTACATTTACTAGGTTTACTGGCATTCCTCAGCATCCATGTAATGACAGAATGACACAGCCTGTTTGGGTATCTGTGTGGTTTATATATTCTTCATTACGAGGAATGAGGAATAAACCATTTAACAGTTAAAACAAGATATTAAGTGGATTAGAAATGTGAACTTGCCGTTATATTTGCCAACACGTTAAGAAAACAGTATTACAGGACAAGTAACATCATGTTCAACAAACATGTTTGGTGTTACGCGTACAGTAAACTCGACGGTTGTAAATCTAAAGTTTACAGTAACTTCTATCATTCTAGCCTCATGCCGCATAAAACCATAGTACGTGGATATGCAACTTTGCTAAAATCCCTCCTGCTCAAATATTCATTTTACGGTTGATTAATTGAATCAATTCATCTTGACAGTAGTTAGCAACGTTTTCCTCCATAATTACCCCCTCTATTATTGTGGCTGCATTGGTCACTTATTACTGGTCACTTATCTTCAGTTACCGACGGACACACACACAACTGTCACAATAAATACATACGGACGTAGTTACGATAAGAAACCAAGGAAAAGGGAAAATAGCCACCTTGTCAGAGGATCTGCCATATTCAACTCTGAAATGGTGGATAGAGCTGACTTTCCTATTCCTAAACTAGGAAGATACATCAGCTAACTTACTCGTGTTTAGTTAAGATAGGATAGACACAGAAACACAGGAAGAATACAGGATAGTTCCGATTTTCTTTTGTAACTTCCTTGTTGGTGTAGTAAGAGGTATTTAAAGGGACAGTAGGTCCATAATTTTTCATCCTAAGAGTTCGCAAAATGGTCGAAATACGGGTATGATATGAAATATCATTACCGAAACAAGACAGATGCATTTGCGCATTGGTTTGTACTAACTTTGAGGAGAGGAAAAACGTTTAAAGCTGCATTACTTAAATAATAAAACGACACAAAGTCTGGCGGCCTCTATTGGTCTGATGATGAATGTACAGTTTCGGTCAGAATTGCCCAAACGCGCTTCAGCAGGTGACTAAAGACAAAGCAGCACACCATCTCAAAACTAATGTTTCAGGAGATGTTTCGTTTGCAGGTGAACGATTTTCATCCCAGAGAGGTCTTTAAATGTTTGAGGACTTTGAGTTACGATGGCTGCACGGTTTTACATAGTAAAGTTTACGTACGGGTTACAGTCTGCTTGTCTTTAGATGTGTGTATAGTATAGGTAAAGAGTGCGCTAGCTACGCTTATTTAATGCAGATGGCCAGACAGAAATCACAGCTGAGACATGTAACATCGCTTGGTGGTAATATGCCAGAGTCCACTTTTCGACTTTTGAGCTAGTTTTATAAAATATGTTGGCAAGTTTTTTTTTCTTCCCGTTCTAGACAGCTTTTACTTTGCTGGCTACCCACTGTAGTTGACATTGAGAAACTACACAACACAAAAACATGTTCAAACGTTTGGCTTCAATAGCATATATACATGGTAATGCCTGGGTGTATTTCGCCAAGAGGGAGAATTCGCTGAAACCACGAGACATCTTTGTCCCAGAATATGATGTCATTCCATCATATTAGGAGAGTATTAAATCACCTTTTCCGTTTGCATTGGGAAAAAAAGTTACTGTAGTACCATCGAGTAGCATAAATAATACATTTCATAGAAGACAGTATATCATACTGTCGTAACAGAGTGCGTATGAGGGCAGATTAAAAACAATAAAATAAGAAACATGTTCTGAAGTAGTACGGTACTCTGTGTTTACATTTGAACTAACGATAATTACGTTCGACTTAGTCAAGACCATGTTGCCGTCAGTGTAACGAAATAAAGTGCACTAATGTCCATTAGAGGGCAGCAGAAACCAGTGATACAGTACCGTGAGTGATGTGATAAAAACCAAGACACTGGCCAAGAAACCGTCGCCAGGCATTCAGGAGTATGAATATATTCTGACGTAATTTTAATGACTTGAAATTAAATCATGGGAATAAAGTTAAATCAAAAATTAATCAATGAAAACAATTTTGTACTTACGTTCATGAAACTGAGAAAGAGTAGTGTAGTGTCATACAATTACACTACTATAGTATGACACTTGATCATGGCAATGAAGACAGCAACTATAACTAATCCTAAATGACCATACTTGTGTTGGTAACCAGTTCAAAGGCTTTGTCTGTATTTGATCATTAAGGAGTCATTATTTACTATAGTCTCAATGTAATCTGCCTTTTCTACTTTTCATATTATGCAGACAGGCACCAGTGTTGAAACAGCTTTAAAGGAGGTCATGTCCAAGGGCTTGCTTCACCCATTCATCTCACTTGGATTTCTCCGGAGCTGAAGAGGACATCCCCTCTTCCCCGGGGGTCACTTCCTGTCTGATCTTCTTTTCTCATTTCAATGTGTTGAGGTATGCCGGGTATAACCTCATTTCCCAGACAGTGGACTACTCTCCTCCACACTCCTTTTTCTGAATTTAATGTGCGTTTGTGCTTTCTCTTCCTCTCTGGGGCTTTCCAAGGTTTATGTATGAGTAAAACATATTGGGTCGGCCCTGTTGCCTCCCAGCGGGGGGTTTCTAGCAATCAGGGCAGCTCACACTAACCTTATGGCCTATCATACCCCCTTACTATACTGTACAACATTTGATCTTCACAGTATCTTCAGTAAATGTGAATAGTAATTGACTTCAAAGAAACAGAGAAAGCTATGGATGTACACACATGCACAACCTAAAATGGGTGTCCTGGAAATGAACTTTTAACAAGAAGGCACTTTCACCACCGGTGGGCTATTCTACCAACTATGATAGAAGAATACATTGCTCCTGTGATATTGATTTGCATAGTCTGACTTTGTAAATCAAATTGAATAATGGTCTTTTATCGGACAGCATTAGGTTAGGATGAGCACAGTGACTGGGACACAGGTCTTACAGGACTCTTAATGACCTGTTTATCTGAACAGCCTCTACACAAGAGATGTTCCCATGGGTAGGGATCCCAGTTATCAGACTCTGCTTTACCCTGAATGTTCTGTCCCTGTATTGCTGAACCTGAACCTGTATTGCTAAGTAACAGTGTGGACAGTGAGCTTGTGAGTTTTCATTAGCTGTGAAACCATTGTTTATTCCAATACTACACATATGCATATTGTTTTATAAAACAATCTTTTTTTTTTAAAAAAGCTTCTTCAGACATGCCTCTTCATGAGTACTCAAAGAGAGCAGCAATCATCTGAACATTTAAGGCAGTAACTCTAGGGGAGACTACATGGGGAATCTAGACAGTGAGTACTGGGCTCTGTCTGTAGTGATCTGCAGGGATCATTGAGGTGCAGCTGACATTACAGTTGAAGGTCGTGAAGTTAATCCTAAAATGGCACAGTGATCGTAAAGTTATTCAGTTAGCTCCATGATCACATACACAGTACACAATGAGCACTACGGGAAGGATGTTTATAGCAAGCAATGTTTATTTAAAAAAAAGTTTACTACAAGAACTACACATATAATCATATAAGGTCTATTTGAGAGTAAACTACTATTGCTATTACTGTACAATATTGTACCAAAAAATGTACCTCTGTAATGTACAACATTGTATATACAAAGTACATTTCAACACAGGTTTCTTCAGGTAATATAGAGACATTTGAATGGACAACTATAAATATATTTGACATGACAGTCTTTTTTAGGTTTTGTTTTGATTTAAATGGACAAGAAATACATATTTAATAATAGTTATGATTAAAAAACATCCTCACTCAACCTATTCACAAGCGCACAATGGTAATTTCAAGTGCATCGTGAAATTTGACTTGATTTCCTGAATGGAGGGGAAAAAAAGAAAAATCAGGCTTCTGTGAACAGCAAGGTCTTGAAAAAAACAAAAACTACAAAACATGGTCCATGAGCGCCTATTGTATAATGGAAGTTAATGCTTTTTTCCCCCCTATAACCCCAAAGGACAGTTTCCAGTTACATAACGAGGTAGGAAAACACCACAAAGTGAATACCTCCTACCATATAACTACACCCAAAGTTATTAATACACACACACACCTGTTAACATCTACTGAGGATGCAATGATGATAGCCAAACTAGTGGACATCTGAGATTAGCAGTAAGTCAGAAGAATGACACCACAGAGGAAAATGGGAAATGTTACAGAAATATGTATTACAGAGAGAGTGGACAGCCTTGCAAAGGGGCATTTTCCTTTTTCTCAAATTGACTGGGGTTACTGGACAATGCTACAGCTGCAGTATCAGAGAGCACTGCACTGGACCTGCTACGGTCTCAGTATCATACATTGCTACTTGTGGAGTGAATGCTGCAAAACTTTTTTATTTTGCTGTTGTTCTAACATTCCTTTCCAGTTTCCTCCCACCAACTACAGCCATCTGTGTAAGCTTGTAAAAGTTTGCACACCTGTTGCAGAAACATAGCAGGGTGTCATTTTAACTCCTTCCCCTGGTCAGGCATGGTCAGTGTGTAGGCTTGGTTCTTCTGTTCTGAAGGGGTGGTCACTCTTAGCAGCCAACAGGAAAGCCTGAGCTGTGGTTTTGTACTCAGACTGCAAAAGGTGGTCAGGACAACCATTCAGGGCCTAACAGTTTGCCCAGATGAATTCATACAAATGTACATGCAGAACACACCCCTTTCCCTTTAGGTGTTGTGGGGGAGGAAACCTGTATATTAAAGGAAATAGGAGACTTCCATAGCAATAAACTTAGCTTCTTCTCCCTTTAGAGGAATACATATTTCTGTTTTTTTTTCTCCACTGTAGGGAAGACAATATATTTAACGCAAGTAAGTACAGTACATCCAGATACACATATGGCAAATATTTTCAGACGCAAGGCAGATGCAGAGGTGGTCATGAAATAGTCCATGAGTGTCGATCATAATCACCCCTCTTTTATTCGACACCCTCACGAAAACAGAGCAAGAGCAAGCACAAAAAAAAAAAACAAGAAATGAATTGTAAAAGCACGTCTGTAAGGTTCTGTATGATTTCTTTGAGGAGAGACTGGCTCGAGAAGCTGCGATGACGTGTATGCAACAGTGTGAATTCCGATGGTGATGGTAACAGTCGTGAGTCATTGTCACACGGAGCTCTATTCACTTACACTCCAGGGGAGTTCGGCCCTTTTTTTTTTTTTGAGGGACACTTTCCTGCCACCGAACAGACATTCCTGCACAGTGAATTCAGTCTTTTCAGTGATCCAGCTGGGCACGCACAAGGTTTCAGATAGGACAGAGAGGCAGGCGTCAGTGGGGTTTCCCTTTCAACATTTTATGGTGGATATTTCAACTTTGACCAGGGTGTACAGAAATCCAAACACACGCACACAAGCACACGCACACTTGCACAAAGGGGTTTATCATGTTTGGCTCTTCAGACTGCTGATCAGCTGAAAAACGAGAAGGGAACTTCATGATTATGTGCTTCCACGTAAAAAAAAACAGCGCAGTCTGACGAATGGCGGCCGAACAACACGTTGAGATTGTTCATCTCCAGTTTTCCAGTTACCACGATTATCACACTTACACAGAAAAAATATCCTTTTTTGCTTTGTAATTGTATTTTATTTGCCGGCTAAAGGACGTCTACAGGACTGTACAAAAAGCGGGTTGTTAGGAGGCGCTAGCTACTGATCTCTGACCTGTGTGAATCTAATGGCTTGTACACCCGCACAGCTGTTGTAACGTCGCCATGCAGTTAACCTGAAAGAGCCAGAGGCGCTTTGAATACACATTGCAGAGCGCGGGTGATGGCTGGTTCCCCTTTTTTTTTTTCGAGGTTTCTGAGACCGCGTTGACCGTCGCAGGCAAGGAGCTCACAGTACGAGGGCCTGAGTGAAGGGGCGAGTTAAAGCACAGGGAGAGCGCTTCTGCCTAAGTCTTCCCTCTGACGCAAAGCCAGTCGCCGCACGTCACAGCCTGAGTTGTGCGCTAACGCAAGGATCGGAATGTCCAGAGCGCCTCGCAGTGTTATCATTACTGATTATGCTGCCGAAGTCGCCCCACCTACGGAGCAGGGAGAGATCCAGAAAAGCGGCATGTACGCTACCGTCACTATGCTGGTGTTACTGTAACGAGGAGACCGGCATATGCTTTGCAGGGGCTCTTTTACCATTTGGCACCACTTTTTGCACTCGGTCAAGTAAATCCGTTTCCCTAGAAATGAGATGTGGGGGGAGGAGAGACAAGCGCCCCTCTTTCCAGCCACATGATCAGATTTGTTTGCACTGCAACAGGTTCCACATACAGTAACAGGAGGCTGATGGCCACATATAAGTATACACCAAATGAACAGGTTTCTGTTACTTCACTGCAACCCAAAAAAATTGCTTTTCTAAAATGACGATTGGCCGTTTGGTCTCATGTCCCATGAAAAGGGAGTCCCGTCTAAACTCGAGTCCATCTTCTCTCTCAAGGTGAGCCCATCCAGTTTTGCCCCTATGAGCCTCAAATCAAGGAACCCGCACATTTCGGGAGCATGTTACCACAGCAACCTGAGCCATCTGTTCACGGCTCACTTGAGCTGCGGGGCCTGAAACACACAGTGCCCACTTCTTGAGGGAAAATCCATTTGGAAAGGGAGTCTCCCCTCTTCAAAGGTCTTGGCCAGGACAAAACAGTAAGGCTGATTTCTCAAACGTGCTTGTCTGTGTGCATGCCTTCTTAACTCACATACACGCACGCAAGCACTTCACATCGACAGGAAGAAGAACTGCACCCAGTTCCTCCAGGATTAGTTAGCTGATTAGCACGGGAGTCCATGGTGATCCCTCCCAAAAAGAAAAAGCCATGTGTCAACATCTCTGAAAGAGCATTGGGAATTATTACTTAATAGTAGGGGCTCGCCCTTGCGGAGAAAGGCCAGGCAAAAGAGTTGGGCAGCCGGGCCCCGTAGGGGGGGTCCTGCCAGGGAAGGGGGCGTGGGGGGTTGGCACCGCTCACACGGGGCACGACTTGTCGGTGGGAGGGGGCGGGGCGGAGGAGTGGGCGGGATAGTGGTGGTGGGCGAGCCCATGGCGGGGCTGCCTCCGGAGCTGCTCTTGGGGAAGACCACCGGCTTGGGGCGGGTGGCGGGCGGGCGGGGCTCGCGGGATGAGGAGGCGGAGGAGGAAGAGGAGGAGGAGGACAGCGAGGGGGCGGGGGCCAGGGCCGGGGCGGGTGCGGGCCCCTTGGCGGCGCTCTTGCCCGGGCGGAAGGTGCTGGGCACGTCGCTGGCCGAGCTGGAGCTGCGCTGCAGGGGGTGCTGGGGGGAGTCGGCCTCCTTCAGCAGCCGGGAGTGCAGCGGGCTGGAGGGCTCCGACGCCCCGCCCTTCAGCTGCTCCAGGGTGTCCAGCACCACGTCCGGGGCGTGCTTCACGCTGCTCTGCCGCTCCAACTCCCGCAGCTCGCTCAGAGCCGTGCTCATCGTCGCCTCGATGTCCTGCGAACACAGCGGCAGGGAGAGGAACGTCAGCATGCTGCACTTCACCACATCCCCACATGATGCTGAACTGCACCACATGTACACATCCACCCACACCTACACACACAACCACACATCCACCCACACCTACACACAGAACCACACATCAACCCACACCTACACACAGAACCACATGTACACATCCACCCACACCTACACACAGAACCACACATCCACCCACACCTACACACAGAACCACACATCAACCCACACCTACACACAGAACCACATGTACACATCCACCCACACCTACACACAGAACCACACATCCACCCACACCTACACACAGAACCACACATCCACCCACACCTACACACAGAACCACACATCAACCCACACCTACACACAGAACCACATGTACACATCCACCCACACCTACACACAGAACCACACATCAACCCACACCTACACACAGAACCACACATCAACCCACACCTACACACAGAACCACATGTACACATCCACCCACACCTACACACAGAACCACACATCCACCCACACCTACACACAGAACCACACATCCACCCACACCTACACACAGAACCACACTTCAACCCACACCTACACACAGAACCACATGTACACATCCACCCACACCTACACACAAAACCACACATCCACCCACACCTACACACAGAACCACACATCCACCCACACCTACACACAGAACCACACATCCACCCACACCTACACACAGAACCACACTTCAACCCACACCTACACACAGAACCACATGTACACATCCACCCACACCTACACACAAAACCACACATCCACCCACACCTACACACAGAACCACACTTCAACCCACACCTACACACAGAACCACATGTACACATCCACCCACACCTACACACAAAACCACACATCCACCCACACCTACACACAAAACCACACATCCACCCACACCTACACACAGAACCACACATCCACCCAACCCTACACATAGAACCACATGTACACATCCACCCAACCCTGCACACAGAACCACATGTACACATCCACCCACACCTACACACAGAACCACATATTCTACATTGTAATGCTTAGAGGCAGACAGAGATGAAACAGGGACCATAGCATGTCTTCTGCTTCACTCAACTGGAGACTGAACTTTCAATGGGGTCAGGGTGCCAAACACAACGCTACTGAATGCTATGCATGTAATAAAGGAGACCAAGAGGGCACCATAACATTATGAAGGTGAACAGTGTTCTGTCTGGGGGTGAGAGGGGGGCAGGGCTGTCTGCCACGAGCGGAATGCAGACGACCTCCAATACTCCACCGCACCAGGGACACGCAGTGTTTTTCCTACACCCTGAGACTCAGTTCCAGCAGAAAGCCACTTCAAATGAATTAAGTCGGGGCCCAGATTAATAGCGCTCGCCAACCCGGACCGTGAAACAGTGGCTGAAATGTGATGAGCGCGGCGTTTAGAACAGCGGGCCCCGATTGAATTCCCCTGCATCAGTGACTGGCCCCGGAGAGGCAGGCCAGGAGGCTGCAGGCCGTCTCTGCCTTAAAAGCTTTTCTGGAACGGGATCAAGTTCCAGCGCTTGTCAGCGCTTGCTGCTGAAGGCGATTAGGCTGTGACAGGGCTTGACTGACAGTAATACACACATCACCGGTTCAGTAAACTCCCAACGTCTTCGAGTCCATTTCCATGCAGAGGACTGCGGTGTTCTTAATAGCGTTCAACACTCAAAGGTGGTGAGGACCGGACATAAAGTGGGGGCCTGTGTGCTTCTGAAGACTCACGTTTGAAGACCAGATGAATGAGGACTGAGTGCAACAAATACAGATTTCTCCAATCATACACAACAAACTTGACTACAGCAGCGACCATTTTTATTAACCAGACAACAGCTGATTTTACTCTTGTTTGAACCGACTGATTCTTCAGCCTTTGAAAATGGCAAGCCGGAAAAGGCACATAATGCTGCACCCCCTGGTGGCGACCTTAGGCAAACGCATAATGGTTACAGCTGATGAGCATGTTCGAATGAGTCCTGTGAGATTACATTACATTACGTTATCGTCATTTAGCAGACGCTCTTATCCAGAGCAACTTACACAGGTTACATGTAATCCATTTATACAGCTGGATATTTACTGAAGCAGTTATGGGTTAAGTACCTTGCCCAAGGATATGCCAGCAGTGCCCCGGTGGGGAATTGAACCACTGAACCATAACCTTTCAGTTATGAGCCCTGCTCCTTACCACTACGCTACACCGTTGCCCATATAATATAATGACCTGTCTAATCGCCACCTGTCTGTCACCTGACTGGTACTAGTTAGTGCTGAGAGGCTTTGACAAAAAGTTTGACTTGCTATGGCCCTTTGCTGAAGCAGAGGCTGTAGAACACCACAGGAAAGCAGGAGGTCATGTGTTTCAGAGCAGCATGCACAGTGTGGGGAAGGCAGGCCTCAGGGGCCCCGAGTACCTGTGAGCTGTGCTCCACCTGAGCGATCACCTCGGGGTCCAGCGGCCGGTGGTTGCTGAAGCTCTTGGAGCGCCCCGCGGTGGCCGCCTTGCGGAACTGCGGGCTCTCCACCTTGGTCTTGAGGGAGGAGTGGCGGGTGATGGAGTTGAGGACGCTGTGGGCGCTGACGGGCCGCTTGTCCGGCCCCTCTTTGGGCAGGCTTCCCACCGGCATGGAGGTGGCCCTGATGCCTGCCGCGGCCCCCGAGGAGCTCTCGGCCAGGCCCTCGCCCGTCCTGAACGTCCTCCGGATGCTGCCGGGCTCCGGCCGCTTCCTCATCCTGGAGAAGAGAGGAGAGGGAGGGGAGAGAGAGAGGGAGAGAGAGAAAGAGGGAGAGAGAGAGTGAGAACACAGCTAGAGCAACTGGCTGATCCTGCTGCATGACTCAACACACAATTATACTAATCAACCCTGAGGAAAAAAACAAAAGGACACAGATCTTTGCCCGAAGGTATAGCTAACAATCACATCATTGAAATACAAGCTTGTTTTTACATGCAGCCATTATGACAACGCACACAACAATTATAATTACGCTGACGAGACATTCCATAGGTGGCTTTTTAGATAACAAGTCACAGCAAGGTATCGGGCTCTAAAGGCAAAGGTATTCCTGTAGATAACACCGGCTCTGAAAACAGGCACGGTCCCTTAGCCTCTTACTTGTTGAGGTTGGCCAGGTAGATGTCTGCCACGTGGCCGCCGGTGGGAGAGCTCACGCTACCCCTGGTGGACACCTTCTCCTCCGGCAGGGCGGGGTCGGGCGGCGGCTCCACTTCGGCTTTGGGGCTCCCTCTCCCCGTGTTCCCGTCATCCCTGGGGCACAGACACACAGAGTCAGTGCTGTGAGTCAAACCCGCAACCCCCGGGGAGGGCCTGTCCAATGAGCCACTGTCCCAGTAACCTTGCAAACTACTCCATTACGCAGGCTTCTGCATCTAAATGCAGGGCAGCTTGCTGTCTTCATTCAGACACTTCATTCAGAGCAGTGGAATGAATATAAATGGGAAGAGCAATGCTTACATAAATCAATGAACTACAGCAAGGGTGGCCAAATGGGAGACTGGAGAGAAGGTCTGTGCTTCACACAAACCCTAATTACTGAAACGGATCAATTAGATTGAACTGTATGTGTCCTTGGACAGTCTATTTTACACAAAGTGATCTGTTAAACATTACCAGTGCGCAAACATGAGAGCAAGTTCACTTCACACTCATTTTACACAGAATTTATACCCATGAAAATTTTATACAACATCCATTTGTCTAACTGATAATTATTCAATGCAAACTGCAAAAGATTCCACAGAGCTTCAACAGCTGATCCCAGAACAGTTGTTCTGCTACTCCTGACCAGCAGGATTCTCCACTGAACCCGGCAGGCCTTACATGTCCTGGACCACGATGTACTGGTGCGGCACCAGGCCGTCCACCCCGTTGTGCCGCCCCTCCCACCAGTCGTCGGAGGCGCGGTGGTAGAGCAGCAGCGACGCCCCCTTTTTGAAGGACAGCTCGCGGCCGCTGCGGCCCGTGTAGTCGAAGCGGGCGATGGCCTCGACGGGCTCCGACTCTGAAACGACCAAGCACCCTGGATTTAGCCGGGGGGGAAACAGAGGCGAGAGAGAGAGGCGGGTCAGGGCCAAGCGGGGAGGGGTTAGCGCAGCAGGAGATCACTCATGACGCAGGGCAAAACGACGGCGCACTCTCATGCAGGTACAAGCCCGTTCTGTTGGATCGCTCTTAACAGATACAATCCCGTGAGGCGGCTTTTTGCAAGACTCGCATGAGTGAGCAACAAAGAAAACACTCTCAGACAATGGGATGCTTATAATCCCCCTTCCCACCGGAGAGGGGTCAACTTGCCGGATGGAGACAGGCGTTTTGATAAGATCAGAAGTGCGACTGCGCATCAGAATGAGTTTGTGAGAGAGTGATGTAAGCGCAGAGGGCGGAGGGAGGGAGAACATGACATCACCGGGGGATGAGAGTGTGAGATTTCACAGGAGGGCGTGTGACAGCGATCGTGCGTGTGAGAGCGGGAGTCCAGGGGAAAAGGCCTCTCCTCTCCTCTCCACTCACCGTCGTCGCTGTTGTGGAGCTCGGAGACGGTGTCGGGAGCCGGCTCGTCCACCAGGGGGGGCTCGCCGTGAGGGCTGTCGCTGTGGGCCACAACGGGGGGACAGAGTGAGTGATTCTGGCCTGAGATGCAGATGACTGACGCTGCCAGGCTGGTAAACACCCACATGTCTACAACAGTAACGCTCACGACTCAGAACAGGCAAACCGTTTTAAAACCCTGCGCAGCCACACTGCTAAAACACATCAGCGCACAAACAACACACCGGCATGCAGCAGCCGATTGGTGGATCAAGAGCAGGCCTAGTGTGGTCACAGGGGGGCACCGCCCACGCCGGCTAAGGTCTCGGCGCCGGGGCAGAGAGCCCGCAAGGGCCGATCAAAACAGCTCAGATCAGACGGACGGTTCCCCCGCCGCAGGCGGAAGCTCAGAACGCCGCGCGCCCGCGCTGCTTTGAAGTGCAGGGATAAACAGAGATAAGAGCATCAAAGGCAGGCTGTCTCCGGCCTCAGCGGCCCGAACAGAGGCTGGACTGTGGGCAGCACACCGCAGCCTTTCATCACACACACACTCACACGAGCGTTACACACCACAGGGCAACTTCACTGGGTTTTAAAAAAAACACCATTCCAGCGGCGTTCCGGTACACTCGATGCCGTCTCCTGCATTGCTCATGCCGTCTTTGGCTTGGAGCTCACGTTATGTTCTGTGCTGGGAATGCAGGGCCTGCTACAGAAGCTTCAGGTGTTGGGGCAACTGAAAGGAGGTGGTGGGGTGGAGGTGACACCAGGTAAAACTGTCTGTCTCCTTGTATAACACGCCAGTAATTAACTGCATCAAATACATCCCAGCCACTAGACTTGTTCCCCCAGCTGGATTTAGAGTATGCTGATGACTGCTTGACTACTTTCTGATAGATATTAAAGAGAGATTTGAATTTTTCTGTCCTGAGGCAGTGTCAATGCATACCGAATACACTGGCTATAGAGTATCAGGACAGAGTTCAGATACAGCAGGAACGGCACGCAGAGACAAACAGACTCGCGCTACCTTCAAATGGCACTGACGGACAGCCTTTGAGCTTAAGTTTACAAACAACCTAATTAAGAGGATTTGCTCTAAACCTTCTTGAGAGTCACTCAGCAGTGAGGTTAGGGCTGGAAGGAAACGCTGATGTAATGCTGGTTTAGGCTTTCCCGTCAGGGGATTCCCGCTCCCCGGGCTCTCGGCACACACGCGTCACCCGCTGCTGTACAGAGCAGGTTTAAAGGGTCTGATGGAAGCGGAAGTGACTCAAACGCCGCACGACCTCATTTTTGCTCCATCATTTCTTAAACGCTTCCTCCTATCCAATAACCCTAAATGCTCCTGTTTCTGCTGTGCCACGTGGCACAAAGCTTTCAGCTTGGAAATGGTCACACTTCTCGTGATCCAAAACATGTGGCTTAAAGGACTGGTTTCGTTTTGACTCCTTCAAGCTACTGAATTCAATCAATACAAACGCTCAATACATGTTAAATAGTAAGCAACACAGTAAGCGCAGTGTGTAATATTGCTATTTAACAACACAGTGTGATTTAATTTTTTTGGGAATTACATTCTTCAAACCCTCGTGTAGGACCTACAAGGAATGTGTTCACATCCAAGAAAGTGGGTCCACACTCTGAGTACCAGCTCTTTAGAGTGACTGACATGTAAATGAAGCAGTGAGACTCCTCAGGCATAAGCCCTACTCTGTTTAGAATGGAACAGCCTTGTAAGTCTCCAAGTCTATGCAGGTATCCATTCTCCACAACCCAGTTAGCGAGTGGATCCACTCCAGCAGTAACACTGGAGGGGGTTGTGGTGCCAGGAGAGAAGGGGGTTATAGAGACAGATTTATGGATTTCCACGGCAACCATCCTTTTCCTGCCGATGATTTGGGGATTGGTGCGGTGGGGCTTCGGCTCCTGGTTTCCTGCGCTTCGGCGAGGCCGAGCGGGGGGCTTTGATGTGGAGGCCGGGCTCTTTGGTAAAGCGATCCTGCAGCCTCCCCCGGCCCAGACGAGCCCGGCCGCAAAGGCCCCCGGTAGCTGCGACGCGCCTTAATCCTGCTCCCCGTGGCTCAGGCAACAGCCCCTAAATCACCACCCCCGGAGATCCACGGCGCCGGGGTGCGCTCTGAATCGGACCCCCGTGCCTCCCGCTCCGGCCCGGCCCTGCGGACGGACAGAGGGCCGCGGCAGCACTTCACAGGGCCGCGCTTCGGGGGGGTGGTGTCGGGAGGCTGCTTTTACGGCCGGCCCGCTCGCCGCCGGGCTCGTAATTTCCTGGACGTCTCGTGACGCGCTGTAAAAAGCGGCCGGGCTGCAGCCGTAGAGGACCCCAGGGCCTGACCCTGAGCACCCTTGGTAGAGATGTTATTGTCATTATCTACTGGCTCAGCAGGCACCGTCTGCAGAGAGCCCTTACAGCGTTCCATCTTACACACTCTACATAACGCATTCTCACTGGTGCAAAGGAAGGGGGGAGCAAGGGTTCAGCAGTATACTGCTTCATTTTCTGTTTGGCTGAGGCCCTTATCCAGGATGACAGAATTTACACTGCACTCATGACACATTCATACATCTGCACATATGATGTACAAACTCAGGTAATGTATAGTCCAGTCAAAAGTCTGGACACACCTGCTCATAGAAGGGGTTTTCTTTATTTTTACCATTTTCCACATTTTAGAATAGTAGTAAAGACATCAAAACTATGAACTAACAAAAATGGCACTATGCAGTGACCAAAAAAGTGTTAAACAAATCAAAATTATCTTATATTTTAGGTTCTTCAAAGTAGCCAAAAATACTTTTGAAAAATTTCAAGCATTTAAGGCTTTAGATCAAAACATCTTTAAATGCATGTTTCCCGTTATCTTAATCAGGTGTGTCCAATACTTTACTAACAAAGTAGTTCAGAACAGTGGATTTGAACCCACAGCATTCTGATGTCAAAGCCTGTTTTATAAGCTCTA
This sequence comes from Megalops atlanticus, assembly GCA_019176425.1. Classification (NCBI taxonomy): domain Eukaryota; kingdom Metazoa; phylum Chordata; class Actinopteri; order Elopiformes; family Megalopidae; genus Megalops; species Megalops atlanticus. Next base: position 15,070,001 of record CM032879.1, read on the forward strand.
TGCTGCAATGCCACTATTCAGACAACAGCATTTGCTCCACTGTGCTGGTCCAGAGCTCAATTCCCTGACCACCATTGGTGCCTACCCCACAGCCCCTAGCTGTGTGCTGTCTGCCCCTTTCTTTGAGTGGACTCTTACCAGTAGTCCTCGGCGGCCCCTCCGCGGTTGTACACGGGCCCCTCCAGCTCCCGGGGCCCCGGGAAGATGCTCTCGTGGTGGATGATGATGGTCTTGATCAGCTCGTTGACGTGGGCCTGGCAGGACACCTGGTCCTGGCCCTCGGGGACACACATGAGCGTGGGCCCGAAGCAGATGGCCAGGTTGTAGGGGTCCATCATGTTGTCCTCGCTGTACTGGGAGAGGCTGCGGACACAGAGGCCGTCGCGTCAGTCACTCCGTGACACAGTCGAGGACCCTTCCCCTCTTGGGACACAACAGCAGTGTCTAACAAGTGACCTAAACCCATGGCTCCCTCTCTCTCTCTCTCCCTCTCTCTCTCTCTCCACCTACACTCAGAGGAATTACCTCATGCAAGAAGCTACACTACACTATTCATTAGCTTTCTAGACACCCTTTTCCACGGTGAGATACATCAAATTACGTTTCACTCATTGTCCATTTATACAAACAGAGTTTTACTGAATATATCAAGGTTAAATATCTTCCTCCAAGAGTGCAACTGCTTTTTAAACACCTGGGACTGAAACCCACAACCATCTGGCAACAAGCCCAGTTTCCTAGCCATTCCTCCAGAGCGCACAGAACCCCATCAGTATAAAACCCCTAAACCAGAGCAGCACTTCATTAGTCAGAACGGGGCCGTACTGGTGTCAGAGCATTCAGCAGCACTGCTGCTCCCACGCTAACAAGCACAAGCAAATGGAATACACAAGTCCCACACTGGCTTTGATGTCACTATAAAACTTATTCCGTTTCCATCTCTTTTTCAGTAATGTAGAAACCATGTCAACTATCCATAGCCAAGAGTCCATCCAGTTAAATTTTCACCGGCCTAGAAACCTCATTTGCAGCTGGTTTACTTTAGAGGGGAAATCACACCCCCCCTTCAACGCCCCCTCTGTCTGAGGTAGGGCAGCCAGACTATCCCAGGAGTGACTACAGCCCCCACTCACCCCCACACCCCCATCACACAAGGGTCGCCTGCACTTCTGTGTCTGTTCGTTCTGACAGGAAACATGACATCACTACTAGGGAGAGGTGGGACACATGAAAAGCTGGTGATGGGGGGGTGTGGGGGGTGAAGCTCATGCCAGTCCTTGAACCGCCATATCTAAAAGATCCACCATAATTTACGAGGGTGTCTCAGCCAGTTAAAACCGTAGGTCTCCTCTCCATTACCAGACTCTCTCTCTTCTAGCTCTGGTTTCGATGGCTTCTGCATTAAAGCCGCACGGCCCGCTCGGCTCGGGTTCCTTTCCCGCAGCGTGAGCGATTGGCGGGAACTCCCCTGCTATCTGAACCCCCAGAAGCACTCTAGCACCTCTGGCCGATTTTGTTACACGTAACCGATCCGTGCCCCGCCGACGGCCGTAATGAGACAGAGAGCCATTCATGGGTTCTGGCAGGCGGTGGGCTCAGGTGGGGGGTGGAGGGGGTTGCTGGGAAGGAGAGCAGCACCGTTTCTCCCATGCCCCCTTGTGACATTAGAGCTCCTCCTGTCTACATGGGGGAGCGACCCAGCCCCGAACGCGCACACCCCAGGTACCGACGGGCTGAGCGTGACAGCGAAATTCACCCAGCAGGCCAGGTAGGGTCTCATACGAGGCCCCAGGTGCACGGCTCCTGGCGGAAAGACGAGCCCAGAGCTGGCAGGCGAGAGAGAAACACACTCGGGCGCTCTGGTCAGGTCATCGGATCGCCGGCGAGAGGGAGAGTGACCTAAATAAAAGCTGTTTTCCATGGCCGGCGGCCTGAGAGCGTGGGCCGGTCCTGAGTGAGCGCATTCAGCAGATGCACTCTGAGGCTGTGCGATGAAATAAGAGGCAGGGCACAGAACTGGGTGTGTTTTTCCTGACCGGCTGGGTGATGGAGTTGTGTTGCACTCAGCGATGCGAAATGCCAAGCCGGGGCTGGGCATGTAATACTCTCTGACTGAGCAACAGAGTCGGACAGGGGGGAGGACTGAGCGTAACGGTACTCACTGGTTGAGGAATGCAAACAGGTATCGCATGATGACCAGGGTGTTGCTGGGCAGAGTCAGCAGGACCGTGTGAATGTGGACTGCTCTGTCCTGAAGGCTCTCCTTTGCTGCACACAGACAGAGGGAGAGAGATACAGGAGATGACCACTTGGTAAGACAGTACAGTACAGTGAGGATTGCAACAGTCAGATATACACAAGAGTGTATAAGCTGGAGGGAACAAGCTCTCCTCTAAGCCGAAGAGTGTTGTCCAAGTAAACAAACTCCTTGCAGTAAAGATGGTGGACTGAGTAATTACAGGGCTGAGCACACTTACACACACAGGAAATGAGGTCATGGAAGATTTCCTTGGGGAAGAGGGCATTCTCCAGCCCCCGGAAGTAGAGCTTGAGAACCCCTGCGATGGAGTCCATGTCATGGTCATTCTGGTCTCCCGCCAGGGGGTCCTCACCTGTAGACACCACAGAGAGAGAGAGAGACAGTGTCACCTTTCTGGTTGTGGGCGAGAGCGTTACTAGGACATCAAAGAAACCAAAATTTCTCCATTTCATATTTCAAGCTGTGAACTGTTTGTTAAATTACGACTAATTTCTACTGTGTATATTATATCTTTAATTAATCTTTGTCTTTAAGTGTCATATTCAAATGCTGTGACTATAACGAAGCTCTGCTGGGGAACAGCACAGATTGCAATTGCCTCCCATTTCATGGCACCTTCTTCTCATGTTGTCAGAAGCCATCCTGGGTCTGTCACCAACCCTATCACCAACCATCCTCGTGACCAAGACTGTTTCTAAGTGGAAAAAACCTCAACTTGCAAACACTCAGGCAGTGACGTATGAAGAATGTAGTTGCTACAAACTTCCCTTTCCTAAACGTTTCTGCTCCCTTGACCCAAAGAGGCAGGAAAAACAGGACATGACATATGAATAACCTGTTTGTTTTCATAGCTGAGCACTCTTTTAGGCAATAAATTTAGGCAATGAATTATTTTTATTGTTTGTGACAAAAATAAATATTAATATTTGCTTGGGCACTTTCAACCTACAGGACATACTGATATGTAAGAGAGGATGCTCCTCTCTCTGGCCTGCTCTGAGCTCTATCACTCAAAGACAGCCAGCGTTTAATGACCTCCGGGTGGGCCTGCGAGGGGGGAGCTCTTACCCCTCTCGAAGGCGTTCTTGATGTCATTGACCTCCACTTGTGAACCCGAAACTCGGAAGATGCCCTCATGGTGCAGCCCTGTCCCACACGGAAAACACACATACTCAGACGTGCAAGAGCAGTAACAGAAAATACACATTATATACCGTATCACTCCTGAAAGCTTGAATACTGTGATGCTTCCCTCCAGCTGAGTCAGGATAAAACTAATCAAAACTACCATATGCAAAACAGACTGATTCAGACAGTTAAAATGACTTAACTCCCCTCCACCAGCTGTGTTCTGTAGCTGAATACCGACACTGTAACTGTCACATGTGGCACAAGTCAATTGAGGTGCAGACATACAAAGCAAAGTATTCAAGAATATGTCTGTTTTACATGAGTGGGTACAGGTTATGATTATGTACATGTCCTGTAAGCTATATTGTAATGTCTGCAATATCAATTATGCTAAAAAAATCAAGGTAAGCCACACATTTTATGTTGCTGACATTTAAGTAGGATATCAAGACAGTCTTCCTGCATTTTTTTCAGAACGGACGTCTACAAAGTGCAGTTAACAAAAGGCAAAATATGGCAGGGGATAAGACAGTAGGACAGTCAAGCCTAAACAACGTACCGTGACGGCTGATGAAACGAATACAGCTCTCCACCATCAGGGGGATGACTTGGCTGGAGTCCTAAAACGAGGAAGGGAGGTGGGGGTTGAAAATATGCACAAATGGTCAGGAAGAGAAAAAAAATATCCCTGGACATTTCTGACATGCACGAGCAACCTTTATGAACAAACGCTCTGTTAAAAGTCATAAAATCGGAATAAAAATATTTGCGAAGGGATATGCGTGTCGGTCGGTAGATGTATGAAATCGTTTCAGGCAAAGGTTTCGGCTTTGCGGTAACGTGTGCTGAGGGGATAGACGGCCACGGAAACCGGCGGTTGCTAGGAGACTGCTTCTTGTCGGTCGGGAATCGCTGACTACGGGAGGATGAGGCCGTATTTCATGGACCTTCTGAAAAATGAGCAGCAAGCGTGTCGAAGTCTGACGGGTCGTCGTCAGTAAATCACGCAGTGTGACAGCTTTACTCTTGCTGAGCTCATTGAGAACACTGCATCGGACACCAGAAGCTAGGTCATTACGAAGCTTAATTTCGCTTTATATTCCTCCTTAATTTAATCTTGGCGCCTCCCAAAAGATTGGATTGCAACAAACCACGGTTACTTCTGTCATGAACAAAGGCTCACCATCAGGCTTAGCTTTTCATTTTGTTTTTGTATTTGATACGAATCTGTTTTATAAGATTGCACAATCATTTTGAAAATAGCGGGCCATTTTCCTTTGTTAGTGCAATGCTGTTTTCAAGCATAAAATTTATAGGTGAAAAAGAAAAAACGTAAACGACACATTGGTATAGTACAAAGGAATAAAAATTACACTAGTTGCCCACTAGAGGGAAGTATAAGCGTTGGAGCGCTGTGAATGAAAACAGGCTATGTATTTTTAGTGCGAGTCAATAGTTTATAGGTTCATTACGTTCCCCCCTCACTCCCTTTTCCTCCTTCAAAGTGGGTTACTGGTCAGAACTTTTCCCGCGGCAGTGCTGTTGTGTTTAGGTGGAAAGAGGGGGCTCTAAAATTAAACGAACGGCACAGACGATTGCAGGGTGGCACTGCCAAGAGCACATACCAGCATCCCACTGAGACACACACACACTGAGGCTCTCAGACCCGCTTTCTGTGACTTTCTGTCATACTCCCTGACCCATATCCTGACTCACTTCATTACCATCTGCAGGGAAATGACCTTCCTTCTTTCTCTGGATACTCTGAACACAGACCTCCAAAGTTAGATTGCCCTAATCGTGTCTAGGCCAATGGACCCGGTTCTTATGAGGCTGTTCACTGAAAGGGTAATTAATGAAACAGCCAGTCTCTTCTAAGACAGCTGAATGCAGACCACGTGAGTTGCGCTTTACTCACAAACTGCATGACGGAATTGGGGTATGTTCAGTGACTGTGTGACTGAGTTTTGCTGTGCTCTCAAACTATGTGACTGGATCAGTCTGTCTTACAACAAACAAGTACTCGCGCGCGCACACACACACACACACAGACACACACACACACACAGACAGACAAACACACACACGCACGCACACACGGGCACGCGCGCGCGCGCACACGCACACGCACACACACACGCACACAAACACATACAGAGCAGTACTGATGGAGGGATGAAATTTACCTGCTTCCGCACCGTTGAGCTCCTCCTTCCACTAATGTTTGTGGGAGACAGAAGAGAAACAACAGGCCATCATTATGAGATTGGCTTTATTTTCCTAACTGCAGCAGTCACTTCACAATGCTCCCAGCCACGCCACCACCCACTGCCTGAAGCCATTAGGCCTCTACAAATTACACCCCCTGAAGAGGAGCCTATTTTTAAACATGTCTCCGAAAATAACGTGCTCAAACATAGTGCGTCTTCAGTGGTTTCAGAACCACTGAGACTTCAAGTCTCCCACACAAGGGAGGGGCTCGAACTCCTTGCTTTTGTAAGTCCGATAAGAATTTCAGCTGACAAATGAGCTCAGCCCGTATTTTTGGTCTTCATACTTGCCGAGATACTCAGACAACAAATGACAAATCCATAGGCATGTCAGAATGGAATTTGATGAGTTCACAGTTAGGAGTTAATGTACACGGAGCGCATGTGGCAGTGGTTGAGTTTGTGATGTATTAAAATTCCCTCAGTGTGTCACTGTAGGACACTGCGGTGCCTCCTGAGTGACCCTCACACTGGAAGTGCTGGCACAGAAATACCCACTGCCAGCCACACCCAAAACCTGGGCACAATGGCAAAAAGATACCCTAATCAGAGATGAGAGGAGACGGGAAAACAGCAGCCTAAAAACACCCTGAGGTGTGTGTGTGAGTGTGTGTTCGTGAGCCAATGTGTTTCCTTCCTTCACCACGCCTACCTGGCTAGGCAATAATCAGTCTTCTGGCCTGGAGGGGAGGAGAGAAAGAGAGAGACAGAGAGAGAGAGAGAGACCAGTCAGTTTGCTGAAACAGAAACGGGACTCAAGAGGAAATGGCCACAGCTGGACATGAAGCGTGGCAGAAGTGACCAGCTTCCCCCAGACAACTGCCCCCCACCACTCCATCCCGCTCCTGAACTGTATTCCCCGCTGTGACCGCTCACTACCCCCCAAAACCCCCCTTCCTGTCGCACACACATCCCGTAGCAGATCCCCCAAACCCCACGCTCACAGCTGCTGCACCGCTCCAACCCCCCGAACACCGCACGCGCTCCGTTCACTCTGGCCTGATTGGCAAACCATACATGACTCAGTCTGCACACAGGCCCCCGCCGCCTGCCAAAGGTTTACATAGAGGGGAAACAATTTCATGACACCACCGCGCAGTGGTTTCCTCGGCTATCATTATAGACCAGCAGACGAAGATTAAACAAAAAAAAAAAAAAACGTTTTATGCAAGGTGCTGTGCTAGGGTGGTTAAGTGCCAAAACAGAGAAGGAGAACTTTTCGTGAAGTTCCAAAGATGGATTTTGGATTTGTAAGAACCACATGCCTGTCCACATTCTACTCTATAGTGTTCATGGTTCTATCAGGGAAGATTTAGCCCCTGGAGCATAATGGTGTGAGGGAGATTTTATCATTCCTTTGGAGTCAGATCAGAGCTGAAAAACAGACTTGACCCAGGGGTGCCCAGACATCTAGAACACTCTAGAAGCAGAGCAGGCCCATGCGGAAGTTCAGAGCTGTGATCCAATCAAAGCCAGCACACTGTGGCCTCACTGAGCTTTGGGGTGGATAGGGTGCTTCAGCTCAGCAAGGACACCAGAGTGACTCAGGGATGTCATGTGACGCTGTCTGAGAGGGAGGAAGGAAGTCCCCCCAAACATTCTGAATGCAAGAATGCAGCCTCACAATGCAGCCTGACCTGGGACTCCATTACTCACTGCCAGGGGAATGCATTACCATGTGAAAAGGCGGGGAGCGCTGACCCAGGCTCCACGCTGAAGCGAGGTCTTTAACTGTTCTCTCCGACGGCAGCAACTAATGAGATCACTACCCGCTCTGAGCACCCCCCCTCAAACCCCCACCCCCAACATGCTCTGGAATCTCACTGCCGCCGCCACCCCCCACGTAAACCCCCCTCCTCCAACCCACTCGGATGACTCACTCTCTCCCAGTGTTTTCTGGATCAGGTCATGTTTAGCCTGCAGCTTGGTGATCAGGTTCCTGCCCTCCAGGAACTCCTTCAGTTTCTGTAATGGAAGCAGAGGGGAAAATGAACATCTGGCAGTATCGGGCTAAATGACCGGAGAAGCAGCTCACACCGGTTACCGCCAGGCAAAACGAGCATTGGCAAAGCAAACGCTCGGAAGCGTCGAGGAAAACAGCCGGCGGAACGGAAAACAGCTGGCAGCCAGGAGCAAAACGATTGGAGGAAAGGCGAACAGTTGTGTACCGTCGGTTAAAACGACTGGAGAGAGCTGGCCTAAAACCTGCTCGGAAGCCAGCAACCCACACTGGATCTGACAAGTGCTGAGCACTTTTCAAAGGGTTCCCCGGGGGGGCGGAGTGAGAGAGGCCAGAGTGTGAGGTGCGATGGAGGGGAAGCTGAGGATCACACAGGTGGTGTCTGTGTGGGTGGGGCAACCCCTCTGTGCCTCAGCACTCTAGTTCAGTTTATTTGCTACGGGAAACCACAATGTTCAAAACACATGAAAGAAAATACAGGTACATGCAAGTGAGGGAAAAAACCCAAAGCATACCGGCATACAGAAAACAAAACAAAACAAAAAAACTAAAATAATAAAATACAAAAAATAATCATATACATACAAGAAATAGCGTCAAAGAAGGTAGCATCAGGAAAACTTGGCAGTTATCTTTTCCCATTGCATTAAGCCCTTATTATGAACTGCTGCAGGTTTTATACACATTGTACGTACTTCCAAATTAGATATTTACCATACGCCCCTCAAGCCTACAACAGCAGTGCTACAGCTGGGATTTGAACCCAGTACCAGCATGGCTCGCCCCACCCCTCCCCTGGGCTCCCTACCCCATACCGTACCGTGAAGTAGAACTGCTCCGTCTCCTGCTGGTTGGCCCTCCTCTTTGCCAGGCTGGGCTTGCTCATGAACGACTCCGACACGGTCGATTTGACCGACTCCATGGAGTTGCTGTGGTGGAAGCAGTCAGTGACATCGAAGTCCTCTATGGTCACCATGTCCTGGATGGTCTGCAGGGTCGCCTCCATGGTCTTCTTCACCTGGAGGTGAAGGGGGTAGAGAGAGGAGAGAGAGGAGACTGGTAAGGCCTCTGTCGGCCTGTCCCTCACTGCCACTCAGGTGACCTGAGCTGGACTGAACTTGCCATGCAATGTGAAATGGTGACAGTGTGACTGGAGGTGCTGGAGCGCACCAAACACTCCTGACACCTTCTCTGTCTTCTCACACTGCGGGGCCTCCATAAATAAGCACAACTGAGATAAACACGTCCAGTTTAAGCCACAGGGAACACAGACTTGCTCCAGTCCAGCCCATGCACCAACAGACAGACTCAATCAGAAGAAAGGACACGTGCTAATGAAACGTGTTGAAGTGATGAAGTGATGCTATGTGTGACGGAGTGCCGTCACTACGGTTGAGTATGTGCTTTGACTGCCATACCAACGAGCCTGGCTCTTTGGCGTCGCGGTCAAAGTCGCATGTTTGGTACCCCGTAGACCCGGGTTCAAGGCCGGGTGGGGTGACTGCTCTCGCCCGTTCGCTACAAATGGTGTCAGAAGTGGGATGGCCAGCCACGAGGCCATCGGAGGCGTGCCCAGTGTGTGAGCCGTATGAGGGACCCCCAGGTTAGGTTGACCCCAGTGTGAGGGACCCCAGAGATGGGTGAAGCACAGTGTAAGGGACCCCAGAGATGGGTGAAGCACGAGTGAGTGGGGCACCCTGGGATGGGAGAAGTACGGGGGGAATGCGTGAGGGACGCCATGGTGCGTGAAGCGCATGGGCGCGCTTCCCGAAGGGGAGGGCAGTGTGACGGAGTGCCGTCACTGCGGTTGAGTATGTGCTTTGACTGCCATACCAACGAGCCTGGCTCTTTGGCGTCGCGGTCAAAGTCGCATGTTTGGTACCCCGTAGACCCGGGTTCAAGGCCGGGTGGGGTGACTGCTCTCGCCCGTTCGCTACACTATGATTGTGATAACAGGCAGGTCTGTCACAAGAGAGAAGGCTGCTGGCTAGGCCTGCTTTGGGTGAGGACTGTGTGTGTGTGTGTGTGTGTGTGTGTGTGTGTGTGTGTGTGTGTGTGTGTGTGTGTGTGTACCGACCTCTTCGTTCTCTATCCGGAGGGTGGACAGGCGGGACTGAAGCTGCTGGCACCTCAGCAGTAGTTCCCCCTGCAGGGGGGGCTGGGCACACACTTGCCCCATCTGGAGAGGGAGGGAGAGAAACATTTTCAAATTCTCATTAAAAACTGGCTGTAAATACCTGCATCTGTAACTGAGCCAATCCCTTCATATGGCAGCGAAGGGTGCAGTCTGATAACAGTGCAAGGCTTTTCAACATTCACATACACAGATAACCAGAGTAGACAGACACCCAAAAGAAACCTTTCAAGCGGAGTTCTGCAAACACATCTGAATACACAAGGAAAATACAATGCATGCAGGGCAGAAGAAGATAAACTGTGTAATTTGGAACAAATGAGCAGGAGAGATTTCAGACTCAGATTTAGATTTTAGGGCATTTAAGAGTCCTGAAGGAGTGTTGCACTTTTAGACAGACTGACACAAGAAAGTATCATACTTCAGTTTTGATCAATTTACCACAGCTCGCTAAACCAGATAGCTTTTTACAGACTGCCAAGCAACAGATGATTGTCCTGTTCCATTAGGTGGCAGAGAGTAAGCCATCCCCCAGTCCCCATATGGCACCACACGAGGAAGCAGGCCAGTTAATGATACCTGAGGGCACCCTTTCACGCTCTATTCCCAGGACTGGTCTGTCCAGGGGTCTGGAGTGGTATCTGCGAAGCTCAGCGGCTCCCGCTGCCAAAATGCTCTCTCGCAGCTGGAGCGCTCGGCTGTCTGGCGACAGGCAACATCTGGATGCCCCCCCCCCTCCCTGCACCCCGTGTGGTAGCAGCAGCAATGACTGGTCACGCTCCAGACGGTTTCGCTCTGCAGAGACCTCTGCAGCAGCCACCTGGTAGCATGTGCCCCGCTCTCCGCTTTTCACTGCCAAGCACCGCCCGGGACGCTGCCATTTCTAAAGCACTCCCCTATTACGGCGGCCGGTTATCTAACCCTAACAAGCACCACTACTGTCCTTTCTGTTCTGGATAACAACCACCCCCTCGCCCCCCCACCCTCCGCCCCCGCGGCTGCTGTTAGCCCCTCAGGCGTAAACAGTCAGGAATAATGAGGCTGGAGATACGATGACAGTGTGTTTGAATAATGAAGATCACGAGATCCTCCCCCCCGCACGGAACGTGTTTGGAGCTCCAGGGCACTGGCAGGCATCGCTGTCTCTCTTTATCGCGCCTGCATTCCCTGCGGTCTGCGTGCGCATGCGTGGCTTTCTTCTGCTGCTGTTTGACAGTCGGCCCGGGCTTGCGTCCGCTTCCACATGTTAAAATTACACGCTGCAAACGGCCCCGCGCAGACGGAGTTGGCTGCCTTCAGCCTGTGAGGACGGCAGGCCGAGCAGAAGAGCGTGTGGAATGCTCGAAAGGGTCCAGCGCATTCCGGAGGCCTGCGGGCCCCCGCGGCGCGTCCCGTTATGCTGGGGCTCGGCCCCGCGGTGTAGGTCACAATCCCTGGCGAGACGTACGTCCCTGCTACAGCTCGGGGCGCTTAACCTGAATTCCAGCTTCAATAACACCAGAATGGGCTGGCAAACCATGGCTGGCTTAGTATCACGATCCAAACCTTACACCTCAGCTCACGGCCCGCTGCACAAACCTGCAGCCCTCGGTCGCTCCCACCCCCCACTGCTCGGAACTCTCCGGATCTCCACCTGGTTGTAAGCGCGTGGCTGTCAGCTTGGATAGAAGCTCCTGCCACTGCTTTGCCCTCAAGCATGCTGCTCCGCCCATAAATCCTTGTAAATGACAGCCCCTTTTCGCAAGCTTTCGACCCTTCCCCTCCTCCTCCTCACCCCGGCCCTCCTCCCCGTAGCTTACCGTGTCTCCCATGTGGGACTGGAAGTCGAAGCGCATGGGGGGGCAGAAGACGTTGTTGTAGGTCTCCATCAGCCGCTGCTTGTCGCTGTTGGCCTCCAGGTTCTCCGCCGCGTTCTCGATGGTCTCCAGGCCGCCGTGCTTGGACGACTCCACGTTGAACTCGGCCGAGAGGTAGGTGCGCAGCGCCCGGTTCAGGCTGGCGTGGTAGCCCAGGTCACAGCACTGGGGTGGGGAGACAGCCGGGAAGGGGGAAGGTCAGTCACCCTCATCGTTTTTTCCTCCGGCTAACTGCACTGCTATTAGGCTGACCCATGAGTGCTCACTTTGGCTGGGCCACACCAGAACTTTCCATTTCAGCTAATGACAGAGCGCAGCTAGAGAGCGAGCTGAAAAAGTACTGTGCGCTGCGAGGTGCTGTTATAAATATCACCACCGCCACAAAATTTAAAATGGCCCTGTCTATTACTGTTAATGTGGATGTCGTCTACGCTTTGAAGCGTCAGGGTTGCACTCTGTATGGCTTTGGCGGCTAAATGTCAGGTCTACAGTGAGTCCCGGAACTGAAAACCAATGTAATGTATATTCACAACACCACCGTAAACAGTGTATCAGATGGTTGTGAAAAAAATGAAAAGCTTTCATTATTCATGCTGACTTCTCCCTGTAGCGTAGCCGCACTTCAACACAGCACACAGCACATGTCATGACCTCCGCATGGCGAACTCCTCACCCCCCGGTAACCAGCATACGAGTGGCTGTCTGCCCCCCATCGGCACAGAGAGGGGAGGTGCGGGTGCCATTCATATGCATGCGAGCAGGCCGCCCCAGAGAACGTGTGCGTGAGGCCTTCAATAAAACATGGCTGGGCTGCCTCTCCCGGGACTCAGTGTGAAGGAATGGAAATAACGGGATGACTTTACTCCCGGTACTTCTTATTAAGGCAGCGCTGATGCTGATGTGCAGTGAGATCTATGCTGCTGCATTCGTTTCAGGTTGCAGGCTCCCTAGAAGACCAGCTAGGGAGATAACCTGAGCAGACAGGTTTGTCTCTTGAAATAAGACTGTAGTGGGAACACCAGGTGTTCCGCGGGTGGGTCTGCCGAACCAAGAGAGGCGTAAATTCCAAGCTAACTCGCCTTCCTAAAGACCCTCCCGGAGAATGTCAAGGCATTACCAGCCGATTCTGCAAACATCAACCCCGTTATATGAACGACAGGTGAGCTGTGAGGAAACTGTGAGCTTCACACTGCAGTGTGAGAGAGAAAGCGCTTACGTCGATGAGGTCGGAGAGATCGTGGATGTAGTATTTGAACACACAGGAATTGGTGGCCTCCAGCGCCAGGAGGTACTCGTTCCTGGCTTTGATGGCCTTCAGCTTGTTTTCAGTGTATTTGGCTTGGCGCTGCGAGGAGAGAGGGAGAGAGCTGTTAGGGCGGTGAAGGGGGAGGGACGGTGAGGGGGCTTAGTGCTTACAGCTCTGCTGGAGAGAGACGGGAGCCTTCAGTCGCCGCTTCAAACCTGTGCTGCTGACGTTTCTAAATACTGTCTCTAGGCAGAACCCCCAGCCTTTTCCCCTCTCATTACATTACATTATTGGCAGTTAGCAGACGTTCTTATCCAGAGTGACTTACTTAGGTTACAATTTTTTACGTTACCCATTTTTAGAGCTGGATATTTACAGAGGCAATTGTGGTTTAAATACCTTGCCCAATGGTATAACAGCAGTGCCCCAGTGGGGAATACAGACCTGTAGCCTTTTGGTTATGAGTCCTGCTCCTTACCACTATGCTACACTGCTGCCCCAGTAAGTGCCCTCTCAGTAAATCTAAGGATGCACAGAGTCTGACTGGGAAAGTGCAGGACTGATTCATGACTGATTCTCTTCGCTTGTTATGTCGACAGGGGGGCAGAATCAGTGTTCTGACTGTGCTTGATAATGTCACGGGGGTTGACACATGACAAAAGGAGCCACGTCTTTACAGATACCTGCCCCCGCCATAACTTCAAAATAATAAATGCATAGAATACTTCTCAGGGACAGTGGCCAGTGTCATTTTCTGCCGCTTTTTGCAGATGACATGGTTTGGTTTGGTTTTCAACGGCCACCTTGAGCTTTCCTCTGAAAAATGAACAACTAAAGGGAAAGTGGTTGGCAGGAAGAGATGATAAACAATCAAACAGTCTTCAGAGGCTGACTACTTTATATGCACGGTCTACAACCCAAAACAAATCTTCCTGGCTTTAAAACTTCTTACACCGATTGACCTTTTCCAAAAAGCTTGTGATTAATTTTAAGCTCTTGTTAGACTAATATGCAGAATGTTATCAGAATGGTAAAGCGCTGACTGATAATGGTTCAGAACACTACTTTCAGGGCCTTGCAGAATATCAATGACTCATACAGGACGTCAAATTTATCAGGAAGTGATGTCAAGGATCTACAGCCATTTTCTCATTTGATTTGGGAAGAATGCAAAACATTCGAGCTGCGATTCCACCTATCCTCTCTGTCAAGCACTGTTTTTAAACAAAAGGGAATAAATTGACTTTCATCACTGTTGAGGAAAAGGCGCTTCTAGAAAGCAACCTAAAATGCAGCAACCTAGAAAGGGACGGTAGTAACAGTGCCTGTAAATGAACTGTTTTTATCAGATATTTTTCAGCTGTGAGCAGATAGTCCCAAAATCCTGTGAAGAGTAAAAAACTGGTTTCATTCAAAATCAATGAAAAACATACAGTGAACATGCAGTCCATATTTGCAAAATTGTATGCCTGTTAATGCTGGACCATCAGTTTATTAGCCATCTAACTAGCAAGCTACCAAATTAGCTTTTTCTCTTAATTCGCATGGCATTTTTGTCTTTCGTAATATTATTTCGCTATCATTTTCTGTTGCATTAGCTAACTAGCACCCAGTGACTTCCAGCTGGGTTAGGAAGAGTGATGGATGAAACCTGAAAATGTAATCACCCAAGAAAAACAAAGCTAAAGATCTCCATATTTTCTCATTTCTGTATTTGATCATTTGCTCCTGCTTTAAGATGCTAGGTAGCTAACTGGAAAGAGAACTAGGATTACAGTTTTTTTAATCAACAATATTTATAGCGGAAGGTGCACATACTTTTGCTCTCACACCCACGTACGTTTGCTGTCTCCTAATGTCCTGTTCCGTCTTAAATTTGCAAACCAGGGTAACTGATGAGTGTTCCGGATGGGACTGTCTGCTAAATGAATGTAATGTAATGTAATAACCAGAACAGTAACTGCTTGTGTGTATCTCTGTTCATATTTGAACACCATGGTTCGTGTTAAGTATGGTCTTAAGGCTACTGGCTAAGTGCTGTGAGGACACCCCTCCCCTCCTCCTCCTCACCTTCTCCTTCATCTTCTCGATCTTCTTGACGGAGCTGCGGCGCACGTGCTTCTCCTCGATCTTGACGCTGGCGAGGGAGTCGGGTGAGCGGGGCGTCTGCCGGTCCTCCTGCCGCACCGAGCGGCCCATCTGCTTCTCCTCCTGCTTCTCGGCCTCCTTCAGCTTGCTCTCCGCGTTGATGCTGTCCGTGTTGTACATGTGGTAGGTCTTCATCACCTGAGAGGGGGAGGAGGGGACGCCGGACGGATGAGCTTCTACGAATTCACATCTGACTCGAGGGAGCTGACCGTATAACCCTGCGCCTTTCGGAGGAGGTGCCCTACAAAAGCATCTGGAGCTGTTCTATAAGACAACCTAATCCATACAAAGGGTATGGTTGGCCCCACTTTATCAGCTGTAATTCAAAAAATTACAGTGTCATATGGAACAGGCTCTCTAACTTCCACACAATAAACAAGAGCAAAAGCATCCCCTCACTCAATCTAGCTATCATTTTCAGTTGCATTAGCTAACTAGCACTAGAGATGAAACGGTATGAAAATTTAATATCACGATTATAGTGACCAAAATTATCACGGTTATCAGTATTATCGTGGTATTGTTAAAATGTGCTGAAAATGTTCAAAAAGTACTGATGCACAAACTGAAATAATTTCACCAAGTTTTGTATTGAAAACCACAAATAAAATTAGCAGCACTATGCAGTTTTTATTTGCATAAACATTAAAATAATAACATAGCCAATGAATTGTACAATAGTCTACTATGTCTTTTATAGATGACGTTACTTTCTCAGGCTACAAAAACACTCTAAAATGAAGTGCAGATACGTGTTTTTAAATGCAAAACTTAAGCTACCTGGTCCAACATTCCCATGCACGGCATAATCATTTATTCTACTTAGGCGATTGGTATAGATCATTCTGTGAATTATTTGTTTTATTGTTAATCAAGGAGGATAAAGGGGAACAGGTTGAAAGTAATTATGGATTTAAAGGTAGTTTCCGCTTCCCCTGTTTCCAGCTCACCAGCCACCACTGCGTAACACTAATAATTATACGTTTACAAAATTACACCGCCGAACGGCATACTGGGTACAGCTCGCTAGCTAGCCAGGTAGCATAACAGTCTGTTAACAGCTGAGGCTCCGTCGCTATGGTAGATTAAAGAACAGAAAACAGAGAGGGAGGATGAAGAAAGTGAGACCGGAGATGCACCACCAAGAACTCGTGCCCAAGAGAGGAGCTGTGTCTGCAGTTATAGTTTATAGAACTATCTTAAAATATTTTGTTTTGAAAAGGAAGCAATGTTAAAGTTGTTGGCATATCTATATTTTAAGTTCTGTTTTTACTACGTTGCAGTTTGCACAATAAAAATTGTTTACATTCTGCAACTGTTTCATGCATACTGATTCCTTCATATATTGTGTCATTTTGTGGGGCCAAGCAAACCCTACAGTAATTAAAGCCTTCATTATATACGATGAAATTAAAATGTTTTTATATTCTATGTACACCTGACAGTAGAATAAGCCACAAACCTATATAAAGGCCCAGTCATGCAAAAAAAAAAAAAAAAAAATACTGTGATATACCGTGAAGCCGCCAGAATCTTAAAAAATACCATGATACAAATTTTTGGTCATACCGCCCAGCACTACGTCAAAGAATTACAGTGTCATATGGAGCAGGCTCTCTAACTGCCACACACTAAACAAGAGCGAGAGCATCCCATCAGTCAATGTAGCTGTATCATTTGTCATAATCATTTGTCTCTGACGATGTGTTTTCAAAACTCCCCATCAACTCAATCCACATGACCGCAAGCGCTGCTGTGCACTTTTCGGCAGGACTGTCATTTGCCTGGGCCCAGCGGTGTCCCAGAGGCTAGGAGAGTGATGGATCATGTGACGGTCAAAGGGGCCTCGGGGAGGCGTCCCCCGGTCATGCCAGGACACACAACCTGGGCTCTAGCATCTCCGAGGGGGATATCCGACTCAGAGATGCTACACTGTACACCCGCGCCAAGAGCTAAGACAACACCATCAATCAATCCGGCACTTAAGGGGCCTGGCGATTTGTACCCACTCGTGCTTCTTAAATATGCCTAACAATCAGACGGCTCTTAATCGACTCAATAAATAGCCCATCACTCTGTAGCGGGGCCATTAATAGCACATCTACTTAATGGCGAAAGTTTGTTTGGTGCACGACGGAGGCAGCACTTGGCGGGGCGCCCTCGCGCTAAAAACCATTAGGCTTCATCATTCCGCTTCCCACAGCTGAGCCTCTGCTTTCCAAAGGTTTGTTAGATTATGCTGGAGGTTACGAAAAGAAAAACCCTCACAAAAAAACAGATGTGTCACAAACAGACACTAAATGAGCTTAACCGTTCAAACCATTATGCTTCCACGTTTTTTTTTTTTTAATCTTTTTTATAAACTGCAGATGTTGTGAAACAATGCCAAGTCTATCTATATCCTTTCTTTCCCATTTAATTAGAGGATCTTGGCCTCCTTCTATAAGCCTCGGAATGAGTTACAGTCATTTCTCAGTGATAAAAAGGAAAAGGGGGGGAAAACTTTAATCTTTAAACGCTGCGGTTGACCGTGCAGCAAAAGTACACAGGGGATCCCCCTAACTCCACCACCGGCATGCCTGACATAGACCGTTTCTAATGATTGCCCCTGTTAACGCGCATCATGGAAACCAAAACGACCCGTGTCAGAGAGGGTATGTGAAATTTCCTTTCAGAAGTGAACTGTTAAGCCCCATTAGGACGTAAGAGGTTCGAGTGGCATCCTGTTAATTAGAGGAACGGAGTGGCGTTCTGCACTGAAGCCTGCCAGACACATGGCACAGGAGGAAAGTGCCCCTTGGACAAGATAATAACATGGCTTTGGGAACGGCCGACTCCCGCACGCCACAGGGAAATGCCACATCTATTTATGGTGGCCTATGCACAACACATATTGCCGTGGCGACCAAACAGAGGCCACATCCCCCCCCATCCCTCCATTTTGTTGAGTGAGGTCAAGAGAGGTTAATGAGCAATGGTTTGCTTCCGAGTAGTGGTGGGGGTGTGTGTGTGTGTGTGTGTGTGTGTGTGTGTGTGTGTGTGTGTGTGTGGTGGGGGGGTAGCATCAACAAGGGCAAGTGGTCAATAGCTTCTCCAAAAACTCTCAGACAGACTTGGGCATGCTGGTATCTATCCTCACAGAAGAGCCCAAAGCTGGAGATGATTTTCACTGGGTAAGAAGTTCTTATTAATACCACTGGCTTTCATTTATAATCCATGCTCCAGGAAGAGTAATTACTCGTCTCTGTCTGTGAGGAGATCTGGCTGCATTTATATTACCTTTGAAGCCTCCGTAAAAACTAGTATTTCTTAAAAAGCACATAATCAACCAATCACCATCAACTTCCACTCCTCTGACCTAATAATATCATCTCTGATTACCATCACCATTGAATACCATAAATCATTAAACAGTATCAGGCAGCAGAAATCCAGTTTTAAAGCTGAGGGCTATGCAATAGAGTGAAACCTGTATCACTTCACACCGTCTTGTCAATATCAAATGTGAAAAGGGACACCAATGACTCTCAGAATCTTACATTCCATATCGGACTCTGCACGGAGCCTGACTTGCTGACAGGTGCCAAGCCATTCCGCCCAAAATTCTCCCCCTCCCATTGGCTGAACCTGACATCTTTCAGTGGGCTGAAACACATTTAAGCAACTTATTTGGCAGCTTTGAACCTACTACACTCCATCACAGGGCAAGATAAGCCTCCTGCACATTCACTAACACAGACGCAAACACAAAGAAACACATACACGCGTACTCACCCACACGTACACTCACACAGTTACACACACTGTGTATCTCTTTGCCTCTCTCTCTCTCTCTCTCACACACACGCACGCACGCACGCACGCATGCCACACACACGCCACACACACAAGTGAGCAAACTCACTGGTGCACTCCTCCATCTCCACATCTGCTGGCCAAAGCCTACAGGCCACAAGGCGTTCCCAAGCGAAAGAAAAGAAATCCCCTCCCTCCATGCTCAACACCCCACCCACCCAAACCACAGGAAACAAAAATAATCCAGCACCCTCACCCCTAGGCCGCACGGTTCAGCAGCAGAGAGACGGTGCACTGAAGCGACACAAGAGAACACGCTGCATCTACCCCAAACTCTCTCTAGCGGGGGGGGTCTACAGTGAGAGGCCCTCGGTGAGAATTGGGAAGCGGCTGCAACAGGGGAATGTGACACAGGCCGTCTGCCAAAAGAGAGGGGCCTGCCAAGCCTCCGCCGGCTTCGGGGATACAGGTGCCACCGAATCCATTTTGTAAACTGGTTGCATTGTTCCTCTCCCCTCCCCCTTCCCTCCCAGGTGGCCATCCATTCAGTTCCTCACCGCTACATGCCATTCCTCCCAGCGTTTGACTGGGGTGGTGACACCAATGAAGGGGGAGGCGCGGGCTTACCGTGTACAGCTCATTGAGGACCTTCATCAGATCTTCCTGGAGCTGGAGGCCCACCTCTTTGCTCTGAAGGGAGAGAGAAGAGAAAACAGAGGAATCAGGATGGGGGGAGGGAGGAGTGCAGAACAGGAGTGAAATCAGCTGCACGAGGCCATGAATATTTAAATTGACCTCTGCTGATATCCATCCAACAACAAGGAACTGAGGGTACCTGTGTGCCACACAGAGCTGATAAACACTGCCACCAAGCACTGATTCTGGGATCAGTTTGATCTTTTTTCATAGAGTGGTTGTGCCCTGGAGCAGGGTTGGGCAAGGTGCCCTGCATCAGTTGGGGGGGATCAGTTGGGGGAAGGTGTCAAGAGCACACACTGTTCACAGACACAGTCAACCAGACTGCATCTGTATAGTAAAAGTACAGTAAAGCGTGTGACAGACAGCACATTATTAACAAGAAACCAACACATGAAACAAGTATGACCAGGGCCTGCGTGCAACGACTCAGAAAATCACGTATCGTTCACTTGTGAGGGATTAGAGCGCGGATTAAGAA
Source organism: Megalops atlanticus (assembly GCA_019176425.1). Lineage (NCBI taxonomy): Eukaryota > Metazoa > Chordata > Actinopteri > Elopiformes > Megalopidae > Megalops > Megalops atlanticus. The sequence goes on from CM032879.1 coordinate 15,089,978, forward strand.
ACTGAAACTAGTGAAGGGGAAAGGTGCTTTAAATGCTCAACGGCTCAAAGTGGCAATTTCACAGGGGGCTTCACAGAGCCGGCGCCTACACCGCTCCGAGCTGGAGAAATCGAGGAGAAGTGGGAGGTGTAAATGAAACGCGAACAGAAACGTCCCCCGGGGGACTGCAGAGCGGAGAGACGGAGACCCCCGGGGGGGACGCGGCCCATCTGAACGCGAGGAGACTAGCGCAGAACGCGAGCCCTCGCACGCCCACATCGCCATCTGCCGTCGCCCGGCCTGCACGTTACTTGCTCTTCTCTTTTCTAAAGCTGACCGTGATGGCCGCTAGCCCACACCCTGAGGTTGCTGGTTCGATTCCCCGCTGGGGCACTGCTGCTGTACTCTTGGGCAAGCTACTTAATCCACAGTGGCCTCAGTAAATATCCAGCTGTATAAACAGAAAACACGTAAAAATTGTAACCTGTGCAAGTCGCTATGGATAAGAGCGTCTGCTAAATGACAGTAATGTAACGTAATATAATGTAATGTAAGTTTGTGTAATGTTTACCCAATGGCATGGTCAAAGTAAAGACCCCTTCAGACCCTCGGACTTTGACCTGGAAAGAGAGGCTGTGCAAAACACAGGAGCCATATGTTCAACGCCTCGCATCCCACAGGTCAGTCGAAAGGGAATCCGCCCTTTAACCCTTGGAAGGCGGAGGGGTGAGGCAGATGAATGGCAGTGGAAACCACACCCCGGGCCTCTGTGGGGACACATTAATAATACAGACCTAATGCCTTTTTATCAAGAGGCAGAGGAAGGTGGGGTGGGGGTGGGGGGTACAGAGTGTCCAAATAACTAATGAGTTCCCGCAGGATGGAGAGGGGAGCAGCGCCCCTGCCTCACCCATCTACGCCCCCAAAGCCCCCGGTCCTGATTTATCTCCGCGAAGCAGCGCCTGTTGAGCGATAAGGCCCATCGGGGCGCGCTCAAAGAGCCATCCGCAAACTCCCAAACCGGCCCATTTCTCAGGGCCCAATTTGCAGCCATCCATTACCGCGCGCCTCCAGATAATGCAGAGAGGGCATTACGTTATTGTGACAGTCGGGACGGAGCGCGGACCCCAGCCTAATGTATGATCTTAATTTAGGGCGGCGGGCCCTTACGTACGGCCGGACCGTATTCAGTTGCGCTTTATCGTACCCAAATAAAGATAACGTTAATTACATGGCAGCATAATCGAGGATTATACAGCTACTGTTAAACACAAAACCAAATCCACTGAAACAGATACATCGTATTCCTATCCATCTGTTAATGCATCTATAAACATAGATCCACACACACACACACACACACACACACACACACACACACACACACACACACACACACACACACTCAGATTCCACAGTGAATGTCTTGTAAACATAAAAGGTACAGTACATACAGCACAGTAGAGTGTTTCTGTTGCTGTGTACTGTAATATTCTTTCTGCTGTAAATTGTTGGGCTGCGTCTGCAGCTGCAGAGAGTGCCTGCGACAGCCGCATCATTCTGCACTATTTACTGGCTGCGCTCCGCGCTCGGCAGCCGGGGCCCGCGGGCGCCGCAGGTTTTCACGCCACTCCGATGCGACAGCTTAATTGAACCGATTATCTCCCTGATCGGTCAGTGGCGGCTCGCCGACGGCCCTGTCCCCCGAAAGCAGCCGCAGACGACGACGGAAAGAAGTCCTCGCCACGGAGGGTCACCGAAGGGAGAGACGGCCGTTTGAAAACGGACATCTCGGGTCGAGACGCTCGACACAAAGGCTGCCTTGTTTGTCGGCGCCCCGGCATTCCGTGGGTTAAACGTCCAGCACAGAAGGCTCTCTTAACGAGAATGTGGCCTGCTCTTGCTGAAGGGCGGGTGGGAGTATCTCTAGCGGGAGCCCAGGTGTCGTAAAGAGCCGCTTTTCATTCCAGCGCTGCGGGCGAGGAAAACCCCCGCAATAACGCTCAAACGATAAGCGCTTAAGATGTCCGCAGACATTTAGCTAAAGTTCACACCCTGGCTGCCTTTTCCGCTGTACTCTAATGCAGGCACATCTAAGAAGACAACAAAGTGCAAACAAGCGGTTAAAGCAGAGCACAGCTGTGTCTCACGGCTGTAAGAGATTAAAACAGCACAGAGCTGCTATCACACTGCTATATCGGGTTAAAACACAGCTGTATCGTACTGCTATTACTGGTTAAAACCACTGAGCTGTATCGTGCTGCTATTATTGGTTAAAACCACTGAGCTACATCGTACTGCTATAATGGGTTAAAACCACAAAGCAGTATCACACTGCTATAACAGGTTAAAACAACAGAGCTGTATCATAATGCTATAACTGGTGAAAAGAGCAGAGCTGTATCATAATGCTGTAAACAGGTTAAAACAAGAGCTGTATCATAGTGCTATAACAAGTTAAAACCACAGAGCTGTATCGTATTGCTATAGCAGGTTAAAACAGCAGAGTTGTATCATACAGTTATAATGGGTTAAAACAGCAGAGCTGTATAGCAGAGCTGTACCAGCTCCAGCCAGCTCCTGTAAAAACATTGCCATTTTCCCCTGCACAGAGCAGCTTAATTACAGTTTAACCCCTGTAATAATGGCACAAACCACAGGGCAAAGCATGACCAGTCAAAAGAAAATGGGAAGGAGTAACTGTGACTCATGTTTTCAGCAGGGCTCTTTGTGAGGAAGCCGGAGTGGACAGGAAGCGGGCAGTGAGGACAGCGAGGAGACGCACGGGATTTGGGGCGTGGCAAGATCGCAGTCTTCCTCTCTCTCCCTCTGTACGCCTGGGGTCAGGCAGCCTCTCTGCTGTCAAATCAGCACACCAACACAGGCCTTCCCCCCACCCGCCGGCCCCACCCTGCTGCCGCCCAGTGAGAGGAAGTGCCACGCCTCAGCAAACGCACGGTGCTTTCACATGGGGGGGGTGTTCCCCTGAGGAGAGCTCAGCCGATCCCCGTCAAAGGACAGCTTTACGGGGGCTTGTGAGATTTCATCACTAGAAACCGAAAACAGGGCGGTTTTCAAGCCCTGCTTGTATTTCTTCCTGTCACCAAAGCATGGCGAAAAGGAAGCCAAGCTCTATAAATATCTGAGGCGAACAGCTAGCGGAGCGCAAGCCTGTTCAAAGGGAAAATGAAGGGGGAACCAAGATTACAGTAAGCCAAAGTAGCGAGGCCGTTTAATTCAATCTAATCAATCTTTTCTTTTTATGATGGTGTCTTTGGAACAGGGGATCAAAGACGGCCGGGTGGGGGAGATCCTCGTCCCGGCATCTGCCTTCCCCAGGGCCCGAAACCCGGGCGCCGGCCAGAACATCGCGCCTGGGCCCGCGAGCCGCTGCCAGGAGGAACTGGGCTGGATCCGTCCCAGGTGGCAGATCGATTTTAAAGGCCGGGCCTCTGTTCTTTTCCTCCCACAGAGAACACTGGGAAAACCGAGACGGGGAGGACGTGTTCCATGACGTGTCCGGGCCCCCGCCGGTTCCGTGAGCGCAGAGCGGTTTTTAAGGCCCTGTTCTTTCACCTCCGCGTCGCTCTCTCCCGAGCCAAGCTCCGACTCCGATCCAGGTCAGACTTGGACGAACCCCGAACAGGCAGGCTGTAAACCCCATCTGCTCTGGGCAAACTCCAAGGGCAAATGAATGATACAAAAGAAGAAAAAAGAAACAAAGAGAAAGACTGTATCGATTTCCTAAAAGAGGCTGTCATAAATCAACCAACCCCAGGAGCAACGAGAGTGTCGGGGGAGTGTGGCGTGGGGGCAAGCAGAATTTTAATGCATAAAATCAAGCGGCCTGCCAACAGATTATTCATAAAGAAGTTAACAGGCCTGGTATCGCGAACTTGGCGAAGCTCGGCCCTGGAGGTGACCGCAGGGACGACGCGCTGGAGAGGAAGACAGAAAGGCTGGCCGCGCTCTTTGTGCAGGCGCGGCGCGGTGAAGGCCTGCCACCCGCTGAGGTGCATTGTTAGCGCTGAGGCAGTCATTTCGCTCCCCCGGTCACATGTCCGCACGCCATTCACAGCGAGCTATTCAAACAGGCTGCTCGTAATCCCCTCTGCACCGGCAGCCCTTTTTCTAATGACACAACACACGCACACGTCATTATCAAAGAGCTTTCCCTTCCCTGCTTATTCTCCCTCTTTGTCACTGTGAGAAAAGTGGCATAAAAGGCATGTCCACGGCGCTGTACAATTACACCATCACCTCCTGCGTAAGTTCCTGGCTGGGTATTTCAGCCTTTTTGAGTGACGGGCTAATGGAGTGTCTTAGGGTCCTCCTCTTCCTACTTCTGTTAATAACAACCAAGTGCCCATGAATGAGAAGACTGCCACTGCCACCGCCAATCGGTGCTCTGTCTGCTGACCTCATCCATTACAGCACAAAAGGTCAGAAGTGAGCTGTTTCTTTCCCATAAGCACTTGCACTGATATAGGGTACGTCTATATAGACAGACATCCGCTTTGCTGAGGCACTGGCCTGTGTTCCCCCTTCGGTAAGAGGGCGGTTAGATTGTCAGCTCCGGGAGGTATGTGCTTATCGTGGATGAGAGAGGCGGAGTTCAACCGTGAACAGGATTTCTAAGAAAGACATTCAATATCACCCAATTATAGGGAACACAACATTCTATTACACACATGCAAAGACATGACTCAGATTAACTCCGCCACAAAGAAGTACTTGGGGGCAAGGGGGGCCCTTAATAGTGGGTTCTGACAGCCAAGATATGCGTGTTGTCACGATTGACTTGCTTACAGTCCTTAATATCCTACTCAAAATCAAGAGAATCAAAAAGTCTGTCTCATGGAGCTACTTGATTAAAATACCTCGATCAAAGTTACACTGTCAACCTCCCACTCAGGAACTGATCCCATGACATCTGAGCGCAAACATAATCACCACCACTCACTTCAAGGTTTTGAAGAGGTTTTTGCTTTTTTTTCGGCGGTTATTTGCGGAATCTGCGGGGCCTCACGCAGGCTCGCAAGGGCGGGATCGCTACCTTCGACACGCTTTCCGCACAGCCGCCTGCGGCCCGCGCACCCACCCCGAGCGGAGTACGCACTGAGATATGCGCACGCGCTTGCGTCAGGCCAAGAATGCCTGGCCTGCGCAGCAACCGCCGCAGGGGCCAAAGCGCAGCACTCCAACCTCCCACAAAGACAGCAGTGAAAAGTCTTACAACACCACACGCGCCCCAGACTTCTGGGTTCGCGACGAGCGCTCGCCGTCCCAGGAGCCCGGGCCGAAAAATGCTCAATTAATTTCCTAATTCTGCTCCTCTCCAGCTGGGGGGACGGCGGGGGGGGTACAGCCTGCACTGAGGAGAACGCTGATGATTACCGAGACTCCGCGGAATCCGGTCTCTCCGGGAGACCGGCTCGCAAAGCGCTTCCAGGGGGGTGTCGATTAGCGCTGGGGAGCGCAGCGCCGCCAACTGCACGGCGAAAAACATCCAGCAGAGATCTCAGAAACTGTGCAGGGACACAGGGCTTCATGTGTGAATGGAGGAGCGAGACAGACAGCGGCCTTTCCTGTCAGAGTCTCCACCACCCATCCTCGCTCCACAGTGCACAGCGACCTTCTCCCGCCTTTTTAAAACAGCCTTTTCATGCAGGATTAGCCACTCTTCTTTGTTAGCTTTCTCTTTTGTCATGCTAGTTTATTTATATAAATACATTACCCTACAATGAGCCTGTTTATTATGTTTCTGTCCGCACTGCTCAAATTTGTTTTACTCTGATCTCCATGCGCATGTAAAGACCTTGAAGGAAGAATGCACTACACAAATGAAAGGCTTTGTAATTGCTATTGTAACAGTCGGCATTATTAGCATTTTCATTAAGGCTCATGAAAGCAGAGACGCGGAACGGGGCACAGTGCCACTGCAAGGCCATGCTGCTACCCGCACGAAGTGCTCGCACCGCGGTCACACGCGCGGGGCGTGCCACGCCCCTTAAGCCCCGGGGTAGGTGGCAAAGCCTCGCCGCCCTCCCACCCAGGTGACGGTACGCTCCGGCAGACGGGGGGTGGGGGGCAGGCCGGGGACGGCACGGCAAGGGGGAGTTAGCCAACCGAAAGGGATTCATCAGGATTAAAGGCCTTGACCTGGCAGTAATCTGAGAGAAACGGCGATCAAACCTCATACAATTACTGTGGGTGGATCAGTGTGATATGACTCTATATATAAATATGTATATGGAAATCCTGGCGGTCAGGATTTTCGAGTCTGAAAACTGTCAAAGCGGCAAGAGTTCTCTTACAGCCTGATTGTTTCTCACATTATTTCAATACATTAATACATTTGGAAAAAAAAAGGTTATTTGCAAATAGCATTCTACTTATTCTATTCATTGCATGTCACCATGTGCACCTCAGGGCCAGGGCTCTCTCTGAGGAATGGGTCAGACGGACATCCCACTGACCACGCCCATTCCAGCTGGATGTTCAGGATTTAAAGGGACAGTTCCGAAGGAGGGGAATAGATCTGGTACGGTAGCAGGGTTAAGAGCTGTGAGCTGTGTGCTGTGAGCTCAGGGTCTGCACCCTCACGAAAATCCCTAGAATGACCCTTCCACAACCCTCCTACCAAATACGTCAGAGAGACAGGGCACAGAACAAGGTGAAAACCACCAAAGGTTTAAGGACCAGTGTAATTTTATTGAGGGGGTTACCTTCTTGAAGAGGCGCCCGGAGTCCTCGCTGACCTGCACGAAGCGGGGGATGATGTTGTTGAGGTAGAGGTCGCTGAGCGTGGCGTGGTCGCGGCTCTCCCTCTTCACCTGGCTCAGCAGCAGGTTCCAGCAGTTCACCGGGGAGAGCACGTTCTGCTCCTTCCTGAGGGACACACACACGGACACGGGTTAATGCTCTGCAGTCCTGTATTACACTGTCTCTCACTGTGACACACGCTCACAGGCTACAGCACTATGGAGACTGGTATTACTATCACTGTCTCACACATTCACAGGCTACAGCACAACAGAGTCCGGTACTGTACTCTTTTCTCGCTGTGTCACAGATTAAAGCAGAATGGAATATTCCCTCCCTCTACATTCTGTCAGACACACACACACACACACACACTGAGGCATTTCCCCCACGGACACCTACTCCTACCTTTCACTGTCCCTCACTGAAAGAGGACTGAGTGGGTTTTGCGCAGACCCATTAACACATAATTACACAGATACACATGTAGGGCAGACATACAGACACCAACAGCCCTTACAGACCCTCTCCCCTCTCAGAGAGCAGACAGAGTAACTGTGGCTCGCTCACAACCCGGGCCTGAGAAAATGCCGACCCCAGCACGTGCCGGGGGGGACAGTCTGGGCAGCTGGCGGGGGACGACCTTACAGGAGCAGGGTGGGAGGGCGGGGGGGATGCTGCCGGCTGCCGTGGCACGGGCGGGGCAGATGGTACCAGGGCTCTCCTCCACGAGTCTCCCGGGGCTCAGACGGTTCGCTGCCATTTCACACAGCGCTGTCCTCTGTTCATCCCAACACCCTTCCAACATCATCGGCTTTCACGCCACCGTTACAAGAGGCCAGACTGTGCGAAGCAGATCCCGTCGTACAGTTTCCCCGCTCAGTCTGAGAGGGATTTCTTTCCCTCCTGAACTGACCGCTGAATCGATACTAATACACACATTACACACAGATCAATCTCAACTCTGCTCTGGGTATGAATTGTCTGAGCATTAAATGTATCTTTTCAACATGGATCACCACAGCATGAACTAGACTGAGCTTGTCCAGCCAAAATGGAAGTTTATTTATTTCATCAACCCCCTTCTGAACTAGCAGGCAGCCGGCCTGAAATCTAAGCCTAACTCCAGGGCAGCTCTGCATGACCCACGTGTGTGTTTTCACTGAAGATGGCACATGCGAAGCCCCATCTGTGGACATACTGTTGCTTTGTTCCCGAAAGCCACGGGGGTCAGTGAGAATCAAAGTGCGGCAGACACCGCTAGCGTTGTGTTGACGCCAAAGCTGTGAAACACATATATTCACAGTAGATGTAAATACTGAACCAGACTGACACATTACATTACTTGCAGAGAAGACAGACACATCCAGGGTGACATATGCTTACCATCCTCCGCCTTACAAACGCAGCCACTTGTCAATGAAGAGCTAAAGTATACTGCTTATGGGCATGACAGCTGTGTATCAGCTGAGACTCACAGTCATGACCCTCAGGTCCAGAGCCCAGAGCTCCAACCACTATTATAATACCTTTGTTCGTGTTATGCTATGTTTATTTCCTTCTGAGCCTTAAACCTATTTCAAATGACGACCCACAGTGCACTGCAGTATACTGCGGCGTGACTTTGCAACGAACCAGAACTACGAACATGATAAATAAGCGAAGCGGCCACAGCCCGCTGTGAAGGCCTGCGAGCGGCGGGAGGGGATGTTGCTTGTGACAGCTCTGGCCTCGCCTCGGCCGGTTGTCAGGAGGGGAAGTCCGCCCCCCCGCGCCCCACACAGAGACACAGAGAATTCATCCAGGGTACAAAACACAGCGGGGAGCCGCCTCCGCAAGGCCCAACACCGTCTGTCCTCTCTGGAAACATCTGTCCGCAGAGGAGGGGATGCAGTGCGCCACAATCACAACTCACCCCCCTCTCCCACTCCCCCCCGCCCCACTGCCACAGCTTTCTCCCCACCCCCAAATCACGAGCACATTACATTACATTCATTACATTACAGTCATTTGGCAGATGCTCTTATCCAGAGAGAGAGACTTACATAGGTTACAGTTTTACATGTTACCCATTTATACAGCCGGATATTTACTGAGGCAATTGTGGGTTAAGTACCTTGCCCAGGTGTACAGCAGCAGGAATCGAACCGGCAACCTTTCAGTTATGAGCCCTGCTTCTTACCACTATGCTACACTGCCGCCCACACAAGCACAAGAGCCGGTTTTATTAACCCGACGTGTCTTTAAACTCCGCTGTTAATTCCGGCGCAGCGATCTGCTCCCCTCCCGCTGAGAGAGAGATGGATCGCGGCGGGGGCGTCGGACGGGAGGCGGGTTCCGAGGTGCGCCGAGGACACGGCCGCGTGGTGCGAGCTGGTCCTTAAGCGTTTCATCATGAGGCTTAGGGGAAGGCAAGCTGAGAGCACCACACTGAGAAGGGCACTGCCCTGTGTGTGTGTGTGTGTGTGTGAGTGTGTGTGTGGAAGCCCTTTGATTTCGACTGCCCCACCCAGAATCCAGCAGGCCTAATCAGATTTCACACAGGGCCTCAGGACAGTACTTTGCAAGATTTATTTGCTTAGAAGACACCCTTCTTGCACAGGGCTTGCATAACCTACATTTTGTATACCCCGTTCGTGCAGTTGGGTATTCTGCCGAAGCAGCTCAGGTGAAGCAGGCTGCCTGGGGACAAGAAGAGCTGCACCCCCTTCAGGATACAAACCTTCAGCATTCTGGGTGTGAGGCCCACACTCCACCACACTGTTCCCAAAAGAGGACAAAAGGAAACTGATACCGTTTCTTGCAAGCTGCCAGTAAACGGTTATAGTAAGCTAACCCCTTCTATTGTTTTATGAGGGCAATGATGTTTGTTTGTCTTTGAATTTAGAAAAGACCACCTCCGATTGACTCAGTCCCACAGTACCACACCAGCCTAGACTAGAGGAATGCATGGCTTTGTGCAGCTGCTGTACCAAAGAGCCGGGGCGGCTGAAGACGGACATGTTCCAGCTAATGCTGAACAAAGGCACCGTGCCTCTTCGCGGTGACGTGACACCATTAATCAAAATCTTTCAGTCCCCTCGTGTTTCCTCGACTCCTCCTTTCTGAACGCGCGAGGAATGTTTTTTCGGGGAGATCTCCACCCCGCTGTTTGGAAACCCGATCTCCCGGAGCCAGCTCTCAAAGGAGCTTTTCAGGAGTTATCCAGATGTTTCCAATGCGGGGGCCCCCCGTGTGTGTGACAGGTACCCCGAAGGTCACGGGGGCCGAGGGGAGCGCCGGCGAAAAACACGGCGCATGCCGCGCATAGCTGAGAGCGCGCCGTCCCGTCACTCCGCCCCGCGCGGACCCCTGTGCAAATAAAGACGGGAGGTCCTCGTGGCGGAGGTGGCCATGTTTCCAGCGGCTGGGAGTGGCGCTTCTGCGACGCGATAACCCAGAGCGAATCCGGGCAAAACTCTCTGGTTCGGGCATGCAGACCAAAAACCTAAGCAAACAAAGAAAAGTGTTATTGAGTTGTTGAGTTATTGCTCAACAACAGCCCAGGGAGGGAAAGGAGATATGAGCGTATTTGTTCCTCTCCTGACAGGGGGAATCGGCTCGGCCCTGAAAAACAGCCTTTGAGGCCTCAGACGTATGGCGGTATGTAAACGCTGCTACTAGGCCGTGGCGAGAGCCTACGGAGGCTGCCACTGCTACGCCCGCATAACGTTGTCTTTGTGGGGACGGCGGAGGGGGGCCGCCCCAGGTCACTGACGCAGCGCCGGAACAAAGCTCCGGTCACACGGGTCGTGAAATTACCCTGTTAATGAGAAGGTCGTTAGCGGCAGAGGGCATTCTTCCCCTCGTGGGGCACGATGAAGGGTGGGGGAGACGAAGTCCTTCCGACGGTGACATATGCTGGAGATCCCAGACTTTGACATTTGGTGAGCTGGGGGGAGGCGCCATCTGGAAAATTACGATTTTTGCCGTGACGCAGTGTGGGTTGCCGCGGGCGGCCCAGGGAGGGAGGAGACAGAGCGTGACGGGGTTTTGGAGCGTACCGCACATCACGGGCAAAGCCACCGGCACCGGGGGCGTGTGGGAGGGGCCCAGGCTGACAGTGAAGGAGAGCTGTGGCTGTCCCATGCACTGGGGGGGGGGACGTTTTGGGCCCAATGCCTTGCAGGAACAAATGCGGCTACAGTCAAGATAGTGTACCATGCAAGACCCGGGTATTCTCATCTTTCAGCAAGGGGGTGGGGGACAAGATCATGGAAATGTGCTGGATGTGTGTTCCCACTTGTAATGCATGCAGTAGGACTCCCCTGCTTCCTATGAGATGCTGCACTGGACAGCAATCACAGTTCTGCCCCTGCTGTACTGGCTGAGGCCACTGGGTCAGTCCGGGAAGGGGAGGCCCTCTCTGCCCCTGTTGGTTTGTGCCCTATGTGATAAAGAGGCGGGGGAATTCTGCACTGCCGTGAGAAGCGTTTCACAAGGTGCTGCTCTCTGGCTGGCTGTCTCCCTGCAGACGTCCATCACCGTGTACAGAGAAGAGGAAGCGCAACAGCTCGCCGGACAAATGCGCTCCTCCGGGGAAAACCGCAGGCCGGTGTCACACAGGCCTACCGATCAGGCCAATATAACCTGGAACGCAACGGGGACACAGCAACACCCACTCAGCTTGCTGTTCTGGGGCCTTCCCATTTCACTACCACAGACAGACAGGAAGCTCCCTGCATCATCAGTGAAGTCCCTCAGGTGGATTTCCCATTATTACAGGGCCTTACTTATCCAAATAGGAGGTTCAGGAGCTGCAGGAGATCAGGCACACCAACCGCACAGCTGTGACCTCCTCTTCACACCCTACACCAAGCTAACCGACCCAGATCTGAGCAGCTGCCCCTGCCTTGCTATGGATTCTGCCGGGCATTACATCTGAGGCAACTTTGACTGAATAAATATAAGTGTTTTTGAGTGTGTTTAGTTCTATGTGTTTTTTATGTGTTTGTATTATCAGGTGATTCCCCTGTCTCTGTCTTTGAATGAACTGCATGCTGTAAAATTCATGATGATACACCTTTATTTTGTATATCAATGCAGTACAATTAGTATTTTTTCCTCGGCCGAAAGAACTGATTATCCAGAGTTCAGCTGAGAACAGCATACTTATAATCCCGAGAGGGAAGTGTGACTGAGGACCCAGGGTTTCATTAGCAGCTTATTTGTGTCAGCATGGACAACCCTTTTTTATTTCACATAAAAAAGTCACAACATACGCTTTATATTGTGAGTATCATTCAAGACACTTCAAAGCTCTGTGTTCACCCTTCCCCGAGTTGTACATTCTTCTGTGGCATCATGCCCCCCCCCCAAGGAAGAATAATATTTCCTGAGCAGCAGCGAGTTTCTGTTTGAATTGAAAAAACAGGAAGAACGAGGGGTATTGCATTTCCTAAGAGCCCTCATTGTGCAGTGACTCTACCTGTCTGACGAGGCCACGTCCCCAGTCTTTAGCTGGGACACGTCGGCCCTCCCCCAGTCACGGCTGCTACTCGTGCCTGCGGTCTGTGTCTTTCGGCGCATCGTTTCCCTCAAGCTGGGCCTCACGCAAAGAGGCCGTCCGACGGGGTGCTTTCTCCCGAACCAGATTTTATTTGAAAAATTCCAGAACAATGAGACAACGGCTGAAGCGGGTAGGATGGTTTGTGCTAAAGCGTTAATCTCCGCCTGAGCGGTGCTGTGGTGCGGGCAGGCGCTGGGAAGGGGCCCCGCCCCACATGCGACGTCCGTGCCTCGGCTGACGACCGTGTGCCCGGGCTTCCAGGAAGGTTAGGCCAAGCCGCCTCCAGCTGTCTGCAGGCGGGCGAAGCCCCTGCCCTGTCTCTCCACGCATAGCAGGGATACCGGGGCTGGGTTTCGGGTGCCCTCCGGGGCTTTGCGGACACCCCCCCCACCCCTTGTCCCGACTGCCCAACAGCACAGCAGAGAGAGGGGGGAGCGGACGGCTCGCAGCGCGGCGGGGGTTGGGGGGAATGCAGCCGGAAAATGCCGCACATTCCTCCGTGGCTCCGCGCGCAGCAGATGCGGGCCGCTCGTAAAGCATGTAGGGAGTCTGGGACGCGGAGCACGCGTGCGTGGAGGCTCCCACATACGCCGCATAGCTGAGCCGCCGCTGAACGCCCCCCTCCGGCGAGGGCCGCCCCGGGCGCCCATCCGCTTTCAGCACGGCGCAGACCGAGAGCGCAGGGCGAGAATAAACAAACCAGCGCCTGCGTTCACTCTGCTCTGTCCCACACTCTGACCAAGGACAAAGAAACTCATGCTAATGTCACTTCTAGTTTCTTACATTTTCGTCTTCAGCTACGGCTGACACTGAATGTAAATTCCAGGTACATTCTAGTTAAGATGATTTTAAAAAATATGTATCAGTGATAAATGAAACAGGACACATAGTCGTTGTGGGCTGATGTGGAAGCTCCACAGAACAAGAGAGAGGGAGAAAACAGGATTCATTTGGAACTGGTGTTGAGAGCGAGTGTGGTCCGCTCTGTTGGTTGGGAGAGGAAGGCAAACCCCCCACTGGGGTCCCTGCGGGCAGAGCTGAGCTCCAGATTTGGTTTTTGTCTCCGGGAGTCATGTTCTCTCTGCGGGGGGCTAAGCAGGCCCTGGGCCTGACTGCAGAGCCATTCCCATGAGTCTGCCCATCCTTACCGAGGGGCAGTGCAGCCTGTCTCCTCACACATCTGTGTGTGTGTGTGTGTGTGTGTGTGTGTGTGTGTGTGTGTGTGTGTGTGTGTGTGAGAGAGAGAGAGAGAGAGAGACAGACACACGGTGCATGTGTGTGTGTGTGTGCACGTGCGTGCGTGTGTGCTTTTGTGTGGGAGAAAGACTATGTGTGCGTGTGAGAGAGACCATGTGAGTGTGTGCGTGCGTGAGAAAGACACTGTGTATGTGTGTGATACACTGTGTATGTGTTTGTGTCCGTGTGCATGGGAGACAGCGTGAGCGTGCGTGTCACTGTGTGTCTGTAGCTGTAGTATAAGGAAGAGAAGTGTTTCTACCTTTAGTTGAGTGGGTTTGGAATGGAAATGAGGACGTTTGAAGACACAGAGGGAACAGAAGAGAGAAGGAAAAGATGAGAGAGACAGGGAAAAGGGGAAGGGTAAGGAAAGAGGGAAAGGCGACTAGAGAGGGAAAAGGGGAGAGACTTTTGTCGCAGACACCCCCTACTGTTCGAACCTTGCCCATGGCAGGACTGTCAGAATCCTGGAATGTCTTTCACAGAAAGCGTAAAACAACAACACTGTAACCTTGAACTAGAAAGTCACGCTCACTTTCTACAGTAAACAAGTTGTTTTTCGTATGAAATACAGGGTATGCCTGACCTCACTGCCTCGAGCACAGCTCATCTCCTCTGATTAGATTAGAGAGAAATCTGTGGTTGTATCGTGACAATTTCAAGTCAAGAAGGCCTTTCCAGAAACGCGTTTCAAAGAGAAAAGGGAACTTAGGGGAGCTGGGTTTACCGCTACACAGTTGCAACAATGCAATGCGATTATCACTTAAACAATGTGCCCATTGAACTCACAATAAATAGTGGTCAGAGGTATATGTATAAGGATGAAATCGAGCCCAGATCTAACCATACGGCACTCTGTCCGTGACTTTGCGCTGCAAATTAGAACATGTGTTGCTTCTTGTTTCAAACATTTGCCATTAATTTCAGCAACTGCCAAACTGTTGCAAAAGCTAAAAACCATAACACCTGCTACCGACACCACAATTTTTCACTGAAACTAAAGGACAGAGAGCACCGTGGTCAGGCTGAATCTCATTGCTGGCCAGTAATTCCCCTGAAGCGTATCAAAAATATGTCCAATACAATGTCCTATCCTGCCTGCCAATCTGCCATTTGATTTTATATTTGCACAGCAACCTACCGACATCCAATCAAATGCTCACCACACCACCAGCGCTCTGGTAAACATATTACTAAAGTAGATTATGGATTTAGATGCCGGTTAATCTCAGTGCGTGGTTAAGCGGGTTTCTATAATGGAATCGTCACGTGAAACGGAGGCTAAACGTTGTTTAGCGCGAGGGCAGATTAAACAGGACGCAGTGGTGTTTTTTATTCGCACCGTGAGCGTAAACCCCCTCGCAGAAACATGAGTAAGAGCTTAAACACTTGACAGCCTTTTCTCCCCCTTTTAAATAAGCCTGGATTGTTTGAGGCTTGTGTCTCTGCTGGGCCCGGGAGGCTGTTGTTTTTCAGCACAAGCAGCCGGACCTGGCAGCGGCCGCAGCCGCGTGTGGTCTCGGGTGTCCCGGTTCCATCCAATGGCAGAGCTGGGAGGTCCAACCCCAACTCTGGCTGTGGTGAAAGGGAGAGCAGAAAACCACATCTCCAGACAACCCCCTTCCCCACCAGACAGCCCCACCCTGCACCCATCCAAACCGGGGCCCTCCCAACACCCATCTCCCAGGGTGTCGCTCCCGCGCAGTGTTAGTTCACCTGATTGGAGGGGAGGGGCCGTAGGGTGGTTAAATACATTGGCTAAAGCAAGCTGATTGCCCAGGATCATCAACCTCAGAAGGTCCAGTTTGTTCAGATGTCAGAAGTAAAACCCGTATCGTTGTTCAATTCAAAGTGTGAGGTTGGCCAAGCGAGTCTCTGGCCAGAAGATCTGGAGCACAAAATTGCCACCTGGCTACTTTGGCTGTGGTGCACATTATAAAACAAAAAAGGAGAGCGGTCAGGTTCAAAGGGGATGTTGGCTCCAGAGAGGCACAATAAGCCCAGAGCTGCTACTCTTTCTCCAATATTTCCTCTGGGATCTAAAACACTGAAAAAAACAGTTTTTGTCTTTGCCACCATGTGGTCCTCTATGTCCGTGCAAAAAAAACACAGATGTCTCTTTGTGTTGGCTTGGCCGAAGCGACTGTACACTAGCCACAGGTCCTGCAAAACAACTCAGAATGACTCAGAATTGTTTCATGTGAAAACCTAAAGTGAAACAGCAGCGTTTTCAAACCATTTTTAACCATTTAACAGCTGATATGCAGTTACTCATATACATATTCAAGCAGAACCTCTACCACATCTCAGAATGCACCAGATATGTGCCACTGGGGCAGAGCTGAACTCTCTCCAGGAACTCTGTGACCCTCCTTTCTCTGTGATCAAAATCTTCAAGGAGATAGAACAATATCTGGAATTAATAACCTTTGAAAGCTTCTTACATAATTCACCGCTCTATAAAAGGAATAAAGAGCTATTGTCTTAGTAAGCTGCAAGCAATTCTCCATTGATTGATATACCAGGAGATCCGGTTTATGCTCTGTGCCCATTCAGTGCACATAAGCTCTTGTAAAGCCCTGATCTGTATAAGCAAATGCACATGGCAATCATTTCCTGGTCCCTGAGGGTCAGATAGCCATTGGTTTTCCACCCCCGCTTATATACTACTCAAATGGCTGAAAGAGAACCTTGCACAGAGACAATCCTCAGTGGACTGTCACTGCTGTGTCCAACCATGAAGAAGTAATGGGCCAGCACAAATTTTCACTGAACTCTTACTTGGCTTCAAAACAGCAAGTTACACCTTCACTTTAGGAATACTTCATCTTTCTTTGGAAGATATAATCTTTTGAAAATATAGTCTTTGTTTTATTATTAGCTTATAACATTGTTAAAAACCAATTGTCCTAAAATCCCTTTGTCAAAAGCTACCCAAGTATGGGCGGACCACTCCTACAAAACGCCTTGACCAATTCAACAGAATACATTACTCCGATACATCAGGGGGCAGTGCAGACATTTTTCAGGGGTTAAAATATTACAGAGGAAGGTCCTGTCAGGCAGTTGGAAACAACTCAATTCGACTGACCCCTCAGTAACAGTAAACAGCTGTAAACACTAAGCAGCAGAGAAAGCTGAAGACGTAATGTGTGCTTGAGCCTTTGTATTTACAAATTCTATAAAGGATTTGAAAAGGGAGGGGCGGAGGAAGAGATGGCATCAAGAGACAGGTAGCTTATTCCAACTTCTGTCAAGAACCACCATCAGAAGACGTCCTGATTTCTGCAAGCACTGCAGTTCACATTCATTAATAAGCAAACAAAGTCGCACCCTGCTCTCATTTTATCAATTATTGAGCGTGTGCCGTTGCCTTGCCATAGAGCTGGTGAGGAAGAAACAGCACACTTTACAGAAAAAAGCCAACAAAGGCTGACAAACAAGGCACACGAACTTGCCTCTGGCATCGGGTGTTTGTTGGGGAATGCTGTGTAAGTGTGTAAAGCACCTGAAGATGCATGCAGCATCGATGCAGTTTAGCATTTGTTCAGTTATCCCCCTGCCCTACCTCCCCAGTTCCACTCCCAGCCCCAGCCCCAACTCCAGACCCCCGCCGCGCTCACTTGAACTGGTGGTCCTTGGTGCTGCGGGTCTTGGCCAGGAACCTCTCGGCCAGCTTCTCCAGGTTGCGGGAGTAGTCCATCTCGATCTCGGCCTTCTTGCGGAAGAAGTCCTGCAGGTCCTGGAGGAGCTGGACCCGGAGCTCGCACTGCTGGTCCAGACATTTCAGCTGCTCCACCAGCTGGGCCCGGATCTCTGCCAGAGGAGGAGGGACAGAGGGGTGAGACGGCAGTCAGACAGGGGTCACAGCGAGGGTCCCGCGGACACAGCCACAGAGCCACAGGGCCTGGAAATCTGCTCTTATGTGCTGTTCACATAGTCACAGACTCCACATATGGGCATGATATTTAAATGTCACCGAGGGTGGCTTGTTGAAAAAAATTAAACCCAGGGAAAGTGTTTGGCTGGACAAACATTTGTAAATCATCTTCGTAGAGGCTGTTGACTTAGTGTGTCCTTAGTAGGCCTGACAAAACACTTTCCCTAGGGTTCATTTTCTCCAGAAAATTTAACATTGATATCAAGATCAGATTATACACAGGCCTCCATGTTAAATGACAGTTGTAATGTAAACTACTGATACTTTGTCAAAGAACAGACATAGGAGCCCTTTAAGTACTTCCAGTACTTAAAACTCTGTTAGAAGAAATACCCAGCATTTCTCAGTAGTCTCCATGAGTTGGTATTAATTTCTAAAATACTAGAACAGGAAACTGCTTATCCCTAATTACTTCTGAGAACAGTGATAAAGATGAGGTTCCACATTTTGTCAAAAAAAGTCTCTCACATTAGATTAGATTTCATAGCTGAGTAGGAAGCCTGTCACTGAGGCTTAACTAAGGGAACATGGGTTTGGCCGTCAGACACGAGCAGATGCAAGGAGCACTGCCGCCCCTGACACAGGCATTACAGCTGATGCCAGATCTGTGAGATTATGAAGGGGCCATTGTGTGCAACCTGCGCGGTGTTGCATTTCACCAGTATTCACGCTTTCCGCGAAAAGACCGAAACCACAGACCTTCCTGATTAAGCAAAGACCTCTGACACACAGTTCAAACAGACGTCACCGGGGGATTGTTTGAGGGCGCTTTAAGACAGAACAAAACCATCACGCAAAGTCAAACAAAAGAGACACAAATCTAATGCAAGGACACAAGGAGCAGGGTGGAGACCCAGACAAAACAAAAGGCAAATGACCTCGGAGTGAACTTTCAAGCAGCTCCATCCCTCAGCTTAATGCTACGGAAGACCTGTGCCACTACACACTCGCGCTGACACACACACACACACACACACACACACACACACACACACACACACACAAACTCACTCGCACACACACAAACACACTTGTACACACTTGCACAGACACACACAGACAACATTGTTCAGACACAGCCGTGCGCGCGCACACACACACACACACACACACACACACACACACACACACACACACACACACCTTTAAAATGGATTAGGGTATACATGTGTCACAGCCTGTGCAACATGAAAGTGCCATGGCGCACACTGTATTTATGCAGCGAGGAAACACATGGAGCAAACACGAAGAAGCACAATTATTGAAATGAGAGAAATGTTCTGATTAAAATTCCTTGAGTGTCGTTATGGATAATCTTGCACTCTTTGGAGGCAGACATCCCTACGGAGGGGGAAGTTTAGTTTACCTAATCGTTTCTCATTTCTGTCTTCACTCTGCTTTCTCTCTCTCTCACCCTCCCTCCCCCTCCCTCCCCCTCCTCTTCTACGCACTCAAGCCTGCACAAATTAATTTACTTGACTCAATATGGACAGTCAACTGAAATATTGAATTATGACATTCCCAGAACCACGAGAGGGCCGTGGCTTTGAGGAAGTCCCCGAGGCACAGCGGAACTCCGGCATCCGCACAGGCAGTGCGGTGTCAGAACACACAACCCCACCGCACTCCGAAGCAAACCCTACCACACACACAACTGCTGCTATTCACACTGAGGCAAAGGTAGGCAGAGCTGCTCATCTGTATTTAAACAATACTGCCCCCCCACACACATTAATGAGTGTGAAAGGGTTGTGGGAAAAACAAGCGTGTCTGAAATATTACTGGTTAGTGCTCTCCCTGGATTTAAGATTGCTGTGGTATGCTTCAAAGCTGTTTGTCACAACAAAGAGCAACGAGAGGGCTTGGATTGATCAGTTCCTGCTTCATGGAACAATGCTATACCTATAAATAACCCTGGCATTCTTGAATGAAAGCCCCACCTTCAGCTCCGGCTCGGTTGCACCACACATGCCGTTGCCAAATCGGTTACATCCAAATAACCGCATCACCATGGTTTCCTCAAAACACAAGCTTTTGGGAGCCGGAAAGCCTCTTGGATACGGTACCTTTGCATTGCCTGCTATAGAGAAACCTGATGAGTTTGGCCTTCATCACTGCCTAGCCTCCTGCTCCTCCTCTTCCTCCTCCTCCTCCTCCTGGGTCCCGTGAAGTGGACAGCATGCAGAGGTGGTGCCTGAGAGGGGTCGGGCCGGAATGCGGCCGCCGGCTCCGCCGGGGGAGCTTTTGTGTTTTTTCGAGCTGAGGGAGCGGTTTCACAATGATGGCACAGACGAGCCGGGTTTCCGCCCACTGGCACCGCCTGACACGAAGGCCAGCGAAGACCCTGCCGTGGCTGTCCGCCCGGCTGCCTGCCGGACACGCACTCCCAGGAAGAGTCTCCCATGAGCCTCTAACAGGGGGTCAGGGACCAGGTTTTCAAAGGGTACCTGTTACTGTGAAATAGTGAAAACTCTGACAACTAATGGACTGCTTAATTGATCGACCTTCATGGTTTCATTTGATACGTATCCTATATACATGCAGAGCTAGGCATAATGGGTTTTTTGAAGTCAGTAGGTATTTCTAAATGAATCCTAGGTTAAGTGCCAGATTGGATGATCCAGGCAGACACCAAGACCATGCCCCTTACCAGGCACATTTAGGCTTATTACATTCAACCAAACACTTTCCTTAAGTTTCATATTCAAACAGCCTGCCAATCTGCCCTTCTAGTGAACTACAAATCTGAAGACTAAACAGGCCTGTCTCAAGTGAGGACATGACAGGCGTTTGAGGGCCTTTAGATAGTTAAAGTATTATGTGACCTGTAATTTATAAATGTGAGAAGTTTCTAGAAGAAAAAAAAGCAAAGATTTTGCTACCGTGAGAGAATGACTAGCTGGTGGTTTACCCTCACAAGGGGTTGCTGTCAAATTTCAGGAAAAAAAAAACATGCAAAGGACAGCAAAACTATAAAATATTAGACACCAGGAAATGAGCTAATGCAAGGCGTCACTGCTGTTGCAGCTGACAGACAGAGCCAGCAGAGCCCCCATATTCACTGTGTAGACACAACCTTGAAGCAGCCAACAGCGTGTGATGGTGAGATAAACACACACACACATGCAGGCACAGACAGAACATCAAGTCTCTCCTCCTCCCCCAGCCAGAATAACCCCGCACTCCTAGATCATCACTAATGCAGGAGTTTAATTACTCTCTCCCTAAATTTTCACATGCAGTGGCATCGGCTCACTACCACCATCTTCCCACCCGACAACAGCAGAGGAGGCGACGGGAATTCACAGCCAAATTCCAGCGTCACCCCAGCGCAGACGGCAGCACCATCACCCGACTGCTTTGATCTCACGCCTCCCACATCGGCCCTGCCTCACGGCGACGGCGCGACAGTCCCAAAAAGACAGGGGAGAGAGAGGAGCGCGAGACATGGGACACAGGCACTGAGAGAGAACAGGAAATGGTGGCAGCATTCACGAGGGAGCCCTGCCTCGGGTGTAATGTTAAAAACCTCCGGTGTTCATGAGGGAGCCCCACCTTCAGCCTAACGTAAAAATCTCTGCGTTGTTCAGGAGGGAGCCCTACCTAGGGTCTTACGAAAACCTCTCTGTGGTTTTCAACATCAACCTGACTGAGTTTCCAATCAGCAAAAACTCCACTTCCAATGTAGCGCGACTGTGGTTTTGCTCTTGAGGTCATTACTCACATACAGTAAAAAGAAAAATTTAAATACAAGCTTAATTGCAGACACCCACAGGTTTGGGTCATGAGAAACTGAGAGCCAGCCAGGCGGTCTCGGGGCGAGCTACCGTACGCCCTCTGGGAGCTCAGCGTAGCGGCCGCGGGGAATCTCCCAGCTGTCATGTGACCCCGTTGGGCACCGGAGTGTGAGGAATGGGGGGCGGCCCGATGAGCGAGACGGAGCCTCAGACAGGAGGAGGCAGAACTACCCAGAAACATCACAGTGACAGAAAGACCGTGACCTGGCCCGTCTCAGAGAACAACTATGAGCCTGCAGCAAACTGCTGCCCGGAATCGCAGCGCTAAAATTTATCAATAAGGGGAGCAAGCTGCGGGGGAGGGTGGTGACCGAAACCAACTGATGAACGAGTGCGCAATGTCCATGAGAGGAGAGAGAGGCAGCTGTGAATTTCTCAGATTAATGACTTCATTAATGAGCCCTCTCTTTTTAATATAGGGCGCAGTTGTGTCCTTGGCGTATCAGAGTACTGAATCAGAGCACACACTTGGGGGGGAGGAGAAATTCAATCTGCGTACCCCCTTCTGAAACACACAGCGAAGACATTCCATCTTCCTCAGAGATGCCAAAAAAGGCTTTGAAGATTATGCCTAAACGGCAGTTTGCTGATACTGTTTTGGCTGTACCTCTTTCTCTTGGAAAAAAAAACTGGGGAAAAAAAGTCCCAGTGAAAATTTCCCTGCATGGTTACATGGTACAGTGACCGCAAACTGAAACCATTTCAGGACTAGAGGGACTGAACAGGGTTGCACAATTCCCCAAAAACGAAAGTTGGCAGGGGAAAAAAAAACTATTGCACTTACTGAAAGATTCCTTTTGCTCTCTGAAGTTCACAAAGCACTTGCCAGGACAGCTGTACAAAGGATTTAAAACAGCCCATTTTCTTTTTTTACTATGACAAACCCGTTAAAACTACAGTGAGCCGCTCTTGCTCTGGAAGGCAGTGTCTCCTGAATTATTGACGGGCTCAACAGACGGTGTAAAACTGGCCCCCAATCACCCTCCTCCTCCCTGTTCTGCCAAGAAGGTTATTCTCAGGACACACTGCACTCTGTTCCAGTTACCAAAATATTGGTCAACAGCTGTTTCTCTCTCAGTGGGTCGACCTTTATTATTTATCATTATTATTTATTTGTGCAGATGATGCCCTTATTCAGAGCAATACATATGCACATCCACACACACACACACACACACACACACACACACACACAAACACAACTGTGTATTTACTTTAACTTATTCAGATTCCGCATCTTGCTTGAAGTTTTCAACGCCCCCCACCAGGGATCTGATCCTTGTGGCTATAACATATAATTACCTTAAGAATTCACTATGGAGATATCTCCCACTGCCTGTGACAACCCCCCCGTGCCTCTCACCTCAGAGACTGGCAGAAACATCTGCTCAGTATGGCAAAGGCAAACTAACAAACAGAACAGCAAAAAAACAGCGTAGGACACTGGTTGGCAAGGCTTCCTAATGGCCACGTGCCCAAATGTGGAGAATGTGAGTTCCTGGTACTGCCGCCCCCCCCCGACAACTGATCCTGGGTCAGCTTACCGAAACTTCACGGGAGGAGGGAGAAAAAAGCTGAAACTGATCCAGGGTCAATGCATGCAACAGCCCCCAGCAGCGAGGGGAAGTCTCTCCGGCTTCCACGCACGTGCCAGCAAGCAGCGCGTTTCTCAGCCAGCAGTCGCACAAAAGAAAGAGCTCGTCAGCAGCTGCCTCGCACAGAAAGAAGAGGAAGCATCCACAAAGGCCTTCTGCAGAAAGCACGGATATTACAGGATCTCTGCTGAAAAAAAAAAACACAGATTTGAGAGAAAATTGCACGTTCACCCTTTCACATGCTGTCTGCTCCTCAGCCCGCTTTGAAGGGTACGGAGTGAGCAATTTACAGACGCGAGGGTCCTCAAAAGGTTACACTCTCATAAATACAATCAGACAGACTGGGGGGGAAAAAAGACCCCCCCAATGCCCCGCCCTCCCTGGCACGCGCGTAAATGAGCGCCGTTTAACAGTCTCATTACTGCGCAGCTGCGGCTCCGTCGTACGGCTCGCCGTGCAGATGTGAGGCGCACATCTGGCCGACGCGGAGGGACCTCCGACGAGGCCGGCTCCCCCCCTCTCCCGCGAGCCTGGAGCCGGGCCAGCCTTCCGACGGCCGCGAGGAAGGTACACACCTCGTCACGTGACCTGCCGAAAGCTATTCTCCCGACACGCCCAGAAGCAGGGCCCTGCAGGCTCCTGAGGAGAGGTTCACTTAGAGCCCAGGACAGACAGGCTTTCCTTTTTAGTTACATTACATTATCATTACCATTCAGCAGACACTCTTATCCAGACTGACTTCCACAGGTTACAGTTTTTACACAGTATCCATTTATACACTTGGATATTTACTGAAACAACTGTGGATTGCCCAAGGGTACAGCAGTAGCGGCCCAGCAGGGAATCGAACCGGCAACCTTGCGTTACAAGCCCTGCTCCTTACCACTATGCTACGCTGCTGCCCCATATGTAGTTACTATTACAAAACATGTATTTTTAATAAGGAAGTTTTCACACTATAATGGAAGGGGGGGAGTAAGTGCTGCACACAGAGAGGAAGCGCGAGAAGGAACGAAGGGCCTCGGCTTTCGGCTCCGCCGCTGTGACAGCGCCAGCCGGTAATGTCTCGGGGTAAACACACCTGCGTGTGCCTGCGTGTTTCAGCGGTGCGTGGTTGTGACCTGAGCCCCGCGACACCTCGCCCTCCCGCCGCGCCCAACGCTGCTGGCCTGCCAGTCGGCGGGATTTCACGCCCGTCGCACAGTCGGGGCCCCGCGAGCCCCCATCCCAGATCTGTCACATCTCATTACCGGGAGGGAGGGCCTCGTCGCTGGGGTAGAGGGCCTGGGTTTTTGCTCTCCGGGAGCGGGCCGATCACGCTCTGTCACGCGGGTGTCACGCGAAGCCACGGTGTCGTCAGGGGCGACGGGGGCGACGGGGGCACCGCGGGACAGAGAGGTGCCGGCGAGGACGTCGCTCGTCGGCGCTGTGACACCTTCCGCACGGCACGGGGGGGGGCGAAAGGGGTCACCCTCCGTGCGGAGCGGAGGGCACACAAACAACGTCGCCTCACCCGCTGTTTTGACATCGCTCGTCGTTCTGGGGCCGCCGCGGCGGGCGTCCTTGTCAACCGCAGGAGCCGGCCACCATTTAATACAGTAAAAACACAATTACAGACATCAAACCGCATTCCTGAGTGTCTGGCGCCTGCGCGGGAGATACCCTGTATTTCCTGATGTCACCATTGTCCCACAAACAGGAGTGGCCCACAGTCGCCGCTAAATGTTGCCTATAAACTGCAGCAGCTGCCCTCAGAAACAACAAAGAGAAAAACAAAGAAACACAAGAAAAGAAACGCCAAAGGCTCCTTTGTCATTAGCAGGACCTTGGAAATAAATGAGATACATTTTCACACAATGATATGGACAACAAACTGTGCGAGATAAAGGCACTAGAAATATACTGTGGCAAACGAGTGAGGCAGATTTTTGGTTCCTGTGGAAACTACTGTAACGGACACTCCCTCCTCTTCCTGGAAAACACGGAGAGGGACGGGGCATCGTGACGATGAGGCGTTCGGCCCTCGGCTGAGCGGACGCAGCGGAAGACAGCTCACACTTAAGCAGATGTGGGAAGGACTGATCTTCACAGATCAGCAGGCCAGTCGAGGCAGGAGGCAGCCCTTGTTTTTTCAGCCGGCCGGCCAATCGAGTACATCTTCAGTCTCGGAATGCAGACAAACAGTACCGTTCCGCAACTACAAAAGGCACGGGAAATATCTTGCTGTCTTCCACACAGAGGGTGCCGTTTTGTGTATGTGTATGTGGTTGTGTGTGTGCGTGTGTGTACTACAACTTTTCTTCAGCAAAAGAAGTATTTTCTTTTCTGAGAACCCTCTCCTTTGTCTTCCCTGCCAGTGTGTATGTGTAAGTGGGGAGGAAAAAGGGGGGGGTCACACAGTATTGTATTGCTCTGAGCACTCCCATTGTCCTTCAAACTTTTATGGAAAATAAAACAAGACAAGAAGGGAAAAAAAACACTAAATGCCAAAAATAAAAAAGAGAAAAAAAACACAATGGCCAGAGCCCTTTTCCTGAGGCTGGAGGGATTGTTACTCCCTGTGATCCCCTGCGTCACTGGACCGGCTCGGAAGAATATCTCCATTCAGCTCTGCAAACAGGAAGCCTGGCCTCGCTTTTTTTCCCTTCAGGGGCTGATGGGAGTGAGGCACAGGAAGCCAGAGGAACCAGCCCACTGCCCGGACGAGGGCGAGTGCAGGGGAACCCTCCCACCTCCCGAAACTGCGGGAGGTTCCCTCGCAATGTCAGTTTGATCTGGGACAGCTTGAGAGAAGAGAAGTAAAAGAAGAGGAAAAAAGCGTGCAAAAAAAAAAAAATTAGCAAATATTTTCAAGCACCTCCCCAGGGACAGGAGACTTGGGATTGGGTCTAACTGAAGGTTGAGGTGGGGGAGGGGGCGGGTCTGGGAGGCGTGGCCTCTGCCGGACACTCGTCTCGTGAGGAGCAGTTTGTTGCCTTGGGTTATCCGTCTGTCTGTGCCCTAATAAGATTCCTCAACAGGGTGGAATCTATTAGTTCCAGACATGCCGGACTTAATCCACCAGCGAGAGGCGCATTCTTGGGGTGGGAGAAGAGGGAGAGAAAGGGGGCAGGGGATACAGTTTCAGCGAGCGAGGGAGCAGAACTATGTCAGGAATGGAGAGATGCCTCTTGGGATTTTCCATCTCGCACCGTTGGGCTTCCATCTTGCGCTCCGCTCACCGATACACGCCTACCATCCACGAGCACCAATTAAAAAAAAACTCTGCTAGCCACGGCCAAGTGGATTGGGATCACTGGAGTAGAAAAGCAAGCTGATGAAAATTAAATGAAGCACTGGCAAATTACAACCGAAGGCCGAGTCCATTTTTCTGAGCGTTGCTTTGGCGTCTGCAGCATGGCATTAGGCACGAGTCGGCGATATGTGAGGGAGATGCACAGGAAACCTCAAGTGCTGTCGGGGCTCCACCTCAGCTGGCTCATTTTACACGCTGTGGCAACTTGAAATGTGACCTTTTTGGAGTGACAGGCCGCCGTTCTCCCCTGCCAACGAAGCGAAGCGTGCAAGGTCACGTGACGCGGAACGAGCGAATGAATTTTCACCGACGACGGTAGAGCGGCACTTTAAGGAGACGGCCGCGGGGCACCGAGGGACCGTCGACGAATGAGACGGCTCCCGCGACGTGAACGAGGGGGAACCGAAATAAACAGATGCCGAAAAACAAGAAAATAGAAAAGGGACAGGTCCCCATTCAGGGAACAGCTGTCACTGAAAAAAACAAACATCTCCAGAGGAGGAACAAAGGACAGGAAACGCGATGCAGCAGAGTAAATGAGGAAGGACAGGGAATTATCAAAGCTTCGCTCTCCCCAATATCCATAATTAAGATGGTTGCCGTGGAAATGCTCATCTTCTCCAAAAGTCGGGGGTATAAAGGAAAGAGGAAAAAAAAAGCGAAGTGGTGCCAAACAGTTCCCTCCCTCCGACACCCCCCCGCCTTTCTGACAGACAGCTCTTATTATAGATTATATGATGTTATGGCATTACGCACCCCCCCTCAACTCGTGCCCCCCAGGGAACGAATCCGGAGAAGTGATCTTTGGAGGGGGGGAGGGGTGGTGGTGGGGGGCTTCCTTCAGGAGCAGCTGGCGGGAAGCAATCCATCCAGGACTGGCGTTTAGGAATTAGAACCGCTGATGTGGGAAACAGGGTGAGACGACACTAATCCATCAGTGCGCGGTGGCCACCGATGGCACCTTGTCCCGGGACATCCGTCACCGTCACAACGCCGGGAGAAATGACAGTGGCTCTGCACAGGCACTGCAACATACCGCGGTAAATCACATCCAGCAGGACAGAACCGATACCGCAAACACTGACGCTCCCCATAAAGCCCGTTTCGGATCATTCCGCCCGCACTCCCGGTGGGTCGGTTTGCGGGCTTGGGGGGGTCGCGGAGGCCCCCCAGCCAGGCCAGAGTGCTCGGTGCAGACATGCCCGCTGCCGCACCGCTCAGAGTGACAGAACTCGCAGTGAATACGGAGTTAATCGCCACGGCTGATGCAACATTCTCTCATTAGTTTTACGCGCGGGGCAATGCTGATCGCGCATTTCTACAGACAAAGCAGCCACTGCCACGGCGGTGTAATGAAGCTGCTTTTGAGCGGTGCCAAATGTCTATCAGCGAATTCTGGCTGGGATCAAGCGCTGCAGGGGAGCGGGGGCGGCTGGTGGGTGGCGGGGGAGGCGGGGCGGCAATGAACAAGAACATCCTTTCTGAAGAAGCAGAGACAATGGTCTCTGATGCGTAGCGACCTGCCTTTATTTGGTGAGGGAGGGAGGATTGAATACCCCCTTACTCAAGTTCATTTGAGAGGTCACCTGACCGACCAAAGTACACACCCTTATGAAAAACCTGTTTCAATCCATTGGGCATGGATCCCAGACTGCAGGACAGACAGATGACTGTATATCAGCAGTCCACGACTGCTATCGCCAGAGTGATGCTCCTTCCAGCCACACCCCTCTGTCCCCTCACCCCCCCGGCCTGGCCTTTCACCCCCGACAGGAGGACCCAGGAAAAAGCAGGGGACTACCCCCCAAAATCCCTCTGGCTCTTCAGAGCTGGCACTGCAAGCAGTGCGTTAACCCCAAATGGCTTGATCGCAGGGGCCTGTCCATTCGCGCTGCAAAGGGCGGCCATGGTGCATTCTTCCATTCCTACAGCTGGCCCAGGCAGGGGTGCCCCTGCCTCAGCAGAACTGAGCTCCCCATCTCCTCTTCCCAGCTACCCTCTGTTCACCTGGCTCTTCAGATCCAAAGCCATTCAAACACGACCGAGACACACGTGGACACAAAGGGGCAGAGAAATCCTTTTGATAAACTACGTTTATTGAGCCGGACGGTGTCTCACTGGCCCACTTTACACCGGCCCTCCATCTCAGAGGGGTGACATTTACCATCCCTGGCCTGGCCCAGGGACGGGATCACATCAATGAGCAATTAGCACACGGCTCGGCGAGCTCTTCCGCCAATCCGTTAGCGGCAGACAGCCGTTTAAGAGGAAATCATTGGGAACTCATTGGGATCACTTAACCGCTCGGTTGCCGGAGCTCGGCTCGTCTTTTTCTGGGTCAGAGGCCGTCACCGCGAAATGAGGCGGGGCAAACACTGGGAAATGGCGCGACCATGCGTGTGTGTGTGTGTGTGTGTGTGTGTGTGTGTGTGTGTGTGTGTGTGTGTGTGTGCGTAGCAGTGTCTTGGTATGGCTGTAACCCAGAGATAAAGCTCTCTGCTCTGATCCGCTGCCAGGGGATGCATCCTCTGCTATCTTCCACAGAAACGCTGAGCAACGTGAAATCCCTCTCCTGAAGCACAAAGGCTGCATGTATTTCTACAGGAGCCTCCTCACGGACACGGACAACGCGTCCGCACGACCGACACAAATCCTTCAAGATCCTCCACTGGCCGGCGATTACATCGGCCTGATCGCTTTATTATGATGGTTCAAAGATGTGCTGCGCTGCTGACTTAGCCTTACAGTGAGTTACAGCACAGCACTGGGAATATCTATGAATCAATACAGTTGAGTGTCCCTTATCTGTCTCAGGGCCCGGTCCTGGCGCTGACTGGACAAGCAACCAGGCTATTATTATTAGGATTATTATTTTTTATTATATCACAGACAAGCCCATACAGTCTGTCTTTTAGAGACAATCTGCAACACAACGGAGAGAAAGAGAAAAAAACACAATTGCCTGTTACATCAGCAGCAGAATGCACGTGCTTTCTTCATTTAATACGTATTCTTTGTGAGCTTTGTTTTCAGACACGCAAACGGGAGAGCGGGGCCGAGCGGGAAAAAAAAAAAAACACTCTGCGGCTACTCCCTCGTTCGCAACCCCTGTGACATTTAATTTACACACAGGACAATAAAAAAGCGGCCACGCTCACGCGGGCGTACACACACAGGCACGGAGAGAGACAATGCCGGCCAGGGAAGGCCGGGCCCACAACTTCACTGCACTGAAGGGCCGTAACCACAGGGCCAACAATGGCCCCATTTAGCGTGGTCAAGAAACGACGCATTGAGAGGCCCCTCCCACAGCGCTGACCGAGTGACTCCGTAGAATGTCCCTCCGACCAAGCGCCGTGGTCTGAAAATTCCCCTCGTTAAGGCCGTTCAGCCCGCCAGCTTTAGCTCTGAGAGCCTGGAGCTGTACCGCCGAGCGGCTCACCCCGGCCGCCGAGGCCTCCGACGGCCCTGTGTTTGCACCCGGCCCCTCTTCCTCCGCAAATCAAACACCGCGGGTCAATGAGCTCGGAGTCTCGGGATGTCAAGGCCTTGTTGTTGAGAATCTTTACCTGGCCGCCGCCGGCGCAGCCAAAGCAAACAGCCTCGGAGCGCTCCGCTGCCCACGGAATCCAGTCTCAGAACAGCAAAGCTGTCAGCTGGAAAACAGTAAGCACGCACCTGTCTTCATCGGGTTGTCTGTTATCCGACGGCAGCTCGCCAAGATTCCTTACAAAAGAGATGTTAGCAGCGAAACGGCCACGATCGTATGCTTGCTTTAAAGGCATCTATGCATCTAACTTAATCTAGTGATTCCGTTTGATCTGTGACCCTGGCTCACACGGAGGGGAGGCCTGTGGATAATTAAGAGGATGGTTATTAAAAGTTAAAGCCTTTACCCATTTCCAGCCGTCTCCTGCCACCCCTCCCCCACCCTTCCCAGTCACCCTTGGGTCACTAATGCTCTCAGTACCCCGGTCAGGTGACACAGGGTCACAAACTCACTGGAGCCCGGGCAAGTCTCTCAATCAAATCAATTAGGTATGCCCCTCCCCTTCCCCCCTTTTTCACTCATTCCCTACAGATGGGGGCTGGAGACTTATAACGACAGAGGGGCCCCCGCCCATGCAGACCCCCCAAAGCCCTCGGCCTGCTGGGTAATTAAGAGCGCCCGCTCATCCCGGCGTCGGAGGCAAAGACATGAGCGCGGAATGAATACGCATGACAGTGTGGCGTACCGAGCTGACACGGACTGACATCCTCC
This sequence comes from Megalops atlanticus, assembly GCA_019176425.1. Taxonomy (NCBI): domain Eukaryota; kingdom Metazoa; phylum Chordata; class Actinopteri; order Elopiformes; family Megalopidae; genus Megalops; species Megalops atlanticus. Next base: position 15,120,394 of record CM032879.1, read on the forward strand.
GTGACGCACGCTGTAATTAAACAGAAACTCTGATTCACCCACTAATCATCTACTCCCGACACGATACCAAGAAACTTTGTTTTGTAGCCGTTTTTTTTTTGTTAACTTGGCAGCTGGCTATCGGCGCCACCTCCGATTCAACCTGCCATTTTTGTTTCCCCCGTGGGCTGTGGCCCGTAATTAGCTGTCAGATCAAAGGCCTTCATTCAACATGACTCATTAAGAGTGCTGAGAGAAAACTACATGGAGAAACATCCATGCGCAATTTCTATTATCACATCGCAGGGGCTCCCTCGCGGATTTTACCCAGCTATTCTGGAAGGATAGCCTCCTACTCAAGTATGTCACTCAGAAGCAAACAAATATGCACCCAACCTCTTCAGTCTTTCACACCAGCAGGCAGAGCACCCGGGCCTTGGCTGAGGAAGACCTCAGAAGTTGCAGCTCTATCGATTCACCGAGGTAATTGTGATGAATTCAGTGCACTTTGTTCGGGGGGGAGCGGATTACAATGCCAGCAATGATCTGAGAAATCCAATTGAGACTGCCTCTTATTAAATCAGCGAAAACCTGCCCCATCACTTAAGCGTTTGATTTACAGTTTTGGGCTGAGAAACGACGACGCGGACGGCGTTAGCGCCGAGCCCCTCCTCCCGACACGGAGCGCTTCGAGGTACGGGCGAATAATGGCACCCGTCAATCTTAATGACACCTCGCAATCAAACGGGGCTGTTTGAAGGCACCTCACGGCAATACGTCAGGCCGGTAATTTACACCCCTCAGCCTGAAAAGGGCTAAAAGATGAAAACACTGACGCATTGGCGTGCCGGTTTTACAGCACTGAATGTGTGGCCGTTAATTTTTAGGTGAGCCGAGATGTTTCTGGATTTACTTTCGGAGTACTTTGCTCTTTTGGAGTCCTTCCAAGTCAAACTACAAAGGGATATGGGTGCTGGAAGGCCGGGCAGGACGCTGGCAGGAGGGTGAATAACCTCTCGTCTGTTTTTATGCGACGACTACGAGCCAAGAACCGGAGACACGGGTCGCTGCTGGAGAGTGCTGCCCTGCAGCTGGTTCTAATGCCCCAGGCAAAGGAAGCACAGGCTGTGGCCGTGGGGCACTGCAATCTATCACAGAGAATAATATTTCATAATTCAGCCTGCATCCTCATTTCAACTCCATCCAGAGCTCTAACATATCCTGATAACCCTGATAAAAACCTGATAACCCACACTGCACCAGCATCCTTGGTGTTACTGACCTGTAGAAGATTAGAAGTGACAATGTAATAACCAACACTCAAAAGAACCCATACCCATCTTTCATACAAATCCAATTTCGCAAATCAAGTTTTTTTTGAAAAACACTCCTCGGGTCTTGCCTGGACACCCAGACTGCCACACAGGGCAGAATGTTATAACAAAGAGGAGGATACAGACAGGCAAGAACGCCATCAGAGTGCTACTGCAGGGTGTGTATATTTAAAGGGTGAGATGTTGGAATCCAGTGGGATGCTTACACACAAGAATCTTCCACACGCTTTTGAGAAACCCCTGCTGCTACAGAAACAAAAGCCTCTGCCAGTTTAGTCCCAGCACGGTTAATTAATGCACACAACCATGTTCCCGCGGTGGAGAGTATCTAATGTCTAAGAGACACCTGAATAATTGAGGTGAGAGAGAGAGCAGGAGAGCTCTCACAATGTTCCCTCATTCCCCCAGAGCAGCGAGGAGACGTCCTTCTGGAGGACTTCAAGGCTCACTTCACCCGTGTCATTTCCTGCTCTCCAGCACCACCCCCCCCCAAACCCGCTGAACCGAGCACCACGAGAGTGCGACGCCATCTGCAACATGGTCTGGCCCCGGCTTCGTTCCCGCGTATTAAAAAGTCCTCAGGAACAACCCCACGCTATAAAAACGTGCCATCTGGTACAGCGGGTAGCGTGGCGAGGAATTAGAGGCCCCCGCCGAGGCACACGGAGACCCGCGGAGGCCGACAAACCGGAACGTCCAGATACCGGGTCAGAGCAACAGGGAGCGGACGGCAAGGAAAAACGGAACAAAACAAAACACCAGCGTTCTCGCTCTCCCTCGAGGCGGCTCGCCACAACGCCACGTCAAAGGAGGCCTCTGGCAAAAACAAAAGCAGATGTGCTCCTGCCTGAACCACCTGTTTCGGCGTCTAACGCGAGGGACCGCAAAAAGCGCAGGTATGGAGGTATCGGGATGCCCCTGCGGGCGTGCTGAGGCTAAGCTAACCCGGGCCTGCCGCTTTTCGCACCGAGTCTCCATCAAAGGCCACAACGGCTTCCTACACAGCCTCTTAACTGGGTGATTATCTACTTCACCGACACAACAACACAAAAAAAGAGAACTGTAAAAGAGGAGAGGATTAAGGGACACTTATCTAAATCCGTCTTTGGCTGCTGAGGTGCGGCTGGAAGTCCCTCGAAATTGCAACAGACAGGACTGTTAAGAACCTGTGCAGTACAGAGGGAGTTTCAAGGGGGCTAAGCCTCCGCTCTGAGCGACACTCTGAAGGGGAGCCTTCACCTCTCCCTGGAAACTAAATGTTGATTGTGTGTTGGTTGTTAATTGCTCACCTCTTGGTAATTTGTATGGGAACCAGCCTATTGGCTAACAAGCCACACTTGATTAATTGAAGGCTGATTAAATACAGGTGTGGCTGTAGAGCAGGAGAGAGGCTGAGTTTGTCCCTGCTTTTATTTTGTGTAGGCTGGTTTCTTTGTCTTGGTTTGTTGGATTTTAAAATAAATTATTGTTTTCTCTTAACCTTTGTTCTTTACTGCTCATTTACGGGAGAAGCGTCGGCCAGCTTCTCTACAGATGTGTCGCGTGTGGGAAACGGCGGCAAGCCCGAAGAAAGGCTCTGTAATAACAGTTGCCGGCGCAGCTATAATTTCAGCTGAGGCATTAGCCGCAGAACTACGGGAGGGGGTGGGGAGGCTCCGAGTGAGAGACCGTCCCATTCGCATTCTTCTTCCCTGAGTCTTCTTCATTCACCCCTTTAATCATCACAAGTCTGTCTTCTCAACAGCTGGGGGGAGAAAGCGTGACGTCGGCCGACAGCAGCGCGACACAGAGGAGAGGAGGAGGAGGAGCGTGTGCGGTCTGGCGTTCGGGACGAGCACAGGGAAGAGACGCTGTGCCGTCTTGACAGACAAACAAACGCTCAACGAGCATTTTTTGTTTGGGTGTTTTTTTTTCCCGCTCGTTTCCGTGAGTTTCCGTTGAGACGCCGTGAGCGGCTCTGTGACTGTAACTCTGTGCCAGGGGAAGCAGCCATGCGCACTAATGCGCATCGGAAAACAACACCGAGAGGGAGGGAGAGAGGGAGGGAGACGGGTCCGCTCCAGCGCATGGCACCCTGAACTCAGCTCAACTCTGACTCTGTCTGCCACCGGGCTGTCTGCAGAGACTTTACAAATGGCAAACGCACCATAATCTGCTTTGTGGCCAATGCAGGGTTTAAGGGAAGCGCTAATCCTCGACGCTCTGGCAGGAAGCTGCACGTTGGCACAAAAAAAAAAAATTAAAATTACAAAGGCCTTTTGTTTCAGGCTCCTGCAGGGGGTCGACCATGAGGTTCAGCATCTAGCGGACGGGTCGACCCCGGAGGTCACAGAGCGGTTTCAAAAGGCATCATCACTCTAAAGTTCCCGTAGGTCAGCTCACACTGCGAGAGGTGCACCGAGTCACACAGAGCTGCCACTGATGGATGGGTCTTGTTCCTGAAGGAGGACATTCAAGAGACCCGGTACCGTCGGGGATACGCTTTTGGGTCATTTCTCAGACCGTGGGGCCTTTGGCATCGGGTTTCTGTTAAGTACAGGGCAATAAAAGCTGAAATTTAAGAGCCGTAACAAAGAGAAAGGTTAAAGCGGCTCCCAAAAGCACACAGGGAAACATCTGCTATCTATAGCTGCGTGGGCATGCTTACAGCCCTTACCTCTTTTTGTGGTCTCAGAGTGCACATTGATGGCTTAGCGGGGCCTGACATAATTGGAGAAACATGGTGCCACTCGCTTGCTCATATCAAAACAAGGAGCGCATTGAGTTCAACAAGGCCCTTCATTGAGCTGCTACCAGGAGCGGAGTTTTCGAGTGTGGCTTAAGGTTCACTCGAGAGTGACATCGCAATTTGACATGGCCCAGTACCAATCACTCACCAGAAGTACCTCTGTTCTAGGCCCACAGCAATAACACCAGGTGTTTCAAGACACACTTAAAGATTGGCGTATCGTGCTACTCCTTCTGCAAAAGCATTGAACAGACCATCAATAGACAAGCACTTATCCACTGTCTTCACCTGGATGACTCCAGCGCTAGTGGGTGAGAGTGGCTTTAATTGATTGGACAGGAAGTCATGTCACCCGCTACTCAAGGTGTAAATCTGTTGCTGACTGAAGAGTCAGCTCTGCAGGCCACCTGACTTAAAACCAACAGTTACATTCTGACCAGACCTAACCACACCCAGTAACTGATGCAAACACACACATTATCCCTGCGTATTTGACACCGAGGAGAGACACACGCGCATGACAGTTACGGTGTTAATGCCAGCTGTTTGGGGAACTGAGGCCATCCTGAGAGTGCCTATTTTTCACATCAGGCTTCAGATGGGCACTCTTCTGTAATGCAGGCATTCACCTGCTTCAAGAGCCCTTACACATATCCAGCGTACCGCCCACCGACTCCGCTGTTTTCCGGGCTCCATCTTACTCCCACACTGTAACTCACAGTGACAGCGCCTTGATTGGACTGACCGGGGTGAAGCGCCGCACTCGAGGGCACAGCAGGAGCGCCCCACTGGGGCGGGCAACGCCGAGGCGAGGCGCCCGCTGTCCGCGACCACCTCCCTCCCTCTATTGGCTCTCGGCAGATAACGGATCTCATTAAGCTCTCTGTGTGCAACTTCCCCCCGAGCTGCGGCTGAGGGATTATCGCACTCCATGAGCATCTGTGCCAGGGAAACAAATAATGCAACTACTGCTACCGTGGAAGCCAAGGAACCCTTGTGCAAACTCCGCTTACCAAAATGTCATTTGACCAGTCTGAAGTAACAAAGACAGCACCTCTATTTCTGCCTCTGTTACTGGCAACTTGGAGGGACAGAGGTCACACACTGGGGAAGTGCAGGCCCGTTGTATGTGTGGCATGATAACTTTGTCAGCTTCGCTGTTATTGGTACAAATGTATATGCTATGCAAATAAATGCTTTTGGTGTAAGGGGTAAATACCAACTCCACCACAAATTACACCCATTAAAAGACCATGTTCATCAATGCACTGTCAAAGACGGTTGCTATCTGCCATGAAAGAGAAACTAATAAATGCATGCTCATTCTTCTGTGACAGGCTGTATCAAACAGATGACACACAGCAATGTCTGCGGAGAACATTAGAAACAGGATCTTCAAAAGGTATTAGCCTACTTCCATTTGTCTTTCAGGGGGCAAGGCATGCAAACATGCATTTCAGAGAGGTCTTTAAAGTTTAACTGAGTATATAATATCCCTATTCTCAGGATCATTTCATTTAATCATCTACCATCACGCTCCAAACTTTCATTAATTTTTGTTTTGTAGGTTTATAATGATAATCTAAATCTGGGCAGCTGGGCTTGGATTCAGACATCTGTCTCAAAATGTGTCTCTCCCTAACAATTTATTGGCATTCTCTGCAGACACTTACACACGACAGCGCGCAATAAAACACAGCGCTCAGACTTTATTGGCCCTCCGCTCACCTCTCAGGAACTGAGGTGTGGCACAGTCCCTAGCTGCTGAGGGCTTCAAGCGGGGTATGTAAGCATCCTACTTTCAGATCCTCAAAGAACAGGAAGGATTGTGAAATGGGTCACGGCTGGCCTATTACAGTCGCATCTGACTCAGACTGCGCTCTGTGTGACAGACCAGAGAGAAGGGGGGACTGCATGTCCTCCGACTTTGCAGTTTCCACAGAGGAAACATGAAAGTCTGGCCCTCACTGTGCTGCTCCTCCTCCTCCTCCTACCCTCCTTGTTTTAAGACAGGATGCGTAGTTTAACATCCGCTCCTCTCCTGTCATTTTACCGGCCTGCGTCTGGTTCTGATCGGAATGACAGTCGCGGCTCCTGGAGATGAACGTTTTTTGCCCTCCTCACGCGGGAACCTTGCACAGAGCTGCAGTTGAGTGGCCTGTTATCAGCTCTGGTTATCCAGCAGATTTTTGGATTGGTAGAGGTCAGGGGAGAGATACTGCTGACACAGCCTGTCCAAGGTCAGCACAGGTGGGGAACTGGCTTGTCAACTAAATCTTTTACGAGCTTGATTGAGGGGTTTACAATAAAACAAGCTTCAAAAATGATCAATTAAAGTGCTAACTGGAACAACAGCTGATAGGGATGAGAATAATTCTGAAGCTCGATAATAATAATCTGAGAAGTGCCAAACCCGTGCCAAGTGAACGGCCCTGACCAGCTTTACTTATCAACGCTTTTCTTTAGTTTTTACTTTCCCACAGAACTGCCATTTTCTTTTTCCACATAGTAACAATCAAAACAATGCTCCATGTCACTCAGGCCAAGTGACTGGCAACCTCCACCTGATGTCTTTCCATTTTTACCACAGAATGGGCCCAGACAAGGGGATATGGACGGCACAGCAGCCCAGGTTCATGAGAGGTCTCCACACTGTGGAAACCCAAGATCTAAACCTTGTCTTCAGATTACATTTACATTGCAATATATTACACTCATTTAGCAGACGCCCATATCCAGGGTGACTGCCAGCACAATGGAACATAAGTATTGAACGAGCAAATGTCAGACCAGGCTAACCACACTTATGCTACAGTGGACACTCACACACATGACATTCCACCCAGATACTAATCGAAAGAGAAACCTACAGGGGAAGGGCTCTGTCTAATTTAGAAGACAGCCAGTCCCCAGAAGCAAGAAAAGGATGTAAGCTTTCTTTTCTCCTCATACTGAAAATTTACTAATTTACATCAGAGGCTTTGGGGGCATGAGAACTTCAGAGGCCCTTCCCTACCGATGGCTCTCCTCGATGCCCAACTCGCTTGTTTGAGGAGTGAAGCCAATCATATAAGATGGCCCCACGTTTCACTTTTTAAAGGAGGGGGAATAGGTGAACCCATTAAAAAAAATCTGGATTTATCATGCGGAGACTGAGATGCTGATGGGGGAAAGCGGGATCTGGATAATATCTGTGATAATATTCTTTCAACACCTCTGAGTTTCAAACATCACTGAGGTGAGCAAGCAGCCTGGATAATGGAAACTTGGTACGCCTGTAAGGCACACAACACAGCGCACGTTAAAACTTCAAGGAGCATAAACAGCAAGTACATCTGTCAGCAGAACACACACAAGGCACCCGAAAGTGTTCACTTCAGCGGCCACATTTACCGAAACTGTAATAACCACCGAGGCACCTCCGCATAAATCCATTATTGTCTTGGTGCTCGACTCGACAAAGAAACTCCCATTTCACTCCTGGCTTGCAACAACCCCCTATTTAAAAAACAAATGTTTGCGCTCTGCGGGTCCTGACTGAAGGCTTGGCAGAGGCGTAATCTCCGCGCTGCTAGAGACAGACACTGATATCTCCGCTCACCGCGTGCCGCTCGAGATAGCGCTCGGCGTGCCGAGGACATATGCTGCGGAGGAGATTAGGAAAAGCAATCTGCGGGACCATTACCGGCACGACCGCAGCGGGCCTGCGCGAGGCCAGAAATTTCCCTGAAATCACGCCGCGCTGCATCTTTTCTACCTTTCAAACTTCTCGGGAGAGGGGGGGGAAACGGACCGGCTCTAAACGGGCCCGGGCCGCGATAGCAGACGGGACGATAAGCACCCCGTAACTTTATTGAGCAGATGTCTTAGCTGCGTTTTGGATGTCAGAACGGGCTACTTTCCCCGAATCAAATGGGGCGTTTCTGCACGTGCCTCGGTAGAAAGGCAGGTGGGGGATAAGGATCTGAAAGTGCGAGTGAGGGAATAAGTGGGGTCGGAGCCCTGGTGTGGCAACGGGGAGGTTTGTGTTATCTGAGGGGCGCATTCCCCCGTTCGGGAGATAACGCGATGCTGAAGGGGCAGCCGGCAGGAGCAGTCGACAGGGCGAGTGCCGATGGAATCGGCCTCTTCGCCCCGGCCGCCACGGGCGTTGGATCGTGCCGGGGCACCCCGCCGCGCCTCGGCGCTGTCAGAGTGCAGGGCAGGGCGAGATCTTCAGATGAGGTGGGGCGACCGCTTGGGGGAGTCAGCATCTGGAGCGGAACAAGCTAGAACTAGACAGCTTGAGCACGGAGCGTAGTGTGAACCACGGGAAAGGAGTCAACACACGACCAAAACAAACCCAAGCAGCAGGTACTGAGCTGTTACGGGGCCACAGCCTTCTCTATGCACTCGAACTACATATCCTATGAGAAACCACAACTACACCCAGAATCCAGTGTGCACTATGCTGCCAGTAAACTGTACGCTAACGTTTCTGCTCCTCAGCAATTCTGCTTCAGCTTCATTCGGAGACGTAAGGAGCACTCACTCACAGAGCACGCTGATTAGCTTGTCCTAGTGCACGGCAATAGAGAAGAAAACCCTCTTTCTTCCAAATATTCCACCACACGTGAATAACTTACTGAAGAACCTGCCACGAAATGCCACGGAACGCCATGGAGAACGAAAGTGTAAGCGCTGCAGGCGTGCTAAGCTCCCGAAGCTGCAGTGAGGGGACACAGCAGGGGGTGCCGCTCTGTGCAGCCTGCGCTCTCCCTCAATACGCCGCATCCTCTCCACCTCTCTCACCGCGCCCGCCTCCACCGCTCAACTAACCGCGAACATCCCCAGCCAATCGGAGGAGGCTCGGCGCAGGGAAACGGGCCGCTGGGCCTTTCGGGCAGGACGCACCCGGCGGCCGGCCCCCGAGCGTGCAAAATCCACTCGCAGCCGCTGGCAACGCGGGCCACGACGGCCGACTGCAACATTTTTATTTCCCTTTGTTATCTCCTTGTTTTTTTTTCTTTAACAACTGCGCCCATTCATCCGCACGAACAAACGGGCAAATAAGGACACGCATGCATGGCATGCGAAATTAGAGGCTAGTGTGAGCGCCTGTCAGGGTGATGTAATGTTTTGCTGAAGGACAGGGCTTGCATCCAAAACAAGAAAATCAATACTGAGGACCGGGGTGTTACAAGTATTTTTACCCGGATACCAACGGTGTGTCCCAGTAAGCATCACAAAGAATCTTCTTTTGCATGTGTGTGTACTATCAGGCGCTTAAGGTTTTCCTAAAAAAACCAAAAAAGACTTCTTAAAAAAATCAAGTGTTATTTACACACTGCCTCATAAAAAAAAAACACTTTTCACTACCCAGTCACGTCAGTCAATTAGTTTCACATTCTTTAAGCTATTTAATTGGTGTTTGGTGCAGTATCAATCAGAAATCCAAACTGACTACAAAAAAAAAAATTCTTTGAACAATTTCTGGTTAACATCAAACCACCCCCCCTCCCCACAAATCCCGACAGGTCCACGCACTGAGCTTCGAGGCAGTGGCATTCGCCGGAGCCGCTCATTTGCATAATTTGAATGACATGTTATGTTCTTGGCTTGGAACACCCAAATCAGACAGGCACTTCTGGCTCGGTGGCCTCCGCTGCTGCATGCCACTTGTTCTCCGAGCGTTCCCACCCCCCCCCCCCGCTCGGTGCTGTTATTTACTGCACTGCCGTACCGTGACAGACACACCATGCCCATCCCCCACCCCACCCCCGCGCCCACAGTAATGCCACAGCTTAGAAAGCAGAGCCGGGATTAGCGCAGGCCAACGCCCCTGACTGCCATTGTGTGGCTCTTTATCGCACGGATCCAGGTAATCGGGCACCCCAGCCGGACCCCGTTACTGCGGCGACACTTGTGTGGTCATGTGACTCAGATACGCACGGCTTGCCTGCCTTGCGGTGCATTACGCAGGGAACCTCATCTTATCTACACGCTGAGTGCAGTTTAATGCCGAATGAGAAAAGGCTGCGAAACACCGCCACGAATACCTGCGTGTCAGAATCGGCCCGTCCGCACTGCTGCCAAGCAATCCAGGACAGGCTAGTTAACATGCCAGAGTCAAGGAGAGTGGCAGGAGACTGGAACGATACACAGACCCGCATGAAAAATTATGAGAAATCATAACCAATCCAGCACCTTTCTAGCCATTTGATTCCCGCAGCACCGTTCCCCTTCAAGAGTCTTATTCATTCTTTGACACGGCCAGTCACATTCTGAAAGCCCATTAAACTTCAAAGCAAGCTCCTGTGTGACAAGCTTAATGATGATTTAGGAACTAGGTCAGTCAGCCATCATAGCCGCACAGCCTTTAATCCTAAATAAATAGAGGGGTTATTAAATTACCCTCCTCAAAGCGGCCACTGAGCGCTCAGGACTAGCCCTGGAAAAACGGCACATTCCAGCGCAGTGGCTAAGACTCCAGAGAACAGGGAGGGATTGTGGGATTGGGCCGCGCCGCTGACCGCCGACCAATCACCGAGGCTCGACACTCCAAAGCCCTGCCAGCGATGAAGCATTCCTACACAAACCGTGGGGACTGCGCTCTCCACTCGGCATGGAAGGAATGGGTGGGGAAGGAACATGTGGGAGGGACAGAGGAATGTGATTCTGTGTGTGTGTGTGTGTCTGTGTGTGAGAGAGAGAGTGAGTGTGAGGGAGAGCGTGTGAGAGTGTGTGTGTTCCTGCATGCTGCCCCCATGGACTAACGCTCACATTTGACTTGCTCACATTCCCATCTGAGAAAGCATCAGCTCTGTCAGACAAGCTTGGGGTGGAGGGGTGGGAAAGTGAAAGTAAGGTGAGCTGGCTGCCACCGCGATCTCCAGCAAAGCATCAATGTGCTGATCCTTATCGCACCTGGAGCCGGCGTGGCTTTTTGAGGGCGATGGCGTGAGAGAAAGGGGGATGGGGGCGGGGAGTGGGTGGGATAGGGTGCCACAGAACGAACTGTGAGCAAACCAGAAAGGTCAAGATGTTTCCTCCACACTCTCACGTGGAGTCCCACACATGCTCCTAATCGGCTCTCCATCTCTCAAGCATGCAAAGTTAGCTTCATTATTTGCACACAGTCAGCAGGCTTTGGCGCTGTCAAACACAAGCCCTGATCTGCGGTGGTGATCTCAGACAGCGGTGAAAGTAGCCTGTCGGGGGCGGGGACTATTCTGGCTGTGATATGGCCTCAGCAAAACAACTGGGGATAAGGGGCAAAGCAGGAGACCGTTCAACACAACTGTTCTTCACTTGGTGAAAAAGGTTCCCAAAACACATAGAAATGCATTTGGAAAAAAAAAAAAACAACATTAGAATAAGTGTTCCCATTATCTGTTGCTCTGTATAATTAGCCTTTACTTTTATTAGCTATTAAAAAGTAATGAGCACTTCAAGCTGAAAGCTCCATTCGTTCAGCTGGATTTAACTACACTGAAATGCTGCATTTGGTCTGCACCGTTTAGGGGGTCAGAACACATTCTCAGGGTGCGAACAGGGTCAGGTCAGGTGGGTGGAACAGACTCATGGTGAGTTGGGCTAAGGAGTAGTCTATGTGCGCACTGCAGGTGTACCACAGTCACAGGATGTTGCAGTAACCCCGCAGGTGTGACTGTAATGGACCTGCAGAGCAGTGTGGCATAGTGGTAAGGAGCAGGGCTCATAACCGAAAGGTTGCTGGTTTGATTCCACGCTGGGCCACTGTTGCTGTACCTTTGGGCAAGATACTTCACCCACAACTGCCTCAGTAAATGTCCAGCTGTATAAATGGATAAAATTTGCTCTGGATAAGAATGTCTGTTAAATGACAATAATGTAATGTAATGTAATGTAATGTAAAGCATGTGCCCCTTATCTCCCATAGGTGCTCAACTGCTTCCAGATCACAGAAAACAGTAGCCCTACACCTACTGGTGCATTTCTGCGTCGCACCTACAGGAAACGAATTTGACAGATGTCTTCACTAACATTAATGAGTACAAGGCAGCGTGGATTAGCTATTGATCAGCGGCATGCGTGATGCATGAGGGGCCGCAGAGCGAGGTCAGTGTACATTACCGCTAATGAAAGCGCCATATGTCCGCGTTGTGCGCAACACGGCTTCCCCCCTTCTTACACACTTAAACACTCAGCAGCTGATCAATAACCACTGGCTTCAGCCACTTGTTCGACCTTAAGAGAGTGCCGCAGTGAGAAGTAACCTGATAACACGATGGTCTCCTCAACAGGGCTGCCCTGTAAAGGGGGCCTTCAGCGGAAAGAGCGTTTGTGTGCTGTCGCTGATACGTTTCAAAATGCCATTTGAGCCCATCAGTAAAGAAATTAATCCCTTCAGTGATAATACAGCTAAAGCGTAAGCAGAAAGCTACATCACTACCTTGATCTCTTTACTGCTCCACACAGTACCGTTACTATACCTGGGGTCATAAGTAGACAGTAAGATGGTGTAAATTTTGTGTTATAAAATAATAAAAAAATGGAATTCAAGTAGAACAGCACTGCATGCCGACAGACAAGAAATTGGATATTAGGACATGACATACAAAAGCCATCTACAAGACTAATGTCTACAGAATCAAGACACCATGCACTCGAACCATATAAATTGCTCTTGGAGACAATGGGTAGCTTGAAGCGTGCCATTTAATGATAAATAGTCAGGGGTCTCATTTACTGTGAGACCCTAATCCTCATTCACCTGAACTCCTTTTTTTTTTTTTTTAAGCTGGGATCTACCTCACCATCAACATAACAGCAGCTCCGGTTGATCCACTGCATTAATACAGGAATGAAAATAATACAATCTGCACTTAGCACATTGGCACAAGTACAGAATGTCCCACCAGCCTGCGAAGCTACCTCTGCAGCACAAAGCCTGCGGTATCCCCAGGCAGCAGATAAATCTCTGTGAAATAAGCCCGATGCAAAATGTCCTGTTGGCTGGGAGAGGAGAGCTGCTAGCTCGCCGGTTATCAGAGAGCTTCAGCCCCCAACCCAACCCCCCCCCTTAGATCACTGTGGGAAAAAAATGACCACTTTACCAAACATCAGACCCTTTGCGCATTTGCTAATTCACTCTCAGCGCGCCAAAGCACGCCGGTCAGTCGTAAACTCTGAGCGTTTTCATTTTCGGCCGTAAATTCAGAGCCGTCTGCTCACGGTGCGCTAGGAGTGCACGCGCCAGACGCTGAAGAATGAGACTGCCAGAGCGGCCCAATTTCAAAATGGCAGGTGACGTAATGGCTGGACGCTGTGTAAGCACTGTGCAGGACTAAGGGGGACACGCAGGACTTCGAGGGGGGGTGATTTAGCGTGCTCTCACTCGCTAAAGAGATCCGCAACCTCTCTGCGCTTTCCTGACGAAAAAATAAACCGCGCTACTGTACTTTCCAGAGGCCTGTTTCCTGTAAATCACAACTATTTTAATACCTCCTGCAATAATTCCACACTACTTAGCGCAGCGATGAGAGCTCTCCTCTTCGGGAGTGAATTTACGTAGGCGCTCCTTGATCTCGTGTGTCCTCTGGAAAGCGTCTCCTCGGATATCTCACGCCGGCAGGCTCTGGGATGAACAGCATGCCACTGTCATATCAGTCATGTCCAGCATGGTCTCCCATCAAGACTGTGACCCAGCACATCCCTGCTTTGATTCCAGGCAATACCTAGCTGTCAGCCAATCTGTGACTTTCATAAAAGATGCCTGGTCAATCATATTATGGCATATCCAATGCAGTGATATCAGGCCAGGTTCAGTACCACTGCAGTCGAGTATTTAAACTCACCACGGGTATGAGTTTGCGTGCCTGTCTGTGTATTCAAAAGGCAAATATTTCAAGAATCAGAGTTTCACATCTGGCTTTATGGTCTGATTTTATGACAAATGTTCAAAAATAACCAGTGAGAACAGAGCTTTGGTCTTTTTCTCTGCCTCTGACCGAGAGCACCGCCTTTTAAAAACGCCTGCTTGGTCGGCTTCTCACGTTTCCCAGCTTCCTGCTGTTACAAAGGCGAGGTACAGCCAAGTACAGTTCACTGCTTTGTGAGTGTGGAGTGTAAGAGCAGCCTGTGGTTTGAATGAGTGGCCACATTTCCACTGCCCCCAACCCAACCCCCTCCACCTTACAAGTGCCACTGATGAGACTCAATACGCTAGTCTGCATTTCAGCTTATCTAGTCTCGCTAACTGCTCACATGACACTGATACCGCAACATTTTAAGAGCCGAACCTTCCAAGTCCCGCTTAGGTCACATTGGGGAAAAAAAGCAACACTGTTTGCACCAGAACTGGTACATTAATTTGCTGATGCAGGCTGTAAGAAATCCTGATGCTTGTGCTTTTGCTACTCTTGTGTTGGAGAGGACACAACATTACATCACATAAGTCAATTAGCAGACTCTCTTATCCAGAGCGACTTACATAGGTTGCGGTTTTTTATAATGTTATCCATTTATACAGCTGGATATTGACTGAGGATCTGCAGCATCCATGTAATCAGCATAGTGTCGCACCAGGTTAACTTGCTGTGAAAAGATCTCTGGCTGGCCTCAGGTACAGCAGATCCAGTGGGCTGGGCTGACAGCCCACCATACGAGAGGAGGGGTTCTCTCCACTGTATTTGTCAATTTCAGTTTTCTCCAGCTGGTTTTTGGTTCCTTTGTGGTACAAATTCACAAGTGTTTCTGCAAATGTGTTTTCTCTGGGCCCATTTTTCATCCTGAGACACAGAGGCAGTCGCCCCTCCCCCCACCCCCCACCCTCACCAAATCTAGATCTGGCGATGTGCTGTAGTCCATTTGTGAACATCAGGGGACAACCTGGAGACAAACACTTACTGTGTAGGGGGGGATTCTGTCCCAAGGTGCAGTGGGATAGGACAGGATGTGAAAAAAAGAGAGGGAGAGGAAAAGGCTTAGCTGGACCCCGAGACTGCCCCGTAACTCATTCAACATTGAGGGCTGTTTCCTCAACACGGACAAGGCTGTCATTATAACTCCTTTAAACTTCAAACCCCAACTGCCCCCTCCCAACCCCCGAAACACACAGACCTCCTTTGTGAGCTGGACTGACTGGAGTACTGTACAGAAAAATGTCCATTTGCTGTTCTTGAGTACCGACGTCGCACAGGCAAACGCATGGGTTTTTAAACAATTTGGGATTCTATTCTGGTTCCACCGTCTGAGTGGAACTGGGCGGTAATTCGAAAGCAAAACGTTTTCTTTTGAATAACTATAATCTTATGCAGAGAAGACAGGTGGTGTTGCAGAACTTCAGAATATCAAAGAGGGATCTCAGTGAAATATTGCCCACGCCTTGGAATAACATATTTCTCATCTAATGAGGTTTACTGCAATTTGCCTTCCACAGCTTATTAAATCATCCGGCGGGCTGTGCTCTTAGAGTTTCATCAGGAACAAAGCTTGTATCTGTCAAAGGAAGGCGTACAATATGGATACGGTAAGTTGCAGAGCTATGCTGGTCAGAAAACAAAAAAGGGAAACAAAAACCATGGTTAAAATCACACTGGACCAACAAGCCAGTCAAAGGGCTGATACAATGCGATTCTACCATACAGACTCTGCACCATAGCAGACCTGTCTGGGAAAAAAAAACAAAACCGCTGAATCAGAATCAGCCCTTCTACCGTCTGCAATCTCTTCATCACCCAGAACCCCCCCCCGCCTCCTCCCCCTCTCCCTCCACTCTCCTCTGCACCCCCCCCGTGGTTTAACTCACTCTCGCAGCCTCCAGTGTGAAAATGATTTAGCCGAGCGGCCAGGAAAAGCGGCCTTGGCCAGTAACGACTTCAGCAGAGGTATCTGGCATTCTCCGAGCCGTAATGGCGGCAACGGGTCGTGTGAAATATGAACTCTGCTAGAAGATAAATTGAGATGCTAGGCAGTTTTTAAAAGGCACCAAGAGTCATTCTATGAGCCAATAAAACCCAGTGAGAAGACTCAGTTGGACATCCTAATCACTTATGATTCAACTTCCTAAAAACACTGTTCCTCTGAGTCATCTTATAAGTCAAGACTTATTTTTCCAGAACATTTAAAATACAGCTCATTCCAATTAGATAACCATAGTGATGATCAATCAATGAGTTTATCTTTCAGATATCAGCCCTGGGCAGATTTTTGCACCCAACAGGAACGCCTCACCCCCATTAGCGCTGCTGCACCAGATACAGCACCTCCAATGAAATCTTCCCTTGACAGTGGTGCCATGGAGAATGGAAGAGACTACTGGCTACTCTGACTCCTGGACATGACCATGAATGGATCATGTGACAAAGCTTAGCGTAACAGTACAGAGTCAGCAATGATCACACCCACCATGGCAGCCTAATGACATAACCCCATCTGCTGCTGAAAACGGCCTCTGTCCTCTGCTGACTTCACTGTCTGAATGGACCAGCCTCCAAAGTTTGAGTCATTCCCTCTTTGAGCATAATGCTCTAATTACGAATGCACCAATACAAACAAGGCTGATACCGCATTCCACAGTGCACGCATGTAAGGGGCCTTGAAGAACTTGCTTTGGTCCCGCAGAGCCAAAAACAAGCCGCGGGAACACAGATTAAAAACTATCCTTACAAACTATTTAAAAGCATACTTGAGGCTCTTCAGGACACAATGATAGCCAAACATTTTATAAATCACTGAACAGCTTGAAGTGTTACAGTCCAGCAGACTGCTCCAAGGCTCATTAAGGACAACCTCCAGATAAAAAGTAACACCAAGCACAAGCACTGTAACACCGCAACTCCCGCAGTGCCTGACCAAGTTAATGACGGCGAAACCACCAGCTAAGACAGAATAAAAGATAAAGCCATCCAAATTTTCCTCAAACAAAACTACCGTTAACAAACATGGCTGCATCAGTGGCCATGGCTTTGTATGAGCGTGACAGGAGGGGAATCGGACGGGGCAGAAGTGGAGCATAGTGATAAGGAGCAGGGCTTGTAACCGAAAGGTTGCTGGTTCGATTCCCCACTGGGGCACTGCTGCTGTACCCTTCGGCAAGGCACTTAACAACCGCAAGTTGCCTCAGTAAATATCCAGCTTTGTAAATGGATGATAAGTAAAAACTGTAATATATGGAAGTTGCTCTGGAAAAGAGCGTCTGCTAAATGCCGATAATGTAATGAGTGAGTATAATGCATGGACAACACCCTTTCCCGCAGCAAGCAGCTGTGGCTTTCCGGAGACACCCATATGTCTTGTGCGGGGCGGCCACGGCACGGATTCCCGTCAACGTTAAGACGCTGACAGTGTGTGCCACGCGTGAGAGCTGCACAACGGAGGCGCACGGTGACGGGGGGGACATCCCGAACCATCCGTCACCGGAGCTGTCAGCCGGGCGCCTGCTCTCGCAAATGGGCGGAGTAAATCACCGCGGCGCAAAGTCATGCGCCACCCCGCCACGACGGGTGGCTGTCGCCTCCAAAGCCGCGCCGTGTTCCCCTCTCAGAAACCATCGGGGAGGATGCGTGTGAAAGAATTAGCTAGCTTACAACTCATCTCGGTGTTTTGACATGTTTGTACACGGAAAATGCCGTCTCCCCGTGCAACAAAAACAACTCGCAGCTCGAGGAAAGCTGCTCCTCTGCCGTGCCCTTGAATCGAGCGCAACAGCTCTGCGGTTCCTTTCAGTCCCGTTTCAGACTCTGAAAGCACTGCCGCTACAGCGCCTGCCCAACTGAGGCAGCTCTCCTGATGTGGATGAATGGCTTTCACAGTGAATTCTTCATTTTGCCAGGGCTGGCATTAGCTCCAGGGACATCCGTGCCGGTCGTATATATAAATAAAGTTTTGCTTCGTTCTCTCAGGAAATTCTGGCACAGTCCAATTTCCTCCAGTGATGGCTGGAGACCCAGCAGTGCAGGAGAGTGAATTTCCCGAGCCGGAGTTTCTCCAGGTCCCCGTGCTTGTTTGTGTAACAGGTGACTCTGCAGGGGAGGCTAGTGGTCCGTTTAATGGATAACCTTGAGAAAAAGAAAGAGCTGCACCAACCCAAAACAACCTAAACCACACCAATACTGAAAGGAAAACTACAAATGGACTAAGGTGAATCCTATATACTGAGGTGTACTGTATGTCACCCTAGATAAGGGCCTATTATTTTACCACGGAGAGTAGTTTCCACTCGAACTGCAGCTTCATATGTTTTTAATATTGTAAAATGCTTAAGTTGCAGATTTTTCTGGAGTTGTTGTCCATGACAAATTTTTACCATGGATGAGGTACCCGGAAACACCAGAAACACATCTTGTGGTGCTGGTACTATGAACAGTATTCATATTGTGGCACTGTAATTCACATGTCAGGTGTGAGTGGGGTTGACAGCAAGACATGACACAAAAGCACTACGTTTCTATAGTACAGGAGTGTCTACCCCACATGGATCTACAAAACAGAGAGGTGGATGCGCAGTATAATGGGGGCACAAAGGTATTTTTGGTGTAATTTGTTTCCCCATAGGTTGAAATAGTAGCATTATGTTCACTATTCCAACAAGCACATAACACCTTGTTCCACGTTGACAGGTGGTGGTACAGATACAATGGAGCTTGATGGCTTTCTGTTCTCAGCAAAGGATGCAGCTAGGTCACACTTTTAGATGTGCCAGGGAAGCCAACACAATGAGATCCACTTTTCAGAGTGCTTTGTGGGCAGCAAAAGACATTACCCAGAACACCCCATCTCTACAACTGCCTACTAAAATTAAAATGTTACATCAGTAGAACCAGACTATGATGACTACAAAAAAAAACTGCTGTCATGTGAAAGTTTAAATCAGGCAACTGGTTAAAAATACTATTAAGTTTAAGCATTACAGTTCAAAATTGTGTAACAGCCTCTGAACAAAGCTCAGTAAGCAGATTTATAAATGTTGAGAGCTATGCGTAATGTGCAACACTTTGACTTGGCCCCACACTGCGGCAGCGATGTCAAAAGGAGAATTACTATACGTCAAAGGCCAGATTAGCGCGCCGTAATTATATTGACTCTGTGACGCTTACGAGCAATTACTCAGCTAATAGAGGATTTGGAACGCTCGGGGTATTGTGCGCAAAAAGTGACTCTGCCAGTCCGGACTTAAGGGGACGGCGAAGAAAAAGCGGGAGCGGATTTGGATTTCAGCTACCGAAAAACGCGCTCGACTTCTGTGGCATTTCAATTTGCAAAGACGAGCGGCGCCGCGAGCCCTCTGACGCATCTCGCGGAATACGAGGGCTTCTCTGAAGGCGCAGCGGAAAGCACAGCGGCTACACAGCTGGGAGAAGCCCAGTGATATTACACCCCCCGCACCCAACCCCATCCCTCCCACTGTCACCGTGTGGCTGGGCGTGGCTCCTCGATACGACCTAGAGCCAGTCGAATGTCATTTTTTTCTTCTCCGATGTACATGAGCAAATCAGATCAGACTGAAGAAGGGAGAGAACCACAACCCAACCCCCCGCCTACCTGACAACCCTCACAGAGCTAAATCAAACCGCCTCAAAGACACTTTTACCTCAGCCGGGAAGATGAAAGAGCCAGACGAAACGCGGGATTACAGAGGGGCCCGACCACCCCGGCTGTCTTAAATATCGAGTCTGTCCCGGAGGCCCTGGTAGACGAAACCTCGTATCGAGCTTTCCGCCGAGCTGGAAAGCGGCAGGAATTGAAAATGGAACACCTGTGTTTGCTTTCGCCTATTTTAATTAGGAATCTACGGCTGAGGCCCCGCAGGAACCCGGGATTCAATGCGCTCCCGCTTTGGAGAATTCGGGGGGTGTGGGGTGGTGGGGTAGAATTGCGGAAGAGACCACTTTCGTCAGCCCATTTATCTCTGCCTTACCTTTCCCTCAGAAAACAGCAGCTGCTTGGTGTACCTGGCAAGCCCGGACACGAAGAGCCGTCTCTCTGATGCATTCGCCACACCGGCTGGCTCCGTGACGGTCGCGTACGGTTCGGGTTCACATGCTTTGGATGCGGTCAGATGCATCCTCGCTGTGTGTTATGATAGTCAGCACGGACCTGCCTGTTCATGCTGTCAGAGGGGCTTAGGGTTAGGGTTATGGCTAGGGTTTGTCCCCGGCACCCCCTTGAACCTGAAAGGGTTGTGCAAGACAAACTGACACAGCCTGGACACAGTGACCTGGTTACAACATGCTCAGAGCTGCCACAGGGGAAAATAAAACCCAGGGACAGTGTTCGTCTGGAAGTACCGCAAGCGTATAAATGTGCTTGACTTGGTGTGACCCTGGTGCGTCCATCTTAACACTCCCCCTGAGGTTCATCTTCAAATGTGCATTCAGCACTCCCAGAAAACCCAGAATCAATTCAATCTCCAATTACAAGTTAATTGATATAGGAAAAGCAAACTTTAATAGTCTTCCAGAGTCCTGTCTGAGACAACCTTTAAGGGAGACAGCATAAGTGCTTTAAATGTTACAGATGTTTAACAGATCAGGGAAAAAAAGGTTCTTTAAACCACATTGACAAACTAACACCCTAGTTGAAAGAGGCAACACAGAGGGAAAAACAAAATTGCGTAAACTGTCTGGGTCACAACTGCCAAAGGCTGGACAGCAGTTAGGATCGTTAATGCACGTAAATGCGCTTCCTGTCATCTGGTTACTCAATGCGCCTTCTCCAGGCACTCTGCTGTAACGAGGAGTTACGGACAGCAAGGTGCAGCAAACTTAAGAGAGGAATCAGTGTATGTAGCAACAAATCGTGATTAGCATGAATAAAAGTGAAAGGCCAGTGAAAGCTAATGTGACATCAATCTGTGCACTTCAGACTGAGGGACACAATGGAGTGACACTCCCTCCTTTTCCTCCTCCCATCAGAGAGGACAGGCAGGCTCAGGGCCCCGTGGGGGGGTTTGAGGCGTGGTGCGCCCCAGTGCTGAGTAAATAAGATTGGGCGGCTGGCGGACGTTCCGGGAGAGCGGGGCCTTGTTATCAGCGGGGCCTGCAGCGGGATCCCCGGCCAAAGCAAACACACCGCCTCGGAACCCCGGAGGGGAGCGGGCTGGAGCCAGGCAGGCAGAGATGGGCCACAATTTCGGGGGAAGGGGGGCTGTTGCTGCTGCTGCTATCCATGTGCCTTGGCACGCTCTGATACAACCCCCCTCCCCTCCCCACCCCCCATTCCTAAACCTCTAAATCTCACGTATTCCAAAATGTCAGCTGGAACGCGTGCCCTGCATCAGGCAAACCCTCGCGCTCTCCCGCTTCAGCGCCTGCCAGGCCTGTCTGCTATTTGAACGGACGCGAACTCGCCTCTCGGCCTTCCCCGCAGAGTCCCGGGTTCGGGGTCTCCCCGCAGACGGAAGAAACGGGCCCCAGACAGGAGAGGTGTGGAGGGGAGGCCCGGGGGGGGCGTCTGAGAGGCAGCGGAGCGAGCGTGCCGGGCTGCGCGCCCTCATCCTCGCCCCTCCCCGAAACAGCTCCGCGTTCGCTTCGTCTGCCGGTGAATTATTGATGCGCTCGCTGCCGAAGAGTGAAAGGGAAGAGCGCTCTCACTCAGCTAACACCCCCTCCCCCAAGCCAATCAGCCATCGAAACTGTGAAACAGGACAGCGGTTTCTCTCTTTCACTCAGCCCTGTGATGACTGCCATTAAGAACCACCACAGCTCTTCAAAAGAAGCCCATGAACACTGTGTTCTCTAAAACGCACTGTCTGACCAGGACCAGAGACATTGCACAGGCCCACATGCTTGTGTGGGGTGTGTACAAACTGCCGTTTCAGAAACAAAAAAAAAACTTAACAAAACAAAGATGGGGAAACAGAGGAAGAGTGATACTGCTCAGTTTTACAAACAGGATCCAAAGACGTGCTTTCAGCGTCCATCTCCGCACCGGGCCCTAAAGGAGCTCTCTGAATGTAGTGGAACAGCAGCATGTGATGCTGTTGACTGTTAGCGGCAGTAGGCAGTGCTTTGTCTCGGGTCCAGATACAGCACTGCAGTATGTCCGAAGCACAAAGCTGTATGCAGTTTCTTACCGCCAGCTCATCTCAGAGATGAAACGGCAGTGGCCGGCCATCTACCAGGTCCTTCATGACCGCGGTCCACCGAGGTACGGAAAAGCTATTTCCTCAGCTGTGGTCACGAGCGTGACCACTGAAGTTACCCCTCAAAGGCGGCGAGTCCTTAAGCTCGATGGTTCAAGCCTGGGGAATGAGCAGCAGACATATACCCGAAGCAGAGAACACGGGACGGATTCTCCAACAGCACCACCGGCCGTAAATCAGGGAGCCATTTCGCATGCGGTCTCGGGGACAGGAAGGGTCAGGACAGCAAGCGCAGGTCATCCAAGATTTTTCCCCCCTTACGCCCGCCGGCAGAACTGCCAAAGCACAGGTCGACCTATGGCTCGATCTGTTCAGCTGGTGGGTTCAGCCCGCCTCCGAGACAGTGTCAGGCCATTGGACAGCAAATCAAAAAATCAACATTGTACTCAGTTCCCTCTCTAGGCTTGTACTACAAGTAAAATCACTCAATAAACCTACTCTGAAACCCCACTGAATATGGTACATCTGCCATCTCTCCAAAAGCAGTACAATCATCCCGAAATGGCAGGCGACTACGGAAAACGGGGCAGAATTTGACAAAAGCATGCGTTTTTTTTTCAGGACTGTTTTACAGGAAAGCTTTTTTTATTTGTCTCAGATCAAAACAACAAAGGAGTATGCCTTTTCTGGAGCCCCATCTGACAGGAAAGCTTTGATGTTGCGTGGCCAACAACAAATGGGTCTCTACACACTTCATATCTGGCAGTAGTCCCTGCCTTGAGAGAAGCACAGCACCCTCTCCCTCCCTTTCTCTCTCTCTCTCTCTCTCTCCCTCTCACACCCACACACACACACACACACACACACACAAACTAGATTTAATAAATCCATCTGATGTTGGCAGTTTCCAAACAAACAGTCATCTGTTCAGGAGTTTTCCATCCTGGCTTAATCGTCACCCCGGTCTCTAGAGCTCTAATGCAAACAATCAGGTGAGACAAACAGAGTGATCGTCAAATCCCTTTTTTCTTTTTTTTTTAACATGGTAACAGATTGCCACTCAAGGACACACATTGTGTGTGATCTGAGAGCTGATGATCTGATCTGATGTGCAGTTTCAAACAGCACTTGACCCATCGCGCACCCATTAATATCACATGGGCCCCGGACTTGGTATTCGGCCGAAAATGTGTTTGCGTGTTTTCCTGGAGAGCAGAACCAGCCGCTGCAGGAAAGCTTAGCGTAATGAAAGGGAACAGCGGGGTCTTTATCGGGGGTCGATCTCATTCGGACATAACTCAAATCCCTGCGTCGCACCCCCTGCACTCGGAAAAATTAAAGGCACGCACGCTTGCACATACGTCCGTCCATGCAGACGCTCTGTGAGAGTCCTTGAAGCGGTGAAGTGTTGTCTTAAATTATGTGGCACGCTAAGGAGAGGGAGCCCCACGTTACTATGCGATTAAATCATAAAGCGCTGCTTTTATCTGCGGATCCAGCGCTGGAAATCTCTAACAGGCAAGCATTCCAGCGCAGGGCTTGTGGTAGGATCAGATGACTGGACCCACTGTGTCTGCAGGAATGGCCTCCCACTCCTATAGGGCCTTTGTGCAGAGGTCTCCCCTGGGAGCGAGCGAGTGAGCGTGCGTACGAGAGAGAAACGGAGAGAGAGGAATGAGAGTGTGTGTGAGTGTAAGAGAGAGGGAGGAATGAGAGTGTGTGTGAGTGTAAGAGAGAGGGAGGAATGAGAGAGGGTGTGAGTGTAAGAGAGAGGGAGGAATGAGAGTGTGTGTGAGTGTAAGAGAGAGGGAGGAATGAGAGAGGGTGTGAGTGTAAGAGAGAGGGAGGAATGAGAGAGGGTGTGAGTGTAAGAGAGAGGGAGGAACAAGAGTGTGTGTGAGTGTAAGAGAGAGGGAGGAATGAGAGTGTGTGTGAGTGTAAGAGAGAGGGATGAGAGAGGGTGAGTGTGTATGTGTGTGTAGAGAGAGAGGAGAGAGGGAGAGAGAGGAATGAGAGACAGAGCGTGTGAGTGTGTATGTGCATGTGGGGGAGAGAGAGAGAGAGAGAGAGAGAAAAAGCACACAACGAGGAAGGAGAAGGATATCGACACAAGCTTTCAAAGTACAGGTGGCTCTCTTGGAACATTTAAGACTTTTAACCTTTTACTGAAAAGGATATTTACTTACTTTACATGCATACACATATAAAACATATCCATTTATTCCAGTCATCATATCTGTTGAAATATTTCCTAAATTTTAGTTAAAACCAACTACTTCATCATGCTCACATTTCTGCCTCAAATCCCCAGAATGCACACTTGCCTGTGAGCATTACCAGCTTACTAGCATTGTTCTGACATGGATATGTAATTTACAGCAATCCACAGAAAGAGAGAGAGAGAGAGAGAAAGAGGCAGGGCTAGAGCAATGCAGTCTGGGCTTTGTATGAGAGATTGACTCAATTAGATAAAAAAAAACACTAAGGGATCCCATTACCTCATGTTCTGTTATCAAAACAAATAACAGTATGGACCACAACTATAAATAATCAATGTAAGATATCATTTGTAAAATACATTTTACAGCCTTACAGTCACCCATTTAAAGGCCAGAGGGGGCGCAGTGGCACAGAGGGCAGGAAATGGGGAAGTGTCTGGGGGGACTGTCTCCCCTCTCTGGGACAGCTGACTGCCGCCTGCTCGACTGGAAGTGATCCGTCCTGAGGTCTGTGCCGAGTCTGGGGCTCTGGCACTGCAGTATCGTTTCTCCATTCCGAGGCAGCCGCTCGTGAGGTACGCAGAAGGGGGATTGCGCAAAGAGGGCCCGCTTCCCCATTGGCCAGAGACTGACTGAGCCAGAGAGGGTGACCCTGCGAGACAGACCCTGTGGAATTACCTACCCGCGGGTATGGACTGTGCTGAACCTGCTCCGCTACACTCTCAAAGTTAAGGACCAAGTGTGTTTAACTTTCAGTTTAACCGAGGTTTCGCTTCAGTTCCTAATGGAGGCCGCGGAAGCGGACAAGTAGGAAATAGGGCAGGGAATGGGAAAGGTACAGACTTGATTCAATTTGCTGCTGGAAGTTAGAGGCGAATCGAACGGCAGTAACACTGAAGCAGAGCCGTGCGTGACGGGGCCCGGCCGCTCCCTCCGCTGAAGGAGAAGAGACGGACAGCCGTCCGCCCGCCGGCACTCAGCACCACGCAGAGCAAGGCCTAATGACACCCTCCATCAGCGAAGGGGAGGCGGACCATTACCCTGGAAAGACGGAGAGGAGAGCTGAGGTAGAGCGTCAATCGGACCCGATTTCACCGCCCTCGCGCCCGCCGTGACCTTTTCACGACACAAACGCCCCCAAAAAACAAGCGGGTCCCGCGGCGTTCGTCTACAGACGCTCCGCCGCCGTGTCAAACAAAACACCGCCCGACAGGGGGGAAAAACACAAACAGCAGCGAATGGAGGAAAGCGTTACGACACCGCTCCCGCGGGGTCCTGTTTTTACATGCAAATGCATTCCTGCCTGCGCCGGGAGACGCGTTCACCGCGCACAACCTGCATAACTTCACAGAGCGCAGCAGAGACGCCGGCGCTGCGGCCCTGTTTTTTAAGGGCGCGGAAGTTACGGCTAAGAAATCAGCAAATCGATCAGTTTTTCGTCTGTCGTTTGTAGCCCCGCTTAGTTTCACATAACGCACCCCTGAAAATATGGCGAGAATCAGTGGCTGTGCTGCAAATGAGCGATTAACCCAGTGTTCTGTATGTCGGTTCAGCGCACTAATGAGGGCCCGACTCTGGTGATTAACGGCTCTTTTTGCCCCCCGGCGAAGCTTAAACAGGCCCATTTAGCTGCAGCCGGCCTGACATTCAGCGACACGGCGTATCGACGTCGCTCGCGGACACCCCAGACAGAAAGCCTATTCACTCCCTTTACAGCTCGGGAGGAGGGACGGCGGGAATGCCAAGCGCCTCGAAATATTTCGCCTTCGAGGTATCTGCTGCCAAGACTGCCGTTCCTCCTCACGGCAAGCCGGAGCGGTAACATCTTGTAATTAAAAAGATACGTTGCGTCAAGACCGGACGTGTCTGACGACCCTGAAAACAGGTTTTGACAACTGAACTCGCCGGCGCTTGAGGTCGCAGAGGAGGGAGCGGATCCTCCCGCGCGACGCGCGATCACCCTCCGGCGACTGCCGCTTCGCCTAAACGTCTGAGGCCTCGCGAACACAGCCAGGGGCTGGCCACGCCTCCAACCGCAAAGCCGCTGAAGCTTAATAACGTGCAGACATCTTCCAGGGACGTGCCTCTATCACCAAAGGGGCCCTCAATTATGACGTGGTGGGTCATTAACAAAAAAAAATGCAGATTAAATGGCCCGTGGCCCCGCCGATTCCTCTTTTCCTGTGTTCGTACCGGAGTCTTTCCCACCTGTGCCTGACCCACACACCTTTGCCCTCCCCGGCTGATGCGGAGGCGCTGATGGAGTTACGAGGTGGACATCTGGTCTGAATGAGCCATGCGGGGGCCCTGCTTCACTGACCTGGAGTCTCCCTGTGGGTCCCGCTGCGAGTCTCTGGGTAATAGCACACACACAGCGCCGTCTGACCACATGGCCAGAGCACTGTGTGTGTGTGTCTGTATGTGTCTGAGTGGGACTATGTTACTACAGCTGTTTCTGTGTGTGTGCGTGTGTGTGTGTGTTGGTCCATCCCTGCCTTTTTGACTGTTCGTATGAGTGTGTGTGTCTGAAGCCTTGCGAAAGGAGAGGGATCGGCATTATCTGAAGTTCAAAGCAAAGCAGAAAATCAGCCATTTCTCTCTGTGCCCACACACTTGAAGCTAAGAAAAAAATGACTGCTTTTTTTTTTTTAAACTGAAGTAGGACTGCTTTGATAATTCTGAACGCTTAAAATAGCTCACAGTCATTCTTGCTGCTATGTATGAATGTCAATGACATCCAAAAATTCTTCCTGCAGACATCACTGTAGCTAGCCCTGCTGTTTTTTGTTGGATTTCACATGCAATTATACAAAAATGGGGGGGGTGCTTTTCTTAAAAAAATTAAAAAAGAAATGAGCCTAAGAAAACGAGCATAAAAAGGTTTTTTTAATTAAAGAAAAGCATTAGGTTCAGCTCGAAGACAACAGCCATGAAGGTGCAGTCTGTCTGTTAATTCAGGCTGCAGAGAAGCTCAAAAAATCACAAGTGTTCAGAATCCTGCTGGACTTGACACATATTATCACACCACATCCCAAGGCTAACTGTGGTTCATCTTCTCCCCATTTTAACCCCAGACAGCTCTTGGCTCTTGTGAAAATGTGAGCTTAAAACCACAACGACTGGCTGAAACCATGACAGCATAGAGCTCTCATACATGTATGACACTGAGAAAAATGAAGGAAAAAAAATATACAGAAACAGATTTTGTATGCTGGCTTGCAAACGGAAACATAAAAGACCAAGCGCTGCTGCCTTCGGGGTGAAAAGGGGGCACTCAGCATAATGCAGGACCGAGCAGAAGCCGTTAGTGCCCCGTGATTGGCTGCTGCTCTCATCGTACGACTGAAATATTTATCTGTCCTCCGAGAAGCTCAGATATGACAGACAGCCATGAACACCCTTTGATTCTTGTCACATGGGCCGCAGCCTCTGTGTCTATTGGGCCGCGGGTCAGGAAGCACCTTCTTCCCGCCTAGGGGAGGAAGACTGTGGAGACGCAGCTTGGACCCTGACTCCCACTCCACGGTTTCACCCTTTCAGAAATGATGTCATTGGGGCCAATGTCACTAACAGACACCAGGTATTTCAGGGCCGTAACTCAACCAGCCCCCCAGACAGAGAATTGCAGAGGGCAATATGTTCTCGTTTTAATCACCTTAATGCATTCAAAGGCATGCAGCAGGTAAAACCTGTATCGAACTGACGTTCACTGCTTCCTCGTCGTTCCGCCGCCGTCACCGGCTGCCAGCGGCTTGTGCAAGCGGGGCTGTTTGTTTAGCAGATGACTGGGGTCTTCTTGCAGATGTGCGCAGAAGGCTCTTCATATCCCCAACCTCGTCCCCTCCCCCTTCCCCCCTCCACACTGGCAGCCAGCCTGAACGCAGTCGAAGCCATCCTCGAAGCAATCAGGCCAGAAAACAGCTAAAACATGCAAATTAGGCCACCAAAACCCATTCTCCACTCGCAGGGTCTCCTTCGTCCTCCTGTGCTAAGAGGTGAGGGCGCGGCCGCACCCGGGACGAGGAGGGCCCGTAGGCGGCGGGGCAGCGTGCAGAGACCGCAGGCTGCGGCGGGGCGGGGCGGGTCACGTGCTCTGGTGGAACGGTGCCTGGAGCTACGGGCCTCCCACAGCTCACCGCAGAAAATCAGATACGAGTGGGAGCACAAACTGGATTACAGAGCGGCACCGCGGGGGGGACAGATATGCATTCCTATCATCTTTGTTGGCTAATCTGCAAATTATGAAAAATGGGGACAGATTTGTTGCCCTGGAAACCGTCTCTCCCCCCCTCCCAAATGTAGGAGTTACAAGGACAGAATTGAGGAGGGGTGGGGAGAGAGAGCAGGAAGAAGACTGAAGGTGTATGAGCTCCATTACAGTCCTGGATCTAGACAAGGGCCTTTCAGTGCTGTCCCAGAGTGCTTTTCTGTCGACACAGGAGGAAAAACACAGGGCAGACACAGCCTTGTCGCCGTGAGGAGACACCCCCGCTCTCTTTCACAATGTCTCCCAGCATCCTCTGGGTTTGAACTCAGGAAGTGGGCAAATAATCACACAGTGGTCAGCGGTTCAAAAACAAAAGCTAGGGGAGGAGAAAAAAAGAAAACAAAACAATGATTAACAAAGACAGAAAATCTGTTTCCTCCCTCGGCCCCTGGGACTTTACAGATATCCGATATCTCGGGTTCAGTCGTGGGGATTGTTTTTCATTTTGGGCCTGGTTTATTTTGAAGAACTCTTGACTTGCTTGTGACTAGGTGATTTATAACCGAGAATCTCAAAAGTGTTTTTTTAAGCATCAATCGAGCTATCAATAGCTGTGCGTGTCCTTGTTTCCTGGCCTGTTCTCTCTGAAAGCCACTCTCTACTCCTCTCCATCTACATTCACAATAAGAGTGGAAATGCCTGGATCCTCCACCTCCACCCATGATACTGTGATGTTTGTCATAATCTCTCATTAAAGACCACACTAAATTTACACTGCCTATGTGTGAATCTGTGTCCATACATATATGGTACTGTAGATGTTGACAGCGGTTGACAAATGTTGCTTGGAAACATTATTTGTCATTTATCGCTCTGAGTGTGCAGCTGTTTTACATTTGGACTGCAAAGTAAGCGAGAGACAAATTCCCATTTTTATGTACAATTCAATGGAAGATAAAGCTTTTTGAATGTGGAATTTACATCGAGATTCCTCCAGAGCATAGCGCTATACACTGCACAGCCGTTCCAGAAAAACGCATGGAAAAAGTGAACAAAGGAAGACTGAACAGCAGAATATACTTCCACCCATATGTTAAAATCATACTGTTGCAATTATTAGCAATGAGGCCAGGAGAACAGTCCAAAATAAATGTGTCAAATTTCATCACTCTTTACAATCATCATTTCCTGGTGAGAGAGAGTAAGGGGGGGCATGGCGAGTGAAACCATTTTGAATGGGTGATGTGTTCTGATAATGCTTTTATTGTTTCTGAGGCACACAGCATATCAGACCAGATCTCCTACACAAGGGTGAGAGCAGGGCTCAGGTTGCACATTGTCAAAGACCATTGTGTGAGGGGCGGGGCCTTCAAAAGCCCCTCCTATTGTCACACGAGACAGGGGGGCGTGGGGAACCAAAACTACCACGGTCAGCAGACTGGCGACTTTAAGCTGAATGTAACTTTGGCCCATGTCATACAGCCTTGCATTACTACAGGACATAAGTCCTCGGGTGGATCAATGCAAAACGCTCCTGGAAACTAAACACTTTCTCATGGGACTTTGAAAATCACATTAACTTCTCCCAGAACATGTGAATGCTGTTTGCAGGGAGTGATCCATAATCATTCAAATGGTCGTGACCAGAGTAGCACTTTATGAGCATGCAATTATAAATATGCCCTTCTGAAATATTTTCTAATAATAGTTGAATAACAGTATAATTGCAAGGTGCCATACCCATAATTTTCCAGAACAGCCTTGTGTACATCTTTTGCACTAGTTGGAGCACAGAAGAGAAAAGAACCCTGCCAGAGCAATTGCTTCAGATTTACATGAAAATGTAAACATCAAAGTATTCTTGGCTTTCAAACCACCACTTCAAAGAATAAAAGGGAACAAAAACAACACGAAATCTCAGGCCTTGATTGGTTGTCAGTATACAAATCTTTAAATGAATCCTTTGCCATTTCTCATAAAGAGCCACCTTTTTCCTACAGCAGGGCACTTTGGGGGTTACCTTCGAGCCGCGTCACCTGCGTGCTTTCGGATCGGCGCAGGAGCACAGGAGCATGCCGACGCCACAACCACACGACAGCACGGGGGGGAGGGCTGCGGGTTGCTCCGATTCCACATCAAACCCGACGCCCTTTGAAGAGGAAATACCAGCTCCTGCAGATGGCTTTGAGCGCCACGCAGGGGGAGGTCTCTCACGCGGGGAGCGGAGGAATTCGTCTCGGGACGCCATCAAAGCCGGGGCACCTGAACGCGAGGAGCGACTACGGCACGGCGGCGCGGCCCGCTAACGAGCGCCCGTCAGGCGGGAGGCGGTCTGTTTGCCTGCGTTATTCAATTAGGACTGCCGGAACATCTGGGCCGGCAGACGCAGGCGCCGAAGCTGCACTCTCCCTCCGAACCTCGCTTTGCTCGATTCAACAGGAATCAGGCAGCACCCCCCCCTCCCCCAGCTCCATCTGTAAACATAAGCCCGGGTATATTCTAGACACGGCCATAATGGAGGCTAGAAGCCCCCAGACAGAGGAAGGAAACCAGAGAGACGACACGTGTGAGCCGACCAGCTGGGTAGGTGAGGGGGAACACCAGCCTAAATAAATATCCCCCCCCACACTGAAAGGAGGCGTGAAGGAAACAGGCCGAAGAGGCTCGGGGTGCATCTGTCAGTGGCGCTGTGTGCGCGCGAGCGAGGAGAAACAGCCCCTTCCTTGTGCTCGCCGGAGCCAGATGGCGGATAGGTGCTTACGCGCCGCTGCCAACAGGCCTCCTCGTTCTCTGCGCAGAGCTGGCACCTGCTCCGCCGCTTCGGGGAGGAAGCGCGGCAGTTTCTGCCCAGAGCGCGGCCCTCCAGGAGGACGGGAAGCGATGCGGTATGCGAGGCGGTGCGTGAGCCGCCCGACGTGCTCGAAACGCAACCTGCACCCACGTATCGCCTTCAGCCCCCGGGGGGGGTGGGCGATGGCAGCAGCCGGCGAAAAGGAAGCTGTCGCGGAGTCCTCGTGCAGATGGCTGCAGCAGAGATACTCCGCCGTGCTCACGGCAGGGACATGAGCCGCGGTGGGGAGCTACTGCCACTGCTGCGATTTCAGTGACAACACTCGAGGTCTGCGCCCGTGATAGTACTGCAATGTGGGAATGGGGAACAAAAGTAGCTGGGGACATTATGTACCCTCTCTAATGCACACGAGGTGGGGGGGTGTCTCCCCTTCCCTGCAGCCACTCTGACTCAGCAAATACGTACCGTTTTAATTCTGAGAGAAGCTTCCTGCCTCTTCCCACACACACACCCCCTCCCTCTCCAAGGTGTTTTAATACATGACTGCGCCGAGCGGAGGAGCAGGAGATTAATTAGCGCGGACAGAAAGTCAATGCGGCCATTTTCATTTCCGCAGTGAATTATGCCAACATTGCAGAAAGGCAATCCTTGATGGATCGGAGGCTGGCCCGGGGAGCGGCTTCCCCGGCTGTCTGCGGGAGTGACGCGAGCGGAGACAAAGCGAATCCATCTCCCTGCCGCCTGGCACGCTCGGCAGCCGCGCGCTACCGCAGCGTCCTTCTGCTGCAGAAAAACAACAGCGAGCACGGTGCATCTGTCAGTGCGGACTGGCAGCGCGTCAATACCTCCACAGGTTCACGACGCAGAACGGTGGAACGCCGCTCGAGTCCAAGCTGAGACTTCATCCACACGCTAACGCGGTGCACGATTACAGTGTGGATGGTCCCTCCAGCGCTGAGAGGATGCAGATGTCTCCCTGTGAGATCGACATTCAGAGCATTCAGAGCCATTATTGTTCCTTTTTCTCTGTCAGCTTCAATCAACGGACGCCCTGAGGACATTAGCTCCAGTTAATTCTGACAATGGGTTGATTCCAAGTCCAGACCGGGGGGGGGATCCGTGAATATCGAGGCTCAGGGTCAAAGTATACATGAGCCTAACGCATGGGACTCGGGGCCACGCCTTCAACCTCTCTCCCAGATCGGAGTCAGCCTTCTGGCAGGAAGTTCAAATGTTACAGTCAGGTTTCCAAGTTTGGAAACCCTGGTCCGGGCAAACAAGGGCTGTGCGCTCTCTGCTGTCTCCTGGTTCTTCCTATCCATAGGTTTAAGCAAACATCCTTCCTGAGAGATATTTCGGGCGCAGTCAGCATTTCAGTTGAGTACACAGGCGGCCGTTTCCACTGTTCCCCGGCGACGCACAGAGGCTCACTGCATGGCCATTAAGCCGCGGGCTGTAAAAGGGCACACTCCACCACAAATCAATGCAAAACCACCTCTAATTGCGGGCCGGTCGTTACTGAGAGAGTTAAAACTCAGACGAGGTGATTAGTGGACCTCCGTGATGTTAACAGCCCCTGACGCACAGATTATTTTTTAATTACGCCTGTATTGGTATTCATTGTGGAAAGGAAACAGTAGGACGTCAAGGCTCGGCACCAGGGACCATATGCAAGCTAGGGCTACGTACAGAATACCAGCTACCAATACCAACTGCACGCCCTTCACCACGCCTTTCACAAAACATCAGATTCATCTGCAGCAAGCAGGGTTATATTGTCTTCTAACAGCAATGCAGTGGAGTTTTCTTTTTTTTTTTTAATCAATCCAAATGCACAGAGCCACACAAACTGCCTGATGTACTAGTCAATTGTGTGTGGAAAAATACAGACGGGGACAATGAAAAACAAATGAAAGCCTTCCCCGCCAGACAGAGAAATATTCTGCTAATGAGAACAGCTGCTTCAGCCATCAGCTCTTTCAGCGTGTTGCTCGGCTTGCTGCGCAAGGCCCTGCCGTCAGGGGAAAAAAAATCGGGTAATAAGCAAGATATGACAGGGTTGAGATCCGATTGAGCTCTGCTTCACAATTCAGAATGAAGTAAAGCGGGATGGGAATGCCTGATGATCTTTCGTCATTTTTCCAAGGGAGGCATCGATAAAAAGAACTGCAGTAACAATCACCCCCAAGGAGGGAGCCAGTTCACTCCTGATGTGGGAGAGGAGTCGCCTTCCGAGGGCCTTTTTTATTGTTTAAACCAAACTCAAACCTGCTTTCTGGTTGGCCTTCTATATCCTAAGGGTGCAAGGCCCTCTGTGGGATTGATCCATGGGAAAGGGTTTACATCTAAACCTTCACGTGGTTTTTGAGGTTTACAACTAATCTGAACGAGAATCTATGATAAATAATTGTGATTTTTTCTTAGGGGACAAACAACTGAACTCAGAGGTGGACATCAGCAGGTATACTCTGTTCACTTCTCACTATTGCAAAGATTCGAGAACTTGACTTGCCATGGCACTAAAAACACACAGTCTGCGCCAAACAAAGACATTATGTACTTCTCCATTCTGCAGTGCTTAAAGATAAGAATCATATTATCGGACATACGGAAATAGGATGCTGATAAAACTGCAGTGAAACTGCAATTGACAATACCATATCACAATGAGTTAACGTTGAACCACACCAAATACTAAACTGCCAGAAGAAGAGAGATTAAAATTTTGTATTATAGGCCTACTGCAGCGACCGAGAAAAACCGCACACTCCCTTCACAAAGCAATATCAATGTTGAGTTTCTACACTCCATCTGAAAATAAAATGACAGGGGAACAATTTATTTGAACGATTAGAGCAGCTAGAAATCTTAATACCACAGCCAGCTAGCTCAATATTCAGAGGAGTGTTTTTTCTCCCCCAAAGTGATTTATCGACCCAGTTACAACAAACTGCATTCTAGATTCAGCAGAAAGACACAGGGCTTCCCTTTATTTTGAGCTATGTTTGAAATCCTATGTGAAACCCCTGGAGTTTTTACTTCATCAAAAATACATTAATACACTACAAACAGTACTGAGGAACTGCAAGCATTCTGTACAGTCCATTGTCTGTATCAGAGGAAGAGACCCTTTCTGTAGCAGCTAGCCTATACTTTTTACGTGTATGTTACTGGGTACAATAACCTGACATTCCTGTGTGAGTGAGGCAGCGGGAAACATTTATTACTGTTATTATACAAAGCTCTTTTAGCGCAGCTGTGACAGGAAAATTTGATTTTCCTTACCAAGCACCAAAAACCCCTTTTTTGGTTGGTTTGAGTGAACTTCTGGCAAACACAGCTGATAAAGAACCTGGAGCACTCTCTCCGTCTCTCTCTCTCTCTCTCTCTCTCACACACACACACAAACACAATCATCAATCCTAAACACAGCACACACAACGATCTCCTGTGGTGCAGGGATACCGCATCAATGGAGTTGGAGACAGGGGTCTGGAAACCCCAATTTATAGAAGCCTTCTTGGCCACAGTGCCAGAGGGCTCACACAAATCCACCATGTTCACACACATCTTACCAACCACTGAGACTAATTTCTTTCTCGTTTAATACAGACCTGCATTCTCACTTCCTGGTTCGACCTGTTTATAAGAGGTAGCCAATCACCACCTAGCCCATCAAGGGGGTGAAATTAAAACGCGCTCATGTGGGAATGGTTAGAGAAGGTAGGGGAGCATGTATGGGGATGGGACAGGTACACATCATTTTGGGATTTGTGACAAAGCTCAGGCCTTGTTCTCACGGTGAGATGGAGTCTGGACAGGAGTCGGCCGCACAAAATCCACAACCTGGTCCTTTGAAGCCGGTTCTTCCAGAGAGCAGTGACTCGAGGGGACAGACCATCATCAACATGGATCAGACATGTCTGCTTCTTCACCAGCCCTCTTCCCCGGGATTACCTGCAGCCCGCCAGCTGTAGCCATTTAAGACCTCAGAAATGGAAAGACATCAAAAAGCAATATCTGCAGAGGATTCTGTTTCCCTCTAAATAAATAAGAACAGGAGCCCTTGGGCGAGATAATGGTGTTTTGCGTTTACTGAGCCAGTATTTGAGTTCCAATCTCAATGCAGTGTAGCAATGCAGCTCTTCATAAAACACTGCTTCCCAATACATCAATCAAGTAGATATCTCCAGTGTTTGGGGAGCTTCTGCTTTTCACGGTTGCTGTCTCGGGGATTGCAATTTGCCAAAAATGCCTGAGAGGATGTAAATTCACAGTTTAATAGCTTATTACCCATCACATCCGCTGGGATTGTGGCCCCTATAAAATTATGATATGGTAGGGGAAACGCTAATATCTCTCACAGCAGAAACACGAGACACTTGTCTAGCACAGAGTGTCACTCCTGAAGAGGAGGTCAAAACTGGTCATCATAAAGCACCCTTGCATAAATCTGTCCCTGTGCTCTTGGCTTCATGACCTACCCCGATTACAGGGTGGGAGGCGAGCTGGCTGTCTCATAAGGGCGGTGGGCCCCCTTAGTCCATGCGGACACCGCCAGCAACTTTCTCCTCGACCCGGGAATGTTCCACGCCGTGCCTGACCTCACCAGACGAAATAAAACCCGGAGCAACGCGCCGGAAATTTGGGGTGGAAGGGGGCCGGACAGCACTCATTATTCTCTCCCAGCACTGTCCCCTCATATACCACAGAGTAGGAAAGATTGAGCCGAAAAGTCACGGTCATTTATTTTCTTACTCAGCCCCAACCGTGAAAGAGGCGGGAAAGAATCTGCCTCCTGATATCCCCTTGGCTCACTTGTCAAATATCAAGGCTCTGGGAGACTGCGAGGACAAAAAAAATACCCTAGGAGAGGAGCAGTATTGATTTCAAGTATAGATTTACATTAGTTTTCTCCAGAGATGAGAGACGCGTTCCTTGGAGGGTATAGATTCACGTCTCAGACATAAGACTGCTTCAGCACACAGCAGATATTATTATTCAATGGGCAGGCATACCCAAAAAGGCAGCTTGGGTATGATCTTTTTTTAATACACTGAAGGGGATTGGATGAGAGGGATTTAGGACACACATAAAGGGAGTATCACAGACAGCTTTAAACAATGGCGAGCTGAATTCACAGCGGCTTCCTGTGCAGAAATTCCACAAGTTCTCGTTTCAATAAACGGAAAGTAAGAACAGAAGCTGCGAATGACAATTTTCATTATTTACCCAGCTGCTGTTGCGACATCTTGCCACTCCCCTCGGCCGGTTGAAATGGCACAACGTTGCCAAGCCCACTTTAAGTAAAATAAGCACAGTGAAACACGTACAGAGAAGAGGCGAGGAATCTTGGTACGACGTGACACTGTAAACTAGCCCGCTCAGACAGCTCTCGCAAATACCTCTGCGCACCTCCACGGCCCGCGCAACGGCACTGTGCGCAGACTGCGTTTCTCATTACACCACATCCTCCTGACTCACACGTGAATCTTTAGTGCACGCCCCCGGTTTCCCCGCGTTGTCTTGCGCGTTTGTTGTTGTCAAGGGAGGGTCATTTGAGGGCGAGGGTGCGCGGGACGCCGAGGGTCCCTGCGGTGACGTTTCGCCCGCTGTCCTCCCCTGACCGGCTTCTGGATTTTGGTGACATTTACTGAGTCCGGGCTACGCTACAACACTAATTGGCTGGAACGCATGAATGGCCACAGGAGGGGCAGTGATGGAGGGGGAAAAAAAAAAAAACAAGCAAACACACAAGACTAATACAAGGCTGCACGACACTTGCACGCTACTGTAGGTTGCACATTTCACCGCAAGTCTATCATCAGGGGGCATCACATACATAACTGGGATTCTTCCACTGGGATGAGCTGAAAGATCACATGCATCTGCTCGGGGCGCTTGTCTGGCGTATTCTGATCAATATGCATGTTA
Organism: Megalops atlanticus; assembly: GCA_019176425.1. Taxonomy (NCBI): domain Eukaryota; kingdom Metazoa; phylum Chordata; class Actinopteri; order Elopiformes; family Megalopidae; genus Megalops; species Megalops atlanticus. The sequence goes on from CM032879.1 coordinate 15,157,632, forward strand.
TTACAGATAACGAGGAGAACGCCAGACCAAGAGCGCGGTTCGTTTCTACAGCGCAACACAGCCGTCCCCTGCAGACCAGCCAATACGCCTGCATTAATTGCCTGTTGCAGACAAAGCCCTGGAGCAACGCTGGGTTCATGACAAGATGAGCCAAGCATGAAGACTACATGAGGGGGTTTCTGCCGTCTGGAGACGGAGAGAGCGACCTCTGCTTCCCCCCCAATACTCTCCAGACAAAAGAGACACTGGCTGCATCCCAAACCGGTCCCCCGCTCACTGATCCCAGACAAGCGATCTGCTACTGACCACTTCCCGCGACGCGCTGAATACTGATCCGAGCTCGTCAGGGATCGAAGGCGTACACTTAAGCGGCTTGTCAGTTTCTCACCCACAGAAGCTGAGAGAGGAGCCCGCGCCAGACTAAAGGAAATACAGATGGTGGGAAAGTCTTCGCTATTCACTCGGTAAGCACCACCGATAAATACAGCCATTTTCAATGCTTTCACACTTTATAACATACTGGCACGGACAACACCTACTCCCAGCTGCTGAACCAGGCCCTGGTACTGGCCCAGTTGGATTATTTCCCTGCTAACAGTCACCCCAGAACACCTTGAACTTGATTGGTCCCCCCACCTCCTTTCTCACCCTCCCTTCATTAACTACTTATTGATCACACGTTCTACAAACTCACCCTGGAGTAACAGCCACACAGCCTGTATACCTCCAGCCCTCATGCCTCTTCACGCTTACCCTCCCCCCACTCCCCTGCCACCCTCTGTCTATCCCTCCCATCGGTTCCTGCATGGAAACAGCCTGCTCATTTTCATGCCTGACCCCTCAGTGGAGGAATGAATGAGCTACCCAGTCTGAAGAGTGGAGTTTCTCGCCTGCCTCTGTAGACTCACAGCACCTAAACTTTCTGTGAATTATCAGACATAAAAGAACAAAACATTTTTGTGAACCTTGTGCACAACTTTCCGGTCCCTAGGTCTCTGAACTCAGAATAAACAACCGGTGATTCAGCTTTAGTTAACTACAGTATGCGAGTTCCCTTCCGCCACTCCTGCAAGACGTTCAGCATGTCAGGACAAAATACACATTTACCACATCTGTTTAATCTTGCTGATACTGAATTGAAATATCCTCATGGTAGTGCTCATAAACAATTTAATCTAGCAAAAAAAGGGAAATGTCACTGTGTTGTGCAGATAAATGTGTTATCTATGAAGATACTGATTTGACAGCTGATTCAAACAGCCTTCAGGCATGGGAGCCATCATCTTGAACTGTCCCAAACTGTACCTGTTTACAGGTGTTCTAGGGTAGCTTGGTCTGAGCTCACCGTGCATTAGACTCTCACAGCACACAAAGGCATACTTAAATAATTTGACAGATAATAGTTTGCAGAGCTACAATGGTGCCCCATTGTAATAAGCGATGACAATGGGGCACCCCGTGCTGCGACATGTCCCTTGGAAATGACATCTTGCACCTATTTTAATGTTGCATATTGAGGACGGGACTGTTCGGCTATACTGGTAAAACCATTATACGTTTACAGCTGCGATCCAATAGGAATGCTGTTAAAAGAGATATAACGTGCAGATAGTACTTTTCAAATATTATATGTAGCTACATTCAAAGCTGTGGTATCATGAAACCGAATATCTGTAGGAGTAACAGAAATTGTATAGGAAGAAAAAAACAACTTAGGACATGAAGTGACATACACGAAGTGGAACACGAATTAATAAATTGGGAGAATTGTAATTGTGAACATTAACGGTACAGGGAGACAGCACGTGCGGAGCTAAGCGCCAGCGCGCACACACCCAGCCGCTCGCACATGTGCGCCCGCGGGGAAAAAGGGGGGTTATTGTTACAATCGCTTCCTTAAACCTGAACGTCTTCCTGTGGAGGGAAACGGAAACGTTAGTCCCCCACCTTTTCGAAAATGAGGAGACTTTGCCAGCGAACAAGGAGCACCCATTAACCGATATAGTTCTCAGGGCTGTGGTATAACCTGTGCTGGAACCGCAGCAAACAAGTAGTTAACAGTAATAAACACCACCCCGCCCTTATACCCCATGAAAGAGCGAGCTCATGCCTTCAAAAAATATACATATTTCTGCGTGCCCTTGACCGTCGCTACAGTCGACACTCATCGACCGCGGCTACTCGGCGCACGTGAGCCATTTAACCTGACCAACATGTTGCCTTCCTTTTAATATCATACAAAAGCCCCGGTGTCGTTGTCAGACACGCAGCGCTGATGACATACATAATATCGATAGCTCTGAAACGGCACCACAGTAACATTTGTGCAGATACGCGGGAGAAAACGCCCTGTGTTGTCTTAACAGTACGTTGGTCTAATCAGAAATGAAGCGACGTACTGAATCAAATGGATAACTTCCTTTTAAATGTGGTTTAAAACACTGCAGGGGTTCTGACTGAGAATGCATTTGCGGCAGATACACCCAAAAATTTAGTTTCGAGACCCAGAGAGCGAATACCATACATACTTTCACCACATCAGAATAATCGAAAACATAAATGGACGGATATCTTTTTAATGCAGCAGAAAGTGTGAGGTACAACGTATCGCAATTTGCTGGTGGGCACGAAAGCAATTTCTACAACGCCATCCCCAAATCACTGCAAACTGCGCGATACAAAATTACAAGGCTCGCTTTAGGGTTACACGGATGGGTTGGATATCTTTTGTGCATTAAATGAAGTTCAGTAATATTGTTGGTTCGACGTATACATTCCAGTAAAGAACTAAGAGAAGACTAGCTCCCTTTTACGAAAACATAACTTGAAAGAGGGGACTTACCTTTCACTTGAGTTTCATATTCCGCGATTATCTCCTTGTCCTTTCGAAATTTTGCCGGAGACGTCATCTCGTTTTGATTTGTTTAGAATACTAGCAGTAACTGTACTGGTAATTACAGCAAACGGAACACAAATGACAATTGTACGAATGAAAAAGAAATCCACACAAATTGTAGCAAAACCAAGCAAAGCCAGATTGTTATTGTTCCCTGTCGATGTTCAATCCGTCCGCATTATGAGACTTGGGAAGCTGTCGTATTCTTCTTTTTGCAAACGCGTCCCTGAACCCGGTTGTTGAATAAAAAGACAGGTTTCATTCCCTTGCACCAAAAACAAGCCTGTAAGCGCTGTTGGATTCCGTGGTTCCCCAAAGTTTCTCCTTATCGCAGGCATTCACACCACGACAGACAGCGCGTCATGTAGTGGATGTCTTCCTTCTGAAATGTAGACAAGGATATGGTTCGTTTGATAATGCGCTGAGGTGCGTACACTGCAACACAACGTTGACAGTGGCGCATAATTAAAACCCATGCTGACAACCCATAGGTCACACATTGAAACAGAACTGCAAAGGCACGGAATTCAATACAACTAGTTATATATCTACCTCTAAAACACGTAAATATGGGGTTGCTGTAGGTAATGCCACATATTCCACTTCCTGAGTGAATCCCAGATGTTTTTCAGGAGTAAGCTAAATACTTTGTTACCTCTAGCTAAATCCCACCCCTCTCAGAACAGTAAACTAGACCTCGTTAAATTAAACTGTGCATATTTACCTACAGATCTCTATAGGCTTTTATGATGGTTCTAAGATTTACAAAAAATAGTGCAAGATAAAGAAAACTGCAAATTGGACTGTTGATAACTCGGTAAGTGCCATAACTTGTACTTGGATTCTACCACATCTGTTCCACCGAAACATCAAAGGAAAACTAAGAGTCTTTACAACCAAACTGATGTTTGCGTGACTAAAGGTTCATAAAAATATTACATTATTGTCATTTAGGAGACGCTCTTATCCAGAGCGAATTACATAGTTTACAGTTTTTAAACTCTAAATGGAAAAAGCAAGCACAGTTAACAATAGTGACATCACTTGAACAAAATTATTTCCTATATAACTTCACGTAGGCTATATATAATTCATGCAAGCTGTTGAAAAGCTAGCTAGCCACATTGCCATCTTAAACTATTATCTCAGGAGTTGTGGTGCCGCACCAAAAGTATATGGGTTAAATTCCCACATTATCACATAGAATAAATGTTAGATGGAAAGTGGCATCAACAGCTGTAGTTAGGCCTAACGGATGCTGAAAACCATTCTCTTTAATTTACTTATTTTTTTAAAAGATAGGCTATGGACAATATTTCGCTTTCCATCTTCCTCGTTGTATTTCCTTCACCTTTCAAACAAGCTCTCTAACCACTAGCTAACTGCCTAGCTATCTAGTTAGCGAGCTCGCTAGTTCGATAGCCTCCAAGCTAGCTATCATTATCCTGATGGATAGTTAGCTAGGCATCTATCCCCATTTCAAGTCTATTTCTCTCAAAAACACTTTCTCTATAGTTTCTAGTGTGATACGCGATTGACTGTATTTCGCACGTGTAGTTCAAGAGAGTGATGTATACAAACGTACCTCGGATGCAGGTTTCCATTTGTTTAATTAATCTCAGCAAAGTACACTCTACGACCACCTCATTGCTTCAACTTTCGAACATTTCTCAAAGTCTAAAAAATAACTCCACCCCTTTCCATGGGGCATAAGATGTTGGAATCCACCATTGGCTGAAATTGTCAGGAATGGCACAACATCGAACAAATTGGAGGGAGAATGACGTTTGTTTAAAGGCAAGGCGGCGCTTCTCCGTCTCACTGAAATCAGCCAATCAAAATATGTACACCCCGTGTACGAGGACTGCGGATACTTTCAGCCCTTAACAGCAGATCTAAGATCAGCTTGTCCACTCTAAACTTGATCCTAGACATCAAGTTTAGCGGTTTGTTCCTGTGCCAGGACCATTTGCTATGGACAAAACGCACTTAACCTATAAAGAGTACGATTACAGTTTAGGATCATTGTGTTTATTAGAAAATGGAATACTCATGGTTTTACAACCATAAACAGTTAGCCACAGAGGTCCAACCAAAACACGGAGCTTAACGTCGAAATTCCTTGCATAAACATTAAGGGTAATATGAGTATGATGAATGAAATTGTAAAATGTTCTGCACTCGTATGGTATGTTATAACAGACCAATCATAAAAAAACGAATGATACACGCTATTCATTCGTTATGTGCGAATGAATTGCACCAATAGTAGCTGAGGGTTCAATTAAACGCCCTGATGTTGTCCAATTATCTTCGTATTTATGTGATGATGTCAACCAATGGCGTATTGGTTGTGGTCCCCTGGAACCAACCCGAATGAGAGATGGTACAGTTTGAAATTGTTTCAGGAAGTTTCCGACCACCACTGTTGAATCAGGAAGGTGTAAACAATAACAGACGCATTATAGCACGTTAGCTTTACATCTGAATTTAGAATTAAATTTAACGGACTAATCACTAGAACAGTTGGCTTCAAACGGGAGACCAAAGCAGCTTTACGGAACAATTTTGATTTGTATACGTAAGAATTGCTTAACGCCTGTTAGCTGGCCGTAACAAACGCTGTCAGTGGTAGCTAGAACTGTCTAGGTAGCACCTTGCTAACCAACCAGCTACTCATCTAGCTAGCTCAGCTGAGTTAGTTCGCTAGCTTCTGTTCAATAAATTTGAAACAAAACAAACGTAACGTTTGTTGATTAGCAAATAATTTGTTATTTTGTGTATCTAATGTCATGCATTCTGTGAAGTTAGCTAGCTGACTAGTTACCTTGCTAGACCAATTACCTGCAAGGCACGCTAAATCGTGTAGTTGGCTAAATACTGGTGCGACTGCTCACCGGGGACATTAGAATCTGAAGACTAGTCACCAGATTGTCGCCTACAATATCCCTCATGTCTACATCTAACTTCAAAAATAAATGCGTCTCACAAGTGAGCTGTATATACTGCGACAGCTTACTCTGTACGAGAGGAATGAAAGCTGTGCTTTTAGCAGATACAGACATCGAGCTGTTTTCGACTGACATACCACCAAACAGGTAAGTAACAAACGGTAACCAGGTTGCTAGCTAGTTGTATAGCGACGTTATAACAATTACCTATATTTAAAACGATTATGTTCACTGGCTAGGTAACTTAATTTTATTTAAAGCAATGGAGTGTAGCCTGCTAACTAGTTAGCTATCTTAACGCTGTTGATTTCAGATAGCCAGTTACCGTTAGCAAGAGAATATTTTCGTTTTTGTGCAATTGGGGAGGCCGCCTAACTACCTAGGGCAACACAATGTCAAGTACGTATCCAGCTAGCTAGAGAACCGTGTCAGAAACTAAATGTAACAGTGAAGTCTGTATAATGTGTTTTGTTTCTGTAAATGATGTACAGATACACGTTCATTTCTATTTCGCTGTCCAGAACTGTCGACTTTGTCGCAAGCTGCTACTCCACAGACAGCTGTAAATGCAAGCTAAGAGACATTGCATGTCTGAAATGGTAGGTACGACGGCATCACTCCACAACACCCATACACTATGTGTACAACACCGTGAAAGTGCAAGATTTAGTTAATTATATGTTTAGCTAGGAACTCAGTTGTCAGCACTGGGTTGATGAACTTTTATTGTGAGTGTGTTTGTCATATTGTTAAATGTCATAACTGCGATTATAATTAAGTCATGGTGACCACGGGCAGAAAAAATGTAATTTTGGATTAGACAGTAACCTCCATGAGGTTACATTATCTCCATGAAAAGCAATACATGTTATTAAAACATTAGCTACATTTTTCGAGTACAACCACAAGTAATCAAAACAGCTGCCGTCAAATTAGGTTAGACCTTCCAGACACTACATCCAAAAAAGCAAGTGAACATATTTTTGCATGTGTAAAATGCAAAAGTATGTGCCTTTAAGAAATGACAAAAAGTAAAGATGTCCATGTGTAATGTTTGGGGTGTAACCTTATTCCATCATTTTGCAAATGGAGAAGAAAAGGGCCAATATTTAGTCCTAGTCTCTCTATGAGCTAGTGTAACTTCTTCGCCTCATACATATAGACTAAACAGCAAATCCCCTTGAACAGCAAGTTCAGAATGTTGTATAAGTAACAAAAAAGATACTTGCTTAACATTTATTGACAAAGTTTTGGACTAACCACAACATTTTTCAATTGAATTCAAATTTTAGAGATGGAACAACAGAGATTAAATGCCCAATTTAACCGATGTGAGCTATTATATAGAATGATGGATTATCACAGCAGGAAGCAAGAACAGGGTTGTTTGCAGTCAGTTCTGAGTGGTGACAGGGTACGGGTACAATTAACTGAGCACTAAGTAGAGTGGGACAGGTCTGTTTTTTTACCTCTTGTGCGAAGCAAGAAGGAAGGCCAGAGAAGCATTCAAAGTGAAAAATAGCCACAGTCACTCTAAGTAGATTCTTCACTTCATATTCTTCACCATTGTAACTGCACAAAACACTGCACAATCCAGAAGAACGATATTCAGTCAACATACTATATTCTTCTGCATTTCATCCTACAGCACACAGTGAAATCATTACAGTGAAACATAGTGAAATGCTTTTGCTTCAGGATATGCATTTTGCTTGTCTTTTGCATTATACCGATAGTGGAGTGTAGTTCACAGTAAGTAATGTATGCTGTTCTGCATGTAAATTGTGTGTGTATAAAACAATATCTCTTTCTACAAGTTACTCCTCCTGGCAATGCGTTCTTGTAGTGTGCTCTAATGATATCATTAGGAAAAGCAGCTTGTTAAGTTTAGAGTATTTGTGGTGTATCTGTACTAAACTGCGCTTTTGTTTAAAACCTGTGGTACCTATTTTTGTTTGCTCTGTAAAAAAAACACAGCCCGGTAAACCTTTTTTCCCCGCTCTGCTTTGTTTGCCCTCCTTTGTATTTAAGTGCTTTGTTTATCCGAGGGTCATGTGACATAAACACCAGGTGGTAGCATTAGTACATTCAAGGGTGCAAACAAGGGTCCAAACAAAATGCTGATGTTGAGTTTCCTTTCTCTCCGCACCAGTGGTAATGTTGTGGGCTATCATGTGGTCGCCCCATGCAAACCCTGCCTGCTGTCCTGCAATAACGGTCACTTCTGGATGTTTAACAGTGACGCAGTCTCCACAGTCAACAGGCTGGACTCATCAGGTGAGGAGGCTGGACGGTTCTCGTCCAGTCAACATGGGCTTCCCTGCCTCCACACACAGCATATCCCCTAGATAGTTATAAAACATTGTATTTATGGACCTTACTTTTGTAATTCAGCCTAGGCTACATCCCAGGGATAGAATTAACCTTAAGTTCCCTGGAAAAGTCCTTCAGTGGTTTAAGGTTGCATTGCTGTGTTAGGTCAGCGAAGTAAATCAGGAAATTAGTCACGTAAACCATATATGACTAAGCATGGTTCATCAGAAAAGAACCAAATAGAGGAAAGATTACAGACTGAGCTGTGATTGTGATTTGTGTCTGATGATCAGGCATATTTCACTGGTGTCATGGGGTTTCTGACTAATGGTAGCCTGTAGGTCTCTGATGTTGGTGAATGCTGTTCCTGTGAGATTTGGCAAGTTCTTGTTAATGACAGTTGTAAGTACAGTGTGGGCCCATACTTCTGCACCAGACTGGTCTTGTGCTTATCTTGGCAGTGTTTTTAAGCCTGATTCTTTATCACTGATGTGTCACATGCTACTCTGTACGTACTCCCCATTCATGCATTTATTACAGTCTGCAATACAGACATCTTGCCATGATCTCCCAGTAAGCTGATCTGGATAAGAGTGTTCCACCAAGTGTGTAAGTGGTGATAATGCTAAACGATGGACCTTTTTCAGGGATGAACCTCTTGCTGTGGGGGGACCTGCCGGAGCTGGATGGCAGCGAGGACGAGGGTGAGGACAGCCTCTCTGAAGAGGAGTGGATCAGATAGAGTGGGAGCGGGGGCCCCGAGTCCTGACACATGCCACACTGGTGCCCGCTCCCTGTCTCCCTCCCCCTCCCCCCTGTCTCTCAGGTTCCAACCACTCGGCTCCAGCCTTGCATCGTACTGTAATTGGCAGCACTTGGAGCGCACCTTAATTTGCGTGCACTATCATTGCTTTTATTCGTACCTACTCTTCACTTAGACTTTGACTGACGCAGCTGGCTGCAGTTGTGATTGGCTGTCCTCCATTTGCAACTCAACGTTTTGTCACAGGTCTTAAGAGCTCCAGGGCTACAGCTAATAGGATGGCATTTCAGGTTCTGCCACCACTGCATTACTGATGAGTGCCACGAGTGTTGTTTGGATGTCTTTTGCAGCATATCAAAGCATTTTTGTCAGAGGTTTTTACTCTGCTACTGTACTTTGAACATATCATTATAGGAAACCACAGACACCTATATTTTATGGGCATAAAAACAACATCACAGTACCTTGACCTGCCTCCTGTAAAGCTGCTAATCATTTTAAAGACATCAAGAACTTCATGGTACAAACCAAATATTTTGGTTGAGGAATGGATATGTAAAAGAGACTAACAGGACTTTGCTTTGGTTCTGTAGCCAAGGGCAGGTTTCTTGGTGTGTGTGTGTGTGTGTGTGTGTTAAGCCTTCCCCATTCTGATGTCATCAGGGATTGCTTTTTAAGGTGTGTGTTCTCAAAGTGAATAAGCACAGCTTATTTTTTTACGACTTATTTTTTAAAATGTGTTTTTAGTTCTCTTACCATTCCCAGTAGGTGAAGTGTTTTCGTTGTGTTTACATATGAAATCAGAACTCATAATGACCTTGAATCATAGCCTTTTGGCTGATGTACATGACCAAAGCTGAAGTCAGGATGGTCATATTGAGTTAAGACTTGTTGACTTGCTCAGATTAATTGTGTGCAACAATGGGATTAGCATGTACACAACCAAATACCCTTGTATGACTGAGATTATACGGAATGTGCAGAACAGTGTTTCTCATGAAGTCAGATATAATCTCTATGCCCCTCCTCTTGCTGCTTCGGGAGGTCGGACCATATAATGGCAAATTTACATCAAGCACTTTGTATAGCCTGGATAAATTAGCCCTCTGTTTGGCAGTGATTTTTATCAAGGGGGTGTGAAGGACAACGCTACTCCAACAAAATGAAAATTGTCAGTTGAAGGCAAATGGAATACAACATGAGGGTCCAGGCTGGCGAAGCATGCACCAGTGCTACTTTTGCTAATCATATCTTTTCAACTTTTCAAACGCGACTTTTTGCGTTATTCCTGAGAAACTGAAGATTTAAAAAAAAAAAACAGAAAAAGATACAAGCATTAACTGGGCGGTAGCATGTAAAGCCCATGCTTAACTGAAATATTTCTTTGTGCTTTGTTAAAATTGCATTTGTATTCCAGCCTGTCCTGAGAAATGTAGTGGAATTGTATTTGAGTTCTGCAGGAGTGTTTGTGGGTGTGTATGGGTGTGTGGGTGTGTGTACAGGATGTTAGCAGTTCACATGACAAGCTGTGTCTGCTGTCTGCTTTTTTACCTCAAGCAAAAATGTAGGCATTACTTTTATAGCTGACACTGATTTAATTCACACATTCAAAGTAAGAGTATTCTAGTATTGTCTAGAGATCTTTTTTTGAGAAAAGAACCAAATATAATAACATCCTCAGTTTAAAAAGAAAAACAAGCAAACATTTGGACTCTCATTTAAAGATTACTGAGACAGATTCAATGAGAAGGGATTAAATTGATTAGATAAACCTAGAAAATAAATTGTGACAAACTCCAAACAGTTTTTGTTTTGTTTTGTTTTTGTTGAAATATATACATATTTTACTATTAAAAATAAATTAATCCTTGAAACAGCGCACCAGATGTAGTCACATACACAGTAGTGTAGAGACTACAAAAACAAATGCAATTAAGTTAACAATCAGCCAGCCTAATCGGACTGCCAGTGTGTTGTCTGATAATCCTGTTGTCCCTGTAATTAGTATTCTTAGAGTTAAGACTTTTTCATGCTATGTTGGAGGACATATTTGCAGGCTGTAAAGTTAATCTTAAAATTAATTAGATGAAAATTAAAACCAAGTTTTTTGTGAGGACACTGGTGTGTAATAAATGCAAAGGGAAGAAGATGTGTTTTCCAGTAAAGAAACCTTTTAGTAGAGATCCCTTAGTATCCTACTCATTTAAAGAGTGTGTATTTTCTGTGTCAGTGGTGCTTGAGTAATGTGTCTTGTTTATGCATTGGAGTGCACATACTTTTTGTATTTTTTATTATTTTGCTATTGCTAAGTGTCTTCTGGTGTTATGTTTTTTGACTGAGGATTTTTTGTTTTTGTTGTATTAAATTGAATATTTCACTTAAGACATGGAATTGAAATGCATTATTCAGAGAAATGAAAAATTGTCAAGTTAAAATTTTTAAAAGAAATTAAGAGGGATGCGGTTAAAGTGCATGTAAATTAATTTAAACAAAACATTATTTATCTTTGGTTATTTATCAAAACTGCATTTGAAATGTGTGTATTTATTCACAGACACGGTACTGTATATTTATTTGGTTTGCCATTTGTCTTTTTTACTTAGTGTGCTTTGCATTTTTTTAAATAAATGTGTATATATTTTGAAACTGCAGTGACATCACATTGCATGTTTGAAGTGTGTTTGTTTTTTCAATTGTAGATCTGATCATGTAGTAATACATTTTATAAACTGATTAAAAATGATCTGTACTTTATTAAATTATCTCAGTATAAGACTGGAAATACATTTTCACAACACTAGATTGCATTATAGTTCGCACCATGAAAATGTATACACAGACGCACACACTTGTGTGAACCTTATAGAAATACAGTGTCCAACATATCTATGAGCAGTGAGCAAGAACGCATCTGAAATGTCTTTTTTTTCCTGCTGTCCTTCCAGCTGGCGCATAACAGACAGTGGCACACTTCCATTGCGCTAGTCAAAGTACCAGCCTGGCCAAGCATAATATGGGGAGATATGCAAAGTCCTCAATGGTTTGCTCAGCAAAGTTAGTTGTGCCTAGTGCTTTTTTCTGTGTGTTATTCTCTCTATGTCCAGTGAGGAGTTGGACATACATCAGTAATATCCAGTGTGTGGACTGATTTCAATATGCAAGAAATAAAAGGCTCATATTTTTGTCTCTTACACAACCATATGAGCTCAGTGGTTGCTGAAATGAACAAGAACTGATACATAACTAACCAGAAAAGAGTGACATTTGAATGTCATGTTCATATTTATAAGCAAACCACAATACAGTAAGATTGACATCAGAGATTAATAGGCAGTGCACTGCTCCATCACAACATAGCCAGGCAAAAATATGGGCTGAAGGAGATCGTTTTCTCTCCTTCTTTGAGCAACACTGCTGGGCATAATGAAATGTACTTGCTGTGAAATAATCCAATGAGTGTGGCACATACTTCCACGGTCCCTTCTCAGAAATGCTAATGTGGCTTTATTTCAGTTGATAAACTTTCAGAATCTAATTACAGTGACTTTGAGTTTCCAAAACAAATGCGTAATTACAGATGTTCCCTCTCGGCTATTTGGGAGTAGAAAGGGCTGAGTGAGAGGACAAGCTGCTCCCTGGCCGTAATGAGGGTGTGATACTTACCTCACGATATGGGTCTCACACTCTCATTTATACCACATGCTCTTTAACTGAGAGGTGTGGCCGATCAATCCAACAGTTACCCTGTGCCTGTACGCTCAGGTATTCTCTCACTGACAAAGGGAATACTGATGACAGAAGCTTTGCTTTTGCATCGTTTGGGACAATTTGAAATACGGACACCTTAAACAACTACACATTGACATAGCAATAAATTTAAAACATTCATCAGCCAACAGTGACCGGGAGCTCACATTGGTGGAGCAATTTGGCTTTGTTTGGTCGGGGGGGCGTGGGTATTTCGGCAGGGTCCTTTCTTCTGGCCACACTCACGCACCCTGCGGCTTCTCAGACACCTAGAAATCACTCAGCTGATGTCATGGAGATGCGCCTGTCCTCAGTTTGGCATCTGCCCTCCTGGGGTACTGTGGGACTTCCAGTGTGAAAAATGGGTGTTGGCTGCATATGAGTGTATCAGAAGGTTGTACTTGTGCAGTGGTTGTTGCAACGAAAGCAAGCCTAGTACATTCAATTCCAAAACTTTGGGTGCACATGTATAAAAGGGGGGAAAAGTAGAAAGGACAAAAAAAAGAAAAATATTGAGGGAAACATTTGTCCATGTTAGCAAAGATAATGTAATCTTCACATTGCCATATATACAGTGTACATTGTCATGCTTTCTATAGAGAGTGTGCCATAGGGGCCTGTTCCTAAGATGTGCTCTACTGTTTGGATGTTAGACAATGCTCAAGATGTATTTAAATAATGATAGTAAGGATCTAATTAACCACCTAGTGTATGACCTCAATGAAACTTTTAATTGACAAACAAAACATGCTTTGCTCTCTGGTCAACTGCACTGGGTTACGGAGGCAGACAATGGAGGAAAACATTGTGTCAGTATCACGTGGCAGAAGTTGTTTTGAATTGGCTGAAACAAACAGTGCCCCCCCGACACTCATTTAAAATCCTGTCTACTCAGTACTATGTGCTGGATATCACAAGGTAGGAGAAGGGCAGTCACTTCAGTAGACTTTTAAGGGCTTTTTTTTACATTCTAATCTCTCCTTTCAAAGGGTTTTCTTTGTGTTTACTTTGAACTCCGGGAGAGCTGAATTACTGTAACACCGGCTATCTCACTCTGTAAGCACGGCAGATGCTCACCACTTAGGCGGAAAATAGCACACACAGCATCAGCATGCCTTTGAAATGCTATCGCTCCTGACAGACCGTGGTGACATTGCAGTGAGTCACGACTTGCTTCAGTTTGACTCACCACAAAAGTTATGGCAGTGACTACAACTTTCACTGTCAAAATGATGAGAATAAGGGCATCGCTTCTACACTGCAACCTCTCTAGTCACTGATGAATAGCTCTAATGCTGTTCCCAAGTATACCCCAAGTGCATCGGTGTCACAATCATAAGTGCCTTCACTGAACACCTTACGCTATGTAAAAAACATCAGATCATTTCCTTAAAGATATATTTATCCATTTTATTCCCATTACAGGAAGATACAATTATCCCATTTAGATTGTCATTTGTATTCTGTTTTCTGTTTCTCCCAGTTAAGGAAGCACATTTAATTCTGGGCAAAATATCCCAAAATATTGCTTTTAAAGAGGACAATAGGCAACATGTGTTTTATGAGTACCACACACACCGTTTGGGAGAGTCTAAATATAATCACAATTGTATTATGATGCAGTTCATTTCCTGGGATTGTTCTGCTCGCTGACATTTTCCTAAATAAACTGTGAGCAGATTTGTTCGAAGGGTTTCATGAGGCTGAAGCAGTGCCTCTCAACTCCAGCCCAGCAGGTTTCCCAGCTTTAAATTACTCACGTGACCAGTCACGCTCAGAGCTGTGGAGGGAAGTTGAGGGGTTCCATCGAGACCAAAACCGGTTGCATGTTTCTGGCACTAACAAAAAACATTTTGGGCCAGGGTTTAGTATCCATTCAACAATTAGTCTGGCAGCTAATAGGAGTGTAAAAACTCTTCTGGAGGGTTTTTAGCTCAACATTCACTTGGTCTGGTTATCCAGCAAATCTGGAAAAAAAGCCTTTGCTTGCCGCAATTAGGGCTTGACTAATGTACATATCAGAAGGATGAGGTTTGTGGGCTGCCCAACATAATCAGTACTCTTATAAGCCAAAAAAGAGCACCCTCTTGCATCACTGTCTTAATTAATGAATTGAAGGTTTACATATTAACAGTGTCTCACTGACTAGCGTACAGGCCAGGGTGCTCCATTGGTCTCAGATTACACAGTTACAGACATACCTCTGTTATAACATTGCAAAGCCTGTAGACTGAATATGTTACATATACTGGAAATGGCAAACTATTGCCATATGGCTTGATTTAGTTGTGCAAGTAACTGTTTAATGGTCAGTGGTGTCTGAATGATCTAGGGTAATATGGGGAGTATACTATAGAAAGTAAACTGGCTGAGAAACCTCCTGGACCAGGGCTGGAGGCCACAGGAGTAGGTTAACCACCAAAATTGGTTTAGCTGTTTTAGGCTACATAGGGAAACAAAGACCTTTCTCAACAGGCCAGTACAGATTAACTGTGGTATGATGAAGTAAGTAAAGACAGAGCACCAGAACATTAAAGGAGCAGATTTCGAAAAGCCCTACAGGTTTCCACCCTCTTTGGACAGGCATCCTCACAAAACAGCACATGTGCATGCGGGCACAGACACTCTGCCAGGCTAGCAGCTGCTCTGATACGCCGATGGCCAGTGAGGTGTTCCGAAGGCGAGGTGACAAGCACAGGTCCCCTTCTAAAGTAGAAATCATCACAGCCAACCATGCTGGGCAGCGTGAATATTCACACAGCTCAGTGTGGGCTCCGATTGAGTCATCTCTGAGACCTCCACACTCCACTCCCCAGTGAGTCTGGAAGTTGTTGTTCATTACATCTTTGTGTTTTCATGGGGCATTACCTCACAGATTTGGGCTGGGTGGAAAGATTTCTAAGAAGCTTTGTAATCACCCAGCATCTCCCCTCAAAAAACCATGGGTGGGGAAATCCTGCAGATCATTCCAGATGACCTACACCCAAGCTAGGAAATTTAATTATCAGGCTGTTAAAACTGTCATTTCAGATAAAGCAAGTCTCTGACTCAGTGAAAACTGCTTTGAGTGAATACATCATCCTTATGTCATCAAACATGTTGGAAGTATCTGCACTTTCAATGTATCTGGCTGCATAAACATTTGCAGCTTAGTTTGTCTCAAAGTGCGTAATGAAATACAGCCACAAATAAAAGAAGGGGATAAGCCTGCACAATATACAGTAGTGAAGCACAGATGGCCCTCGTTGCCCTGGCCCAAGCAAGTGTTTAAATACTTATGTGATGACACACAGAGTGCATAGTTTACTATACAGACAGTGCCGTGTCTCCTCTGCTTGCAGACTCATTGTAAAAGTTCATGACAGCGGTCACATACTGGGTGACTCTCAGTACAGCCTGCATTCACATCAACAGCTCATTTGAAATGCGGTCCCTCCATTTTCATTGAATACAAGACAACGCAAATTACATCTTTTTTTTCTGAAGGACCTAAACAGGAAGCTGTGTAGTCAGTAATACCAATGGCCTCTGTGCAACAATATAATTAGCGATTTTTTTCTTTTCATGTAGGTTTCATGTACTGCATGCAGGGGAAGCTGGGTTAAGGCATGGCAAGAGCTAGATTCACAAGAGTGCTGACCAGCTGTGTAGGCTTTGTATTGGGACTTGAACGGGTTGAAGGTATACTTCTGCCAGCCTGATCCCAAATGAAAAAGTGATGACGAATGACAGGCGGGCAGTGAATTTAGATAATGAAACCCATCACATCCAGCTAAACCTGTTATCATGTGCTTGTTTTTGACATTTTCCAAGAAACTAAACTCTGTTTCAAGCTCTCAGTACATTTTAAACCATGACAGGGGGGTGAGCAACTGTTCATTTTTCAGATAACGGCCCTGGGTACACTCTAAGTCAGGACCACAAGGCAAGCAAAGGTCTGTCAAGTGAGGAAAACGACACAAGATAAAGGTTACTGATGTCACTTCACATCTGCTCCAAAAAGAGAAAAAGAGGACATTTGATTCAGGCCTTTCCAGATCTCTGGTTTAGTGAAATACACTCAGTAATCTCCAAATGATAATGGTGAAGAAAACAGAGTCTCAGTCTTTCCATAATGTCTTTATGGTACCTTCATGCCACAGAAATTTTGACAGAATGTTTGCGGTTAAACAGATGAAAGATCTCACACCAAGAAGACATCTCTCTGACATCGACGGCAAGATTGAGTTGAACCCAGTCAGGAGAACATGGCCACTGTTTTTCGATTTTGCATGGATGTGGCTGATTCATATTCCATGCTGGCTATGCGGGGACATTTTTGCCATGATAAAAATCTGTTCTGCTTCAGACTACTGCTGGAAGGATGTGTGTGTGAGAGAGAGAGAGCTTTCTTATCCTAAAACTAAAGATTTATCTTTATGGCTTATATTTTTGATACCTCAGTCTGGTTGTTCTTCTCTGTTCTTGTTTTAAGAGCTTCTATATTAGTCTTATAGTGTGGAGCCCAGAACCAGATGCTGTTTTTTAAATTTGGTCTGACAAAGGCAATGTATCACATTAATATAACTTCCTTTTGAGGGATAGAGACACAGAGAGACAGATAGAAGGAGATAAAGAGACAGGAAATAAAGAGACACAGAAAGGTACTGAAATGTAGTTCTGCTTCTTCCATGTTTCCAATCATGTATTTATGTGAGAATGAATGGATATATTTACATGGTTTATAAATATGAATAAATATAAACTACTGCAAGAACTGAAAATAACTACACAGATCCACATGCTTTCTTATAGGTCATGAGAAGGTTGCCGACTAAAACCTGTTATCTAGTGTTTTCCTGACTCCATTTAGACTTGTCTAAATCATTTAATTGACACTGCTAAATGGTTTGTAGTCTGATAGATTGAGTCGGACACATCACAAATCCATTTGAGAGACAAGGGGGGGTGTGGGGTGGCATTGGTGGTGGCGGCGGGGTCACAGTTAGTCTGTGGCAGAATTTATGTCGGCTGCTAGTATAATAGAATTACTCCCTTTGCCATCAGCTACACTGAGCACCATTTGCAGAGGCTGCCAAATTGAATTTTGCCAAGCGTGCCTGAAATGTTTTGCTAACTCTCCTTTTAAATCAGTGCATTTCTCCAGAGGAAAGATCAACCAGAAAGAAAATTAGGACACCTTCTCTCACACTGAGCTTTCTTTCCTTTTATCCTACATAGAGCAATGCATTTTATTCTCGCTGTGAAACAGTGCTATTAATGTCACACATCTTAGGTGGAATCTGTCATCACATCAGCCATGTTTCATTGGTTTAACCCGCTTTCACTTTACTATGGTCTGCATATGCACAGGGTAATACGTTAATACAGTAATATGCAATTCTAGGACATGCTTCTTGGGAATTGTAGTGTATTGCGGAAGAGGTGTATGGTTACATATTTCACATACATCCTCAGGTCATGGCCAAATCACAACAATACAACTCTTCTGATACGCTTGCTGTCTCTTGCTTGGTTGTAATCAAGCAGAACTGCCTTTGATTTAGGAAAGCCAATCTTTTTATCCTCTTTTGGCCAGTGCTTGAAAAGCCAGGGCAGCTCCTTCTATTGTTGAAAATATAACTGGAACTGGAGCCCACAGAATGGTGTGAAACACAATCCTTCATGCTGAATTTGGAGTTAGGTCCCTTTTCTGTGAGCAGCATAGTGGAGTATGTCTGAGAACCAGGCTGAAGGTATTGTGGATGGTAAGGGAAGACAGTGTGGACTGAATAGAAGATTATCAAGATAAGTATCTCCTCCGTCTTCTGTCTGGAAATGGTGGCGGTCACTTTGACTGACAGCACCCTAGTTCTCAGAAGGGAACAGAATGAATGTTCATTGGCTTTAACCACATTTTTCTCCCTCATGCAGTTCTCTTGAATTTACCCACCCAAGTTTATATTTTTATTAACTTTTTTACAAAGAAAATGGGAAAATAATATACCAGAACAGACAAAGCAAATGAAGTAAAAAGAAAAAGGAGAGTGAACAAAAACACCATGAATGTATAGTGAATGAATGTAAAGCAGACACAACGAAAAGGTCTTTAGGAAGAAAAAACAACAATAAAATCTAAATGAAAGTCATACTAAATGAATGTTTAGTGTGACAATACAATACTGTAATATATAGTGTGTGAATTTGGCTGTGAGCTTGGGCTATAGAATTAAAAGCTTAGAGGAGATATGAACATACTGCATCAGACCGAGGCAGTTTATTATTTGAGTTTCTGGTGAATTATTGTTAATCTTTGTAATGGTTGATAAAGAAGAGTGGATCAATTATTGTACAAACTGATGGATATCAGCTCATTTGTTTTACCAAACATTTCCATGAAGACCTATTCTATTAATTGTGCTTTGGACAAATAAATCCCAGCTCTGAAAGATTCAATTAATCACACAGTGAAATGTGCACTAATTAAAATTAATAGAAAGCAGCCCTAACACTGTGACATAATCCAGTCAAAGATCATTTTGTTGGAACAAGACATACCCCTCACTCTACTGATGTGACATGGCTAGGATTCGAGACTTAATATCAGGTGATAATGAGTTTCAATTGTAGAGGGCCTGGAAGTGCCTTGGAGCGTCCATATGTCAGTCGTTGTCCTAGCCCTTTCTCAGACCCGTTGCCATGGAGATGTCTAAGCCATTTACGGCATGTGAGGGGCGCAGCTGACAGGTGTGTCACAGTTCCGTTCCCCTGTGCAGCTGGCGGTCATCATGCGTGACTATAGCAAGTATATGAACGCTACGGGAGGAATGGTGAAAATTTGCGTGTCAGGGATAAGCATGCTGGATTTGTTTGCAGGAACAAAAGTCTGTCTGTTGGGGGCGCAGTTCAACCGTAATACTGCAAATTGATTGGGATTATTCAGGTTTCCTAGTCCAAAACGCAATGACATTCGCTTTTACTTTTTTTTTTTTGTGAGGATCGACAGCCCTCCGGAGAATGCTGTGAAGGATGATGTGGCTGTTGGATAACTGGTAGAGAGAGGTTATTAACTATACCAGATGAAGGGTACAAATTGGACATACACGGGAATAAGTGCTTAATTTTTCACGTGCAAGTTAAATTGCGTTAAGATAACTGCATTTTAAAGCAATTCCACTTTTAACTAGGACAAATATAAATGCAAAAGACTGTATTCAGATATTCAGACTTATTAATGAGCATCTTAAATTTCATCCACAGTTAGGACTCTTTTTTTGCCTTTCATTACCTTACAGCTTTATACAAGAAATAATTTTGTAAAACTGTAAATGCATGTAAGTTGATTCCAGCCTAAATTAAATACACTTTCCCTCCAAAACAAATCCAACATGTGAGCTATCAGCTTG
The DNA here is from genome assembly GCA_019176425.1 of Megalops atlanticus. NCBI lineage: Eukaryota > Metazoa > Chordata > Actinopteri > Elopiformes > Megalopidae > Megalops > Megalops atlanticus. The sequence continues at coordinate 15,177,687 of CM032879.1, forward strand.
GGCTTAATAAGTCTAGGTCCTGGCTATGAGGTAATGTTCTGTTTCAGATCTTTGCTATAATTGGTTTCAGATTAAATTGTTGTTCGAGAAAAATTCCATGAGGCAGCCAAACCGCATAGCCTGTTATCTTCCAAAGTAGCCTCCCATTCGCCCCTAGTATCTTGTGACGTTTCATAACTTTAGTAAAAGGATATGGATTTCACGGGCAATTGGAGAGTTTGACGTAATGAAAACAAACAATCTGGACAAAACACAATGGTTACTGTATTTTTATCCGCTCCCCAAGGGGAACAAGTGAAATAGTAGCTCTGGCTCCATCTATTGGGCGAATTTGGAATTTATTCCTAAATAAATAAATAAGATGAAATGTTTGATTGTTTTCCTGTACACATTACTACCATGGTTGCCAGTTGTCTAAATGAGCTCTCACATATATGCTTGTGCATCTGTATGTGTACTCATGTGTGTGTGTGTGTGTGTGTGTGTGTGTGTGTGTGTCTGTGTGTTGCTTAGACCATTTATCAGACAAAACAAAAGTCAAACTTTTTGACAGGGACTTGGACCATCAGGATTTCCGGTGTTGTCTAAACCCTTGTATGGCTAAACATGATGCTCATACAATGTTTGTTACTACACAACAGAATCACAGAGAGATTGTAAACCATTCACTGGAACTGGACAGTTGGGACAGAGGGAGGCCTCCCCAGATGTACCTCCACAACTTGGCAGGGACTGTGTAGATTCTCGGCTCCTGAGCACTGATCCTGGATCAGCAACTCTCTTGCACCCCCAAGATAATTGGGGTTATGCTTCAGTGTGGTAAAGATGATCCTGGGCTGAGTGTTAGTAGCAGAGAGCAGCCAGATTGCTGGGTGGTCACACACACAGAGGGACCAGAATGTTTTCATCAATTAAGATGCACTTTTATGATTTACAACCAAATATTTAAAAGATGGATGGCCATATTGTGTACATTATTTGGTAATGTTTCAAACATAGTTCTTTATCACTAAATCCATTCATGGTGCCACTTTGGATACCATATCATTCAGATCAAGTGGAAACTTTGAGTAATGTTTTGAGTCTCCGGGCACTACACTATGGCACACAATAAAAACATGATTCAGACAAACACACGGAATAACCCCCCCCCCAAGATCACCAGTGCCAGGAGTTGCTCTGGCAGTGGGGTCCAAAGGCAATGCACTGTTTCCACTGGTGAAACAGCACCACCCAGTGGAATCTGGAAAACAAGCTCAAAGTGCCGTAATAATGGCCTTCTGACAGGCCTCTATACCGTTAACTGAAGATAAACATATTTCTTCTCTTAAAGACAAGTATAGCACAATCAAACAAAAACGTTTTGAATAAGATGATAGAGTATTAATGTATTTGAAAAATGTCTTCTACAAACACTGCATGGCCCAAAGCAAATATTGTAAATTTATATTATATGATTTCTTAAACTTTAATACAAAGCAATTATCTATTATATGATATGGAAAGATCTATATATTCCCTTTAATTGGAGTAAACAGAATAGCTTAATCAGTTTCTTGGTGAGAAAATTTTTCTTTTAGTGAAAACATCTGTTTTTTGCACGTTGCATGATGCATACAATCAAACAACCAACCAAGTTGAAAAAAAAAATCAAGTCAGCTGACAGATCACACATATCCGCTCTAATACAATACAGAAAATGGAAGAGGTGCTCTGCCCCACTTTTACCTGCCCCTTACGGTTCCCAGGTTCACATGTATGCAATAACAGGTCAGTGCTGCCCTCTAATGGCCTTTTCCTGACATTCAGATGTTAGATCAGCTGGCATTTGCAGAGCTCAGTCAATTTCCTATTTCTCCACTCTTCTTCTTGCCCATCTTATCTCATGTGCTAAGTAATAATCTACTGTTTTTATTGGCTTAATAGAATTGTATTTTACAGTTATGTCCTCAAACTACATAGGAGCATTTTCACTTTTCTAAACCACTTCTATAAGTATATTATTGCTTATAAAATCAAATTCTGAAATTAAATGTGGGCACAATTAAGAAACTTAAATAAAGCTTTAAGAGAATGGCCACGAGGAATCTCATGTCTATTTCTGATTTCTGCACAAATGATATATAAATATATATACTGATATATACAAATATTGAACATTTCAGTGATGCTTAAGATGTGTGAGATAATCCTTTTACATTATTTAATACTTTAAATAAACAGTGGTGGTGAGGAGCAGTAGAATTGGACTTATACCCAGAGGGCTGCTGGTTCAGATCCCAATTAGAACACCAGGATTGTGGTTGTAACAACGTACTTAACCTGAATAATCACAGGAAATACCTTGCTCTCTGTGCAAAATATGAAAAACATGTACGATGTAGTTCTGAGCAAAAAATCTGATAATTAATGTAACCACCAATCAAAGCACCAACAAATACATAGCATATTCTTCTGATGTGGCCTAATATGACATCTTAAAAAGCCAATATGCTTCCTTTTCAAATCCAAAATGTTTTATTCAATGTCATACAGTATCTCACTTGAATGATGTGTATGTAAAACTTTGGAATTCTGATTTCACAAATACAAGTCTGTGTTTCATTGATGGTACCTCCGAGGGTAAATTTCTTATGCATTCATGAAATAATGCAGTGAATGAAAATATATTCAGGTGAGAGCTAGTTTGAGCAATGATAAGTTTTTCAGAAAACACATTTCTGCAGTATCTTCAAGCCTGAACTTGAGGACTTTATCTATTTTAGGACTTGAAGACTATATAAGACATCTATTTTATGTATGTTAAACACAGTCTTTGCATATTTCATTAAAAGCATATATAATGATTTAGTCTAACTAACACAGTGGTGTCTCTTTGTCCCTTCTCAGTACCACATTTAAGAAGGTGACACATTTTTTTCAATTCTTACACATAGCCATGAATTTGGCTTGTTCAACAACATTAGCAACATTTTATTGCCACAAGCTGACATCTCATTTGATTCTTGATTTACAATACATACCATTGTGACTGAAAAGACACAAGACAGCATATCAATCATTATATAAAGTCTGAAAAAGTAAACAACATCAACACAATGAAATCAGCATGACTGTCAACTGCAATTGCAAGCCTTCAAGCAATCTATATAATATGGGGGGGATGCAGTTTGGGATGGCAGATGGCACCCTTTAAGTTACAGGCCGAGGGAGCATACCCCATAACTACAGAGAACTGAGAAAAAGGCCCTTTTTACAATTGTTCCAGTGCATATAAGATAAGAACAAAAACATTCCACTGCTGCAACAGAAAAGACAGTTTATTTCATTATGAGTAAAACACAGTTAAGTTTGATACATGAGTGGATATGACACTCATATGAACTGAACCCAAACAAAGCTCCAACAGTTTCATAAACTGTCTCCTACAATCTGGTAGAGCTGAGTTTAAAAGACCACATTCTCTTCAGATGGAAGGTGACAGAAAAACAGGACCACAGTTACACCAAAGAATTTAGGGTGTAACTGTGTTAAGGTTTGTTTTGGGGTAGTGGTTGATCTATTTGTGTGGACCAGTGGCCCTTTTCTATGGTAACTTCTGATATCAATAATTTGAAAGCAGTCCTATTTTTGCAAGTTTTTCTTCTGACTTAGAATAAGCTTTTGTATGTGTGTAACATAGTTTTTTGTATGCTGAGCTCATTTTGTGGAGACATATATTATTGGTACATTAATGTTATATTTATGTTTCATGCCTTTTACATTCATATGCTTCATTAGTACAAAAAATTCACAAATTCCCTTATATATCTAAATACATGCTTTGGGGAGCACATACTTGTAACTATTTTTTTTTAGCAAGCTTCTTGATTTCTCTGATCTTATCTTTGTACATCTTTGTGTATCTTTGTACATATTAACAAAAAGGGAGGATGTGCGTTTGGGGTAAACAATATCCAACGGTGTTTCCGATTTCACAGGTAGAGAACTAAACTGGATTAACGAATGCGGACAGATTCATGTCTCATGAAAATGCGTGGAAAAACGGGAACACACAAAAAACAAAATGATGAACGGCACACTATGAAATTAAACATGCGGATTTATATTTACACGCTAGAGGGCGCAATCATACCAAATCAGACCAAATAGCATTCCAAGATATTACGTTGGTTACACGGCGAGCACTTTGTTGTGAGCCGTGATACAATTCGTAAATAATACATATGTAATTGAATAATGTTACCTCTTCCTCTAAGATGAAATACTTTATTGTTTGAAATAATTGTTGCCATAAAGTTGGCTAAGTGGGAAATGATGCAAAATCTGTGTTCGTGAAAACAAACAAGTGTAGTGTTATATAGGCTTCTAGTTACAACTGGCTAATTACACAAGGAACATTTGTCTCTGCACTATTGCTACTGGATTATTTAATATAATTTTGAAAAAATGGATACAAGACATTTAAGAATATAATTAAAGTTGTATTAAATTAGGCTACATTAGTTTAAAATAGGCTTAATTTAATTTCCTACGAAGTGAAATGAATACAGCCTACCAAATTGATGTTAAGGGTGAATGGGGTTTCCTTCGGATATTTAAAGGCGTGCCAAAATGTAATCATCGCCAACACCATACATTGGTAGACAGAAAAGTGAATATGCACAGCCGTTTTAATTACCACGATGTGTTCTATATTTCCAGCGGCAGCCAGCGAGGGCTTGCGGTTAGTCCTGGACCCTGGGCCTGGGGGTTGGTTCATCTCGGGATGATGCTGTTCAACTTTAGAGTTAAATCACTGTGTCTCAGTTGCTCCTGTAAAAATCCAGCGGTCTAACTGTGAAATCATTGTGCACCGGGCAGGAGGTCCATTACGAAACAACACATGGAATAATAAAATACATATTAATACGAATTGCGATTTAATGAGTAGGCCTACCATCACAGCATTTAAATACATTATTTCTTGTCTCAGACATATGTACTGAAACGCGTATTTGTATGAGATTAATTATCAGCGTACATTAAATATATTTTGAAATCGTGTGTAAAACCCCCTCTCAGATATTGTATATTAACATTAATTTTCAAAAGGGAGGAAAATGTCGGAATAATAAACATTTCTGAAAAGTTGAATCTGAAGGCACATTTCCCACAACCCCTTGTCGCAAGTAATTGGTAACAAATTGTTATGCTGGTAAATTTTATTGCCTAACCTGACACTTTAGAACAAAGGAAAAACTTCAAATATGTGAGCTTGTATGTTTTCTATTCTTCTGGGCTATTAGGAATTCTGATTATGAAGCTCTGAATAAAAGTTGCGTTTCTTTCAATAAACTAATTTAAAGGATCAAATTGCTAATTAAGCCATTAGGGACTCTATGAGTTCTGTACTGTAGACGTCCCCAATGGCGAAACAAGAACCCTTTGTTTTATTGTGAACTCAGTGTATTATTAAACTTGTTTATCGAACTTCTAAAGAGCAAGTTCTCCAAAGACAGAGCAGCAGAGGAATATTGGGCTGGGTGAGGTGGGGGGTTGGGGTGAACACAGTGTCTGAAGGAACGCAATTACCACAGTCCAAGGTGCCCAGTTTTTTTCCCTCAGTGCTGACTCTTTACATCTTTAGTCTGTGTCGTTTTCGATGTTTTTGAGGTAAATACATCAACCTTATTTTTTGGCTAAAGGGAAGCCCTCGCTAGTTTGACCGCAGTTATTAAACCACGGCGCGGCATAGTTCTTATCTTTTTGAATTAGGCTAGTAAGAGACATGGAGACTGGACAGATGCCAAAATGGAGGCATAAGAGTTATAATATGGCGTATTAGTTGCACACAACCCAGCCGTCTTTTGTTGAAAGAGGCTCGCAACTAAGTGTAAGGTGGTTTGTAAATGTTTGTGCATTAATGTACAAATGCTGGCTGTATGTATAACCTTTCAATATCTCTCATGGAAACATGGATGACATTGAGTGTAAAATGTGGTCATAATAATAGGCTACTGTATACATACAAATGCTTATAATGTTTAGTTTGCCGATACTGGTCTTGTAACATGTTTATTTTAGTAGTGTCATTATGGAAGGAATTGCAAGGGGTCACATATATTCCTCACTGGCTCCCTCCCTCGCTTTCATACAAACTCCATATACAAATACTGATTGCACCCGACTCCGCTAACTAACAGCCAACAAATACACCACTGTATATCACCGAGAAGTGGCATTTTGTTCTGTGGCAGCCATTGGTTGTCACAACACCTGCTGAACTTCCAGAGTGGGACACGGATGCAATTATGCCAGGCCCTTTTCCTACAATTTTCCAAGCGGCACCGCAAGATGGCATGTGACGTATACCACTGGGAAGAAGAAATAATTGGACACGGGCGGTTAGGTAACTTATAAAATGTAGACCGACAGTACCGAAATTAGTATTTCAGCCTTCGTAGCTGCAACGGTGACTTCAGTAGCTTAATTTAACGGCAGCGCTAACATGCCTCGTTATATCTTGTAGGTCTGTTTACCTAAGTTTTTGGACCTCGATTTAACTAAGGCACTCCCAACACAATTAACTGGCCAGCATATATAAACACATGTAGGCTTCAATAAAACAACGCACGCGGTTATATATATTTTAAATCAAAGTCACGAAGTTTTATTATCTCGCTCTCCTTCAAAATACCACCGCTAGAAAACCATATTTAATCGTAGAATTATATAAAAATAGTAAACTAGTCATTATATTAAATCAAATTATAACACACAGTAATCCTACACAAACAATACATTGAAACATTTCTTTTTAACTAGCATCAGACCGTTAGTAAGGCCGTTAGTTTATGTCTTTCAAATTTAAATTTTGTAAAAATCCGTGGCACGAGCTGTGTCGTGGCGTTGCTGCAAGGCCTGCTTATGGCGAGTTAACTGCAGATGGCCCTGGTTTGAAGCTTTTTTTCCTGCCATTTTCCTTGGTATGCATGTTAAGTTGACGTCAATTTTTACGAATATTAAAAAAAAGTGCCAGTAAGGACTAGTCCACTTTAACTTATTGTTTAAGTGGAAGGCTGATGTTCACCGATTCCTTCGTGAAAGAAATGGGCTAACATTATGCGTGCCGACAATGAACTGCTGCAGCAAAAAACAACAAACGATATATAAAGAAGTTGCCTGTTTAAAGTACTTTAATCCATTCACGTGGGCCAAGAGACATTTTAAAATGCACTGTAGGGAAATGATAGAGGAATGGTGTCAGTAAGCATAAATGTTTCTTTGAATTTGATGTGAAACGTTATGTGAAATACATTTTCTACACTCCAAATTCTATTCTTTAATTTGACCAATTTCATCATGGTAAAATGTTATAAAATATTATTAATTATTATTTGTTTTGTGTTGCTCTTGAACCTTTCAGAATTGTTTTATTGCATTCAAATGAAAACATGCATGTTTTTTGAAAGCGTGACCTTCAGTGTTAAGTAATAATGTTTTTCCCCTCTTCTTCAGCTTTTGGGCTTAAATATTCACTATGAAGAATATGAGTAAAAGGTAAGAGTTTTAATTTTTTGATTCAAAACTGACTTTAGTTTTAATTCTTACAGGATTCAGAAGAATGGGTTAACATACCAGCACTAACCAGTAAACTTCCCCCAGTGTATGCTGTTGTTTCAAATTATTGATTCTGAATGACCAAATTAAACCATATTAACGACGTGGATCTGTAGTTATTATTTTTATTCATTGTTTAAATCTTCACATGACATAAAATAATTTCCTTTATATCTAATGTAAAATGTTTGTATAGTGATTTAGTGAAGAACTAGGCAATGCTTTGCAAGGCATTGCAAATTCAGAGAGCTTGTAATATCCCTTTATTTATACTTGATTTTAGATATGTGGATTAAGGAAAAAGAATGAAATAATTCCTAGAGAGGTAAAAATAGAATGTAGATACTCAAGTTATCCACAGGTGAAATTTCCATAAATCACAAGCCAAACAGAATTCAGACAAAATTATCCCAAGGATGTAAACTCTGAGCTCGTCAGATTGTTCAGAATGCCTTGTTTCAAGATATTTCATAATGCAAATGTTAGATTATGCACACGTGTGCAGACATTGTACACCTCCTCACAGCTGATATACCATGTCTGTTTGATTGTGTGTGGATTAAAAGAACACAAAGTAAAGTTGAAGACTGCACTGCTGGCTTAAGAAAAAAGAAAACTGTATTTTGTCAGTAGAGAATGTGAGGTAAGAAAAAGGAAATTGTTTTGTCAGCAAAGAATGTGAGTCAGTGGAGAACTGCAGATAGAGCTGCACACAGCCAGGGGAAAGCTGATTTCAGATCAGCCTCTCTTCGCAGCCGCTTCTCGGTGTGGTTCATCATTTGAAATTTGCATGGAATTTGTCCAAGATAAGCATTTACTATAGGAATGGCTGTTTAAAGGACCACAAATCTACCACAAACAGCCGACGGGCAGGTCACTGTAATCGATGCCAGAGACTCCCTCAGACGCAGTCCAGACATAGTGCCGTTTCTGTTTTCATGAACACCAGGTCGCTGTATGACACCAGGATTTTTCCTTTTTTTGTCATCAGGGCTGGTATGAAAGTTGCCCTCTGCCATCTTGCAGTACCTACCTGTGTTCTGGTCTCTGCCTGGGGCTCCCCATGATCTGGGTGTTGATATAGTACAGTCACTCATTACAATTCAGGGAGGTGAGGGGAGGGGGGGTTCAGGGCGCAGCAGCTTGGCTCTTAGGACCGTGTTTCTGCATTTAAATACACATCTCATGAATATGCAACATTTAACCTGGACCAGCCACATCAATGGCGTTGCTGGTCAGTAGATTGCTTGCCGAAAGACAAGAACTGCTTGTCCAAAACATAATTTTTGTTGTTGAACCTTTTGGTGTCCTCCAGCCCAGTTCCCCATTTCCCAAAATCTCTCTTTCTTGCTCCTTGTATCCTGCTTTGACTGTCTGTCTGTCTGTCTCTCTCTCTTTGTCTGTTTGTCTTTCACTCTTTTTTTCTCCTCTGCCTGGAAAAATGTCAGCTTATATTGGTAGCTGGTTGTTTGACGAACCAGTGTAATGCACGGGTGTGACGCAGCTGTTCGTCACTAGAACTTTTAGGGGGACAATTGACTACTAATATTTCATATGTAAAGGTGCATATTGAAGACCCCTGTCTTCTATAGCCAGACTCGTTTTTCAAAGTGAGCAGAAGTTTGACTTTTGCATAACAATTTCTAGCCTTTTCTTAAAACTTTTTTTCATCTCACCCTACTCAATACAAACAGATATAATTTTCGCTAAAGCTCTTTTACCCGGCGCCCCAATCCCACTCATGCTGTCTCTTTACTTTGTTAAAACCGGGGCCTTAATTATTCAACAAATCTTTTTTGCATGTTCAATTAAATAATTGATGAACCGGCTGTTGCGAGCTCGCTCTGTGAAAACTGGGAGAGCTGGCCCATAGTGGTGTGTTGTGTTTGTTCGAAGGGGCATGCTGTCATTTGTGTCATCAGATGTCAAAGCTGAGGACTTGTGAAAGTATTTTTGTAGTTGACAGAGTGAAATGAATGTCATTTAAATGTTTAATAAATAGGTTGTTTCTCAGTAGGCTGGTGAAATATTAAAAGCCTTAAATAATTCTCATATCACTCATGCACTTTGTTTACTGTAATCACAGATAAATTAATCCACTTTTTGTAGTGCTCCAAATCACTTTGGGACCAAGCAGCACTGACTCAAATGAAAAGCTCAACTTACAAGAATCAAACACTTATAAGAATCAAATCATGTTGGACAAATATGATGCCTGTAAGGAAGGAGATGTCAGCCAGGGGTGTGAATGCCCCCCAGGGGCCCTTGAACAATATGAAGGGGTCGTCAGCACAGCTAGACTAAACGAACAGTAATGTAATTGAAATAGCTCATATCTCATCAACTTTTCAGTGTATACAGTGGCATCACATGCAGCAAAATGTGTGTGTGGACCAAAAAAATTTTTATATGTATATAATATATATGTGTATATATATTTATATATTTCTTTTGTTTTTTATTTTATATGTCAGTTGCTCTGTTTATTAATTATTTACCTGCATTATTCAATGTAGAGACAGTATTTTAGCTTGGTTGAATAGCACATCCAAGCTTTTTCTGTTTCTGGCTATGTGAGGGCTCCGACTCCAAAATTCAGTGCAAAACATGCACAGAAATGTTAACAACCCTCACTATACGTGGAGTGCACTGCGTAAATTGAACCTGTGTCGCATGCTTGCGTTTTGGAAAAACGGTAAGATCGGAGCGGAGTGCAGTGAAAGGAGCGGCGCAGTCAGTAGGATGTTTGAGCTGCGGTCGTTAACGGCAGCTCGCTGAGCGTCCTGGTTTTCCTAGCCGCGAGCGTGTGTCAGACCAGTCGTAGCTCCTGTCCTCTCCAGCCATTGGTGGGGCATTGAAAGTGGAGAGTGGGGCCTCATGCACAGATAAGCGCAGCCCCCCTACAAAGCTGGGTGGGTGTCCTCAAAAACACCATGTGCTGATGAGGTCTCAGGGCTGTCTGGGCTCGGGAATTATTCTGCTCCATTCGTATCGGGCGTGCGTGAGCTTAAAAAAACAGAACAAATCAAAAGAAAACACAAAGACATGCAGTACTGAATGCATGGCCCTGCATACGTAGGCTTCGGTGGTTGTTTGGTTTTGAGTTGTGTTATTGGGAAATCTGTTATTTTAAAATCTAACAAAGCTATGGCTGAGGTTTAATCAGGCAGTAGTGTCAGCATTTGCTTTCCAGCATGTGAGTAAGTAAGACAGTGTGCACAATATAAACTCAGTTTAGACACAGTTATCAGAAAATAGCACAGCAGGACTTGAGGAATTTTTACTTGGAAGGAAATTTTTGGGGAACGTACAGGTCACCTGCCTTTTAAAAAACATAAAACTTTTTTTTTTTTAATTTTCTTTTAAAAGCAGACACCCATATTTCCTTCTTTTTGCATTTTGTGATTTTTTTTCAATATGAATCTGCTTGTCCCTGTGCTGGATCGAGGGGTTTGTTGGAGCAGCATTTTTTTTTTTTGAGGTTACATGTTCCCTTTAAGATTGGGCCTTTGCGGTAGAAGAATTTGCTCTCCTGTCGCTGTGAATGGGGCCCAGGCGGGAGCTTAGCAAGGGGCCCTGTGTTTTGTTCTGTTACACATCAATAGGACGTCAAGCAGGGTTTGGGTCTGACAGACTGTGGATTAAAGGCTTTTACCAGATTCTGTTAACCCCTCCCTCCTGACCCACACACTCCAACAATAGACTGAAAGAATCACATTCTTAACTCTTCAAGTACTAAGTTGTAATTTGCAGGTGGTTACAGCCAGCACAGCTCACCCTGGACGATATGAGTACAAAAAAAAGAGTAAGGTTGATGTCATTTATATCCCCTCCTCCCCTACTCCCTAAAACAATAAACCCAGCTGCATCATTAATCACTGATTAGGAAATAATATTAATATTAATAAGTTACCACGGATAAGAAATAAGAACATCTGCGAGGTTGAAGACAAAGAGGTGTGCAATATGCCACACATTTGTAGTTGTGAAGCAGGTTTTATCAACTCTTAATCCACGCTATTTGAGCAACTGTGTATATATGTATATACACACACAAACACACACACACACACAAAGCTTCGGGGGACAGCAACAGTTGATAGTAGCCTGATGCTTTCAAAGGCATCTTTTTTTTTTTAAAGTGAATAAATGTACTTCATGGGTTTTGTAGCAACAACAAACAACTGTTATTGTTCTTTATTTTGACAGCATTTCATAGCAGAGTATGCCCGCTGAGCCTTATCCAGGAATGTGATGCTTCAAACCTTTATTGAAGCATTTTGTGTATGCATGTCTGAACAAAAATAGTAATATATTGAGGAAAACGGATAGCTTACACTTTTGAACTGGAACTGCCCGTGGGCTATTATCACGTCACTTTTTTTCAGTGATGCTGATGCTTACCACCTGGTGGCGCTATGTGTAAGTTCTAGCATATCCATGAAGAAGTCTGAGTCACGACCATTCTTTGAGATTTGAATCTGTACTCGTGATGCACCAGTGAGACTGAGATTTATGTTTATAATGGCCACTAAAATGATTGATTGGGTTTTTGTGGGTGAGCATCTCTTGTTCACTTAATGATTGAGTAAAAATGCTTGCGTGGAACTAATGTGGAAACTGCTGCACACTTGAAGCCCAGTATGCTTTTTTAAAATCAAAATGTTTACCTTCCTAAGAGAGGGGATATGCACAGAACGTAGAAGACATTATAAAAGATTAAAGCTTGAACATTAAAGCTCTCAGAAACAATTCAAGATCGAGCCCCTAAGTTCTTTCCCCCCTCTTAAGACGTCACAAACTGTTAATAGGAAAAACATAAGAAGGAAACAAAAAACCCCCCCATATTTCTGAGTTTTTATATTCCTCTCCGGAATGGAGCGCAGTGCACGTGACGTGCTGGAAAAATCGGTCCGCTTCCTTTGTGTGAGTAGGAGCCACCTGCGCATCGATGCGGGGCTCTCCGGTGGACCCCAGCATGGGGCGACTCAGGTGGGTTTACCTCGCCGTCCCCTCCTCATAGCCCCGGGAGGAGTTGTAACTTCCCCGCTCCATCTGTCCCGTGATTCTGCAGGGAAGATGGAAAGTGATCAATGCGCCCTTTATGCGCGCGCGGCGCGGTCATTAGCGCAGCTGCGCGTCTCCCGCCGGCCGTCACGCATGTGCGGTCACAGAGAAGGCGTGGGTCTCGCTTTGATTGTCCCTTCTGCAGGCACGCGGCCTCACATCCGCTGCCTGAGCGCCCCACAATGCCCCCAACCCCCCCTGCGCCCACTGAAAAAGGAGGATTCTTTATCTCAGAATAAGGAAGTTTAGGAAGTATGTTTTTCAAATGTTTTCTTATTATGAGAAAATTCATTATTTTTATTTATGATATTCTTAGAAGAAATGAAAGGTCTTTGAAGCCACAATAATATTAATAATAATAATTACAATGATGGAACATATAAGAAATTTTCTGCATTCTTGTTTTATGCTCAATAGTCAGAAAGTGAGAATCATTTTTTGACAGCAGTGTCATGTTTTCTGTCTTTGCCAATTAGTTAAACAAAATTTTACATCCATGTTTTTCTGCTAAGATTGAAGCCCTTTCAGATAATACTGCTTTGCTCCTATTAATAACCATGGCCCAGATTCAGTCTGCAGTGCACTGCATCCACAACTTTGAGGTAGAAATTCAAGCGTTACATTCAAGTGTTGTAAATTTCTTACTAGACATTTAGAATTAATTTCAACAATCTTCGCAATCAAAATGCTGTGTGAGATACAAAACAAAAGGTAGATTCATGATTCATGCTTACAGACTGATGCTTTCCTTGTTAGACTGGATGTGGGCCAGTAAAATATTTTTATTTATCTAGAATGGAGACAAAAGTCCAAAGTGATATTTCATATTTGTTGTAATACATAGCATGGCCAGTGATGTGCTTGAAAAACCTGTGTTAGTGGCGGTGTTTGTCTTAGCCTGCAAGCCGTTTTTGTCACAAGTAACTGAACACAGATGTGACACGGGTTAGCAATACCCCTCTGTTTCTCTCAGTGCTGATCAAGTTATTTAAAATGTTACAGTTCCAAGCGAGGGGAGGCAAATCGATCCTGGCACTCAGGTAGATGCCATGACAGGTATATAAACAGCCAAGGGAAAAGGCAGACATGCCCCGTGAAAATAAAATCGGGAGTTTAGGCAGCGGACGGCGGTTTCTGAGTGTCAGCTGTTTAGTTTGGGAAGCGTCCCAAAAACAGCTGGATAGCAGCCTTCATTTCATTTCATTTCTTCAACCCTCGCGTATTCTGATGTCTGGGTCAGTTGCTGAAATGTGAATCGTCAGTGTGAGCCGGTCAATTTCCTTAATGGAATGTACCATGTGCCACTTGCCGTGGGTGGTGCCGAGTGAGGTATTTCTAGTGGTTTTAGGCATGGAACGGCACATGCTGTCTGCTCCTGGTGAGGAACTGGTACACAGTAGTGCATTCACAGGAACATTATTTGAAGAACAATAAAACCTCTTTAAATCTGACTTACTAACAATTCAAATTAAAGAAGCAGTCATGCAGTTGTGGTAAGCATAGCCAATAATAGAGGACTAAGGACAGGTCATTTGGATATCCATACCTCGCGGTGTAATTATGTGGAGAAAGACTGCAGCATCTACTGAATGACAATACTAAACCAACACATTAGTCAACACGCTACTCGACCCTATACCATCTGACAAATTTTTGACACAATTTCCAATATTCAAACAGGGCTTGTACTGTGTTGTTCCCTAAAAAGGTAATCAGTAGTTTACATCTTTTGTTCAACATGGATGTCTTATTTGAGGTTGCAAAGCATTTTAACTTTTCCAGATAAAGTGCCTTTGAATTGATCAAGGGGAAAGTGTTCAGTTGGATGTAAATTGTAGTGTATCTTGGGTACCCTTTAGGGATGTGTATTTTGATCTATTATATATTCGAATATTCTATGGTTCCCAAGATCAAATATTCAATTAATTGAACCCTGCTTTTATTTTCCCCAAGCTATGTAAGAAACAGAAACTCTCTCAGTGTGTAAATAATAAAGGGTTGCAAAGGGAAGTGTGTTCACTCATGTTTTCTTCTGAGTAAATTAGCAATAACAATGAATTGTCCGCTATGTTATGTAGAGATCGTAGACTGTCCTTGATGAATATTGAGGAGCAAGAATAAAACATCTTTCAACTCCTGGTCATTATCAAGAATATTAACAGTGACCACAGTATCCGATCAGTGATTCGTTGAGTGGATATTCAGTCTCATGCCTGCTACCTTTTTAAGGTTTGCTGTACGCAAGGGCTGAGGAATGCGCTGCAGCTCTTCACAAACAGCCCACCGTAACCTTCAAAAAACAAAGCAGAGCAGGCACATCAGTGGCGAAATATAATCCAGCTTTAGCTGCAGCTGCCTGATTCCGTGCCCCCCTCATGAACCCTCACCCACGACCCTGTCTGGGTCATGTAACCCTTGCGCGAAGCACAGACAGCACACGTCTCACTTCATTCGGGACTTCTCCTGTCTTTAACAGCCTGTCTCCATAGCGCTCGGGAAAATACGAGGGAAATGTCAGGGAGACATTAAACAGCCAGGCTTGGGGTGTGCTTTCTCGTCTATTTTTCCTCCTCTTTTTCCCTTCGCTCTCTCTCTCTCCGGCCCAAACAATCGCCTCTCACTCTGCACTCCTCATCAAGCAACCTATGGAGTTGGCCGCACATGTTACCGTTGTCAAAGATACGGCTGCTACCGTTACTTGGACTGCATTACAGATAGCATACAGTCATGGGATAACAGTAAATCAATGGTAATGCAATGGTTAACACAATTTGTCACCCTGGATTAGGGAATCTGTCAAGCAAATATAAGCAAGTATCACCACAGTAAAAATATGTGTTTTTGAATGTGGCGCTGCAGTGATTGGATCCGGGTCTATGTAAGACACAAGATGTATGTAATTGTAGTAGCAACAGACCTTCCTTTTTGATTACTTTAAAACATTCAGAGGATACACAAAACACTCTGATTGGCTGTGGTATAGGACTGCTCATCCCACATCTGGACAGGCTGATTGGCTGAATGTGATTTATTTCGGCATTAGAGACATCTACGCAGTCAGATGTCATGCACTGCAGGTCCTGCCCGCACTTTAAGGCACATCTCTATTTCAAAGGGTATCATGGGCGGGTCAGAGTGTGCAGCCACAGCAACTCTCTCTACATATGGGTGTGATGATTGGTGCATTGATGGGGGGCTGGAGGCATGCCCACATCACATCCCTGGCCCCGCCCACATTCTGGCAACTCGTCCTGGCAAGAGCAGGAGGTGAGGATGTGGGAGGGGGTATGGGGGAGTTGGGAGGGATGTCCAGGCCGCAGACAGGAAGTCCCCAAAGCCATGCAACTCACGAGCTCACACTTCCCCTCACCTGGGTCTCACACTGTAGAAAACAAACTGACAAAAACACAAAACTGACCCGAGAGGAGTGCCCGCAGTAGTCCCTCTTCCTAATGACGTCCTCACCTTAATTTGATGTGATTTTTATCCCCCTCAGAAGCGACGGGGCTTTTTTTATTCATCCTTCAGTACTGCGCGAGGGCCAGAAGGCCCAGCAGTGCCCTTGAGGCATTGCCTATTAGTGTTGTAACATCATACCTTTCTTTTCTCTTCGAGACACAGGGGTGTGCCGCTTGCAGTGGCTGCGGAGAGCGGCTTTGAAAACCATCCAGGGTCTTTTTTACAGCACCTGAGGGTTTCAGAACAAGAGGCCTGTCTGACGGGCCTTTGGAAACCGGAGCTGGTCTGCTACCTTCCCCCCTGCGAGGCGCGTGAAGGTAAAGCCCTCCTGTCATCTCACAACGTGTAAGCTCACAATGTTTATTTTATTGGCTGTTTGTTTTGTTCTCTTTTAACGAGCCACTCCCCCAAAAAAAAGCCGCGCTCCCCGTACCCCCTCCCGTGTAAACAGCACATACTTTGCAGCCGTTTCCTCCAGTAAAAAGTTTATATCTGTAATCTGTTAAGTCAAGATATTTTAAACAACATCTCCACATGTTTATAAATGCTGCTGGGTCTCTGTAATGAATTTATGGTAATGCAGTTTTTTTTTGGTATTGCTTCAAACATTTTACCACACGACCAAGATAAGATCCCTGAACATTCAGATTCATAGTCAATTAAATGTCTTTGCAGTCTTTTGTACTTTCCACAGTTAATAAAACAGGGCAGCACCAGGTTGGATATAATGGCATCATGTCAAGAACATAAGTTTTGTGCTGAAATTTTTCTCAAATAAACACAGATGACACATACAGAAAAAAAGCCTTCTGACATTTGCCACCAGTTGTGGTATAATTCAGAACATATTCATACAGTGACAAATAGGCATGATTAATATTAAACATGTAATTCATGTCTGACAGATGTTTCACTTCATATATTGACTACATGCTGTTCTATAAATACAATAAAGTGTAGAAAATGACAAAAACAAGACATTGTTTTTTACTTTTTATTTCAGTTATTGTAATACTTGTCTGGTCAAACATTACCCATCAGAAGGATGTCAGGGTTAAATTTAATGAAATATGAACCATAATTTTTGCTTCATATTTAAATAATGATAAAAAGGAGGGCGCATTTTTCAATAAACATTCCATTGCTTTAGAAGGAGTAGTGTTTAGGATACTGGATTAGTGCCCAGAGAATCATGTGTGGAAATCTTAGATGCAGTATTGCAGTCATACCCCTCAGCTTGGTATGTTACCCAAATTTCCCCAATAAAAGGCCAGCTGAATAAGTGGGTTCTAGAATATAAACTATGTAAATAGTAGAAACCATGTACTTTTCTAATTGCCCTTGAGTCTTTGAGGTTGAAGTTAATACCACTATAATACTTTATCTACTTGCTCTTGGACTGACCACAAACCTTTTTATGCAGTGTTGGGGCAAATGTGCTCTTTTTTCATTAAAAGGGTCAATCTCTCTATATCGGGGAATACATATCAATAGATTATAGAATATTACAGATAATAGATAGATTGGTCTCTTTCAGATATTTTACATCTGTAGTTCCACTGAAAAAAAAACTTGGAGGTGACTGTCACACAGAAATATCGTTATAAGTTTGTCACAATGAGATATTTAATCAGAAAGAGAGAACAATTGATGCCACCGGAGCTGGGCTGAAATGAGCAGCCCTTCATATTTCTCCTGATCTTGGAGAATGTGTATTAAGACAGTAAAATTGTAGCATGCGATGATTGGAGACAAGGAGTTCTTCATTTTCTGAAAACCTGGACAAGGAAGATTGCTTTCTGAGAGTCTAGCCACACATTAAGTCTGTCAATGTGCAGACGCTACTCTTTGGGAAACCCATAATTATGCCTTCTTCAATGAAAGTGAAGGTCTCCATTATATTCAAATGAGATGGGGCAGATTTGATCAATTCATTCGAAATGTGTGTGTATATGTGTGTAAACGCAAAGTCGTTTGCCATGTTTCAGAAACAGGAAATGGACCCAATGTCTAAATATACAAAACCCATGTATTTTTTGTGGAAGGGCTGGCACAAATATTTTGGTGACATGTTATTTCTCCAAGTGTGATGGAGCACACTAAAACCTGTACTATTGTGTTGCGTTGCAAAATGCTTGC
Organism: Megalops atlanticus; assembly: GCA_019176425.1. NCBI lineage: Eukaryota > Metazoa > Chordata > Actinopteri > Elopiformes > Megalopidae > Megalops > Megalops atlanticus. The sequence goes on from CM032879.1 coordinate 15,195,954, forward strand.
TGAATGCCCTTGTCATGAATAGATTCTGTCTTTTGGCCATTCAGTGTGTTAAAGCTGGGCTTTTAAGAAGGACACAGATGAAAAAAACATGTTCAAGAAACGAAAAAATGATACAGTTCTTTTTTTGCTTTAAATCCAACCTTTTTTCATTGTAGCACCACTGCATGCAGGAAATGCTGATTTGTTCATGGTCAGAACCTTTGAAAAACAGTCCGTTAATGTCAAACAGTCCTTAACACAAAGGCTGGTGAAGTGGTTGTTCCTTTACATGAATCTCTTTTTTATGAAATATTACATTTCCAACACAGTTCTAAGTGCTTGAAGGCTAAGGCTTGCTTAAGTCTGATAATAAATGCTTTTTATATCTGACTGCATTGAAGACAAATTCCGGAAAGTTGAGTTTCCAAACGTTGCAAAGATGGACCGTAAGTATCCAGCATTTAAACAAGTCGTTTGACTGTCTTCGTTGCTTCATCTGTCCAAGAGACCCATAAAGCTAGGAATGGCTGCTATGGCAATAAATTTCACCATTATTTGTTGGCTGAGGGAATATTATATATCACAGGGAGAGATTGCTATCTGTTCGCAGCGGAGCTACCAAAATATTGCGTGTTGGGTTACTTTTGGAACACAGCGGTTTTTGTTGCGTTGCTGCCTCTCACCCCACAGATTCTCAACGGTGAGCACTGAGAATGTCTGTTTTTCACCTACCCTCGGCTGCTCACACTAATCTCTTTATATTAGCTTCCAGAAAAATCTCTGACTATCATCTGGCTGTTTTAATACCTGTCACCACCTTCCTGGATTTTATTACTGTACTTCCTCCACCCTCATTTTTACCCTTTTGTTTGACTTGTTTCTCCCTCTTTTGTATAACTCTTTGTCATCTGTCAGTGGTGAAAACGACCCTGGTTTTGGTCCACGCGATCTCGGAGCCCTGTTTTCTCCCATAATTCCTTTCTTATTGGGCTCATTGTCCTGCTTTGCAGTGGACCATGGTTTGACACTGCATGGTAATACGTCTTGCTGTTCATCCACTGCAGTGTATTTTTCACCCCTAGTTCAGGAAACTGTAGTATTGCTATACTACATTTATATATCAGGAGGGGCTTGTCATTATTCCCTTTAACAATATGCAGGTATTCGAAAAAACCCCATGGAAAGGGATTGTTGGATGTACTAAGCATACATTGCATAAATGACCCATACAAGGCTGATTTTTAAATATTTAAAAAATACTTTCCTGGGGTGTTACCGTTTCACAAAAAAATCCTTAGGCACCTCTTAAGCAATATCACAGCTGCTACATTTCATTAGAAACAAAATGATGGAATATCATTAATCACCATGGCAGTAATACATTGCATCTTCTCAATTTAAAATGGAAGATCTGTTTATTTCCCTTGTCCAAAGCCAGACAGTGATACCTGGTCTGTGTCAGCTTACTATTAACAGGCATTGGCCAGGTGGATAGCCAAGCACACTGAGGGATGGTATTGTTACCCAGCTAAGATTTAGTGACGGTGAGGGTATGGTAGTATGCACTTATGCTTGCTGTTTGATTGTATTCCCCACGTTTCCCCCACTTTAGCTACATCTATCACCACAAATACATTGTGCTTCTGTTTGAGTAAAGAATTTAACCAAGTGTCTTTTGTGTGTTACAAACTATTATGGGTTCTGTAGTTTCCAAATACGGCTGAAATGTTATACAGTCATACAAAAATACAGACACACAAATGCAGTTTTGTCTCCTCAAACTTGTTAGAAAGTGTTTTGTCCTTAACTTTGAGTGACACACAAATGCAGATGTTACTGTGGCTGAGCTTTCTGAAATGTGTTTGTGAAATAAAAAAACATTTGAATTTAATTCTCTGTCAGATTTAAGGACAAATTCAAATTAAATCTGAGGCTAAATTCCTTAATTTGGGAGCTGAATTTTAACTTTCTTGTGCAATCTGTTGTGTCTGTAGCACAGTATGTAAAACTCTGTAACACATAGTGTGTGTTACACATAAGAAAAAGTAAGATATTACTTATTAAATGCTACTTTACACCACTAGCAATAGTATTCATTCAATTCATTCAAACATTCATTCAATTCACAACAACAATTAATGACTAATGAATCAAGTCATTCATGAACATTCCGGAGCACTTACAACTGTCTCAGAGCATGACCTCTTCCCATAATGCATTGCGTGCACCATGACCTTTAGTATCAGTGTTAAGAAGTCCTAACGGATATTCATGAATGATTACGAATGACATTAACATTTGGCCTAAAACACTGTTTGCAAGTTATTATATCAGTAAAATCAGGGGCTTTTTGTTTTTGCAAAACCTGAAAGGCCAGAGCAAAAGCAATTTGATGTGCCCTCCTTAAAAGAGGCTTTCTGTTGGAGTGTTTGTGCCAGAGGAAAACTCCATGGAATTGTACATCATCTTCTAAGCTGATGTTTGCTTTTATGTCTCAAACATATTATGTTGTTATTATTAAAAGAAATCAGGGTTTGTGTTGAAATGATGTGCAAATTGAATATTACATTTAAAAGTCAATTTTGATGACAAGATTACGCAAATCGCCTGCTCTCCCAGTTTGCTGTCGCCCTGCACCTTGATGCATTTCCCAAATTTACTGTGGTTTACTCTCTTCATTTGCCATGCCCGGCAAAGATCTTTTCATGCCTCTTGGGTTGTCTTTGTTCTTTACTTTGCGTGGTTATGCCTCACATTTTCATTTATACTTTTAGCACCCTGACAATCCAATTCAAACCTAAAAGCAATTATCTTTACAACATTTAATGTGTACTGCCGTGGCGATCTTCGCCAAGATTGAGTGAAGCCTCTAACAAGGTTTATGCACAAAGAATGGAAAATAACATGGCAGGAACATTATCAGGAAAAAAATATTAGAATATGGAGATCAGAAAGTGTTTCTTGTTGTATTGTGCTTCAGATCCTGGATATTGTTTAAAAGACTCTCGATATTCAGTCACTGTAGAATGTGTTGTGGCTTTTATGGGCTGTTGTTGGCTCAGACAAAGTACTGCTTGGCTTGCAAACAGTTTAAGCCCTCTACCGGACTTGTATGGTTCTAGCCACTCTCTTCTGGCTAGGTTCAGACAGGCCCTAATTGTGCTGGTTTTATTGCGCACGCGTTTGTAATTAACACGTCCTGCCATGGTAGTAACAGAAATAATTTTAAAAATGTGGGAGACAGGTGGTCGCTGTAGCTTCTGATTTGCAAGGTCCTTGTTCTATGGTGTTTTGCTGCTAATGTGTACACACAGGAAGATTGGTGGGGGGTAGCTGGGTTGCACCACAGGCAGCTCTCCACCATTTGAGTCTTGACCTTTATTTGTTCATTTTTATTTTTGCTTTTTCTCTTAGCTGATAAGGGGACCCAGGGTGGTGGCATCTTATTTGGGGATACAGGAAGTATGAGACTGTGCATAAAGTATCTGGGAGTGAAAGCTGCACTCTTTTTCAAATGAATCGAGTGAGTCAGTCTGGAGGAATGCCTCACAAATTAATGTTTGAAGGCATTTGGTTCTCCTCTGGCAAAATTGAACAATAAAAAACATGTTTGCTGGGTGAAGCTGGCCGCTCCCTGATCTGGACAGTGTTGTGGTAGTAACCTGAAACTCCAGCAAACGCCCCGCAGACAGCCCCGACCAATTTTGAGGCACATTGTGTTTGTTTAAAGCCAAATGCTCCAGGAATGAAGGTGACTTAATTGCTGTTTCTTTTGTTTTATTGACATTATGAGCCTTTTTAAAGTCCTCAGCCCCTCAGATAATATTGGTGATTTATTCTCAAACATTGAAGACAGAGAAATTAACAAGTTACATTTCTAGTGATAATGAATAGATCAAAAGAAAACAGAGCACTTAGAGTTGGTGGGAGCACCACGTTTCAAAGCAAGTGGGGCTTTTCACATTTCCCTTTTGTTCATATTTTGAAACACAAAAACACGTTTCACTTGTTTGAAGAGGTTTTCCTAACAGATGAGACAGGGTCCGGGCTCACCTCGTGGTGCAATGTTTACAGTACTGTGGCCACATTCAAGGGTGCTGTTTTTGCCTTTTATAGTCATTCGTCCTTCGAATGTGAGCTAAAGCCGTCATACGTTGCTGCCTCTCACTCTGTGACCCCACCAGTGGGTTGCTTGGGTAGGTCAGAGAGGGAAAGGCTTGCATCCACCCCCCCCCCCCACCCTCACTCTCTCTTCATGATACATCCACTCAAAATCCCACATAAAAGCATCTCAAAAGTCTTTCCTTTCTTTCTTTTTTTTGTTGCGCCAGACATTTTTGAAATCCAGAGAGGCTTTGACAGGGGTTTGTTTTTATTATAATCATATAAAAGCTACACTCAAGATTGTTTAGTTTTGGGTCCCTCCTTCTCAGCCCCATTTGTGCTGGTTAAGTCCTGCCGCAACGTCCCATCTATATTCAATCATCAGGTGCCTATGAGAAAGATTGGCCTGTGGACGTGTACATTCTACAAACAGTCATGCCTGATGGTGCTGCTCCTTTATTTTGCGAATGATCATCTCTGTAAGGGTACTTTAAACTTCTTTTTTTTAAATAAACAGTGGAAAATCTGATGTTTTAAGTCTATTTCCTGGGCATCTTTAAGGGACGGTAAAAAGGAGGGGTGGAGGCGTGACTTACAACAGAATATTTCTGTGGTATTTTCCTGCTGCCTGAAATAAGTGGACACAGGTGGAACTTACATGCAGTGCTACAGTATACAACCATTGTGTTTAGAAATATCTAATATTTATTTAATCTAGACAAAATACAATTCCAAAAAATACAATAGTAGAATGTATTTATTTGCTTTACTCTTCTTCATTCTTCCTAGTTGAGAGCTATTTCTATTCTTTCTATTGCAGAAAAATAATTGTATATATTTTATAGGAAATTTCATCAACATTACAAAGTGGACATGCAGCGTGGATCATGTCAAAACAGGAAATATCCCACACAAAGTAAAGGTGACTCTTTCTTTGGCAGAGTTATGCTGCAGGGAGAGGGAGAAAGAGAAAATGTCAAATTTCAAAGCTATTATTTTGTGCCATACACAATGGTGAATGCATTAGCTCATATTTCCTATTAAATCTTGCTAATTCCATGTTACAAAGCGTGTCATCAATTAAAATCAATCATCTATCTTGGAAGATGAATTTTAAAGATGGCTTTTGAAGGAGACGGGACTTGTCTCCATGATTGGTGTCTGCTTTGTTCTTGGCTACAATGTGAAACACACTCAGGGCTTTGTGACCTGAGTGCTGTAACTCTTCCCTCTGCTTTTCATGGGACACAATTATCCCTTGTTTTAGGCTACTTTTTGCAGATTTGACAGAACCGTGCATCTCTAGTTATGGTTACAGTGGTGCATTTTTTAAGAGACTTGGTTTAAAGCATATCTGCAGATTTCCCATATTTTCCTTCTTCAGCACAAGTTGGAACATTCTAGAATGTCCAGTTGCAGCTGTCTTCCTGATTAGGACTTCTAATATATTTGAAACTAAAAACACTGGTAGCAAGAAGAGTGAACGACAAGAATGTGGCTTTAATTAGCCACACACGGCGAGCCCAGATCTTCCATTCATTCACTGTGGAATTTCTCCGTGTCAGTGGGCCTCTGAGAAAAATCTCAGCGCAAACAAACAAAATATCAGCTTACCTCGCCCCGCAATATCGCCTCGCAAATCTGGGGACGTTTTAAAACGTGCTGTTTATTGTTTTAATGTACGCTTCGCTGTTTGCCGTTGCTGGCTCTCTAATTAGATTTTACCCTCCCTGTCCAGCCCCCCAGCCTTTCTTTTGAAAAAGCTCTTTTTCAAGCAGCAAAAATGCAGTACAAAAACTGATTACTTACCAGTGACTTCCCTCCAAAAGGGCATCAGAATGAACAAATAAAAAAGTGCAGGCTTATCAATGCTGTGTGAGAGTCCCTGTAATATGTTTTCTGGGCATTACTAGGTCTTGTAGGATTACTGTGGATTTTCAGCATGAAATTGATATTGCTGGACTGAGCATGACCCTTAGTCCAAGTCAAGCACAAATATGGAGTCAATAAAAGATACCAAAAGATATTGATGAGCGGGAGGAATAACTAGTATTCCCACATACTTTGAAGACTCGTTCGCATTCAGCACCTGTCTTGGTACACATGTAGCTGAAGCCTGAAGGGAGAACTAGCATTGTATATGATAACATTACATCTTGTAGCGCAGCACTGCTGATGGTAAAGGGCATGTATCTTTGAGTTTTTTCCCCCAAGCCTAATTCTTTCCCAAATCACTAAGGGCTTGGCGAAGTCCCTGTTTACCAAATTTCCCAGAGTGTGTGTACCCCTTGTGTGCCGCGGCAGTGGCAGTCAGCCTCAACCGTCTCCACCCGTCACAGACCGTGCGTGTGCTCTCCTGGCAAAGTGTCATGTACCACAGGGGAGACTCTTTCGTTTCATTTTGATTCCTGCACTGATTTCTCCCGGAACCCTGTCTCCTGCTGTTCTCCGGCAGCGTCGCCAGGAGGCACCCCCCTTCTGCCCCCACGCACCCCACCCGGGGGCTGTCACCATTCTAGCGGGTTCTGATCCGCCCTGGTCTCAGGAGCGAGCGCGCGCGACGCCTCCTGCAGGGCGCGGGGACCGGAGCTGTCTCGCGGGGGACTCGGGCGTCCCTGGTGAGAGCCTTTGTCTCAGTGACTCGGTAAAGCCGGAAGAAAGCGCAACGCTCCAGACGAACGCCTTTTGATTATCAAGGGAAATTTTGTGATCTTGATTGTTGTGCGGCTTTTCATCCCTTTCCCCTCTCTCTCTCTTTTTTTAAAAAAAGCTGGTGTATTCCCTGAGCTGCGGTTTGAGTAGTGTGCTCCTAAAAGTGCAGAGAAAGTACCCAAACACTATATACACTTTGTACCTTGTTTTTCCACACTTAGGCAGATTGCTTTTGAAATTGAGTTTTCATAAGTTTTCATTACTTTTTTTAAAAAAAAAAAAACTTGCTCACCTTAAACTGGGAAATCACTAGAGGTGTGAAACAAAAACCAGGCAAAAGAATTACGTTTAAAATGAGGTGCGTTTATGTTTATTTGAATATTTGTATTGTAAAATGTAGTGTGTTTTTTGATCCAGTAATTGTTTTCCCTTATTTGTAGTTTAACGTTATAAGTTTAGTGTCGTTGGATGCAGTGTGTTTGCTGGCCTAAACCTCTTAACTTTAAATTCCTTATGTGGTCTAATGGCCACCTTCACTTTGTTTTTTTCATGTAGTTCTTTCCTTACATCGTGACACACATGCAGAGAAGTCTTCACGTCGCATGACAAGTACAAGTTTGCACTGTGTCTCAGGAGTCAGCCTGCGTAGGCGACAGGGAGTAGGGGTTTGATATCAAAGGTCAGGATATTTTAGATTACATGTCAATCTTCGTCTAAACAGACAACAAAAGGGAGAAAAAGAAAGGAAACACGATCCAAAATGCCCCTGAACTTTGATGCGCCGTCGATTTCTCAGCATTTCAAACTGCACTTGTCTGCGATGGTGCCGGACGTGCATTCTCCCTGCCAACAAAATATGGAGACGCTATGCCTTCCAGCAACAAAATGAAACACTGGAGAGAGAAAAAAGATCCTTTTTACCCCTTCTGTTCACCAGCACTCACCCGCTCCTCCCCCCCCCCCTCCCTCCCTATTCACCCCCCCCCAACCTCTTGCTCCCCAGCCCTCTCTCCAATAACAGGGAATGTTTGGAGGCCCTGTTCATATTTTGTTTGCACAATGCATTCCTGCAGGCACTTTATTTATGTCAATCTTTCTTTTGATCAGAGTCCGGTTACCCACTTTGTTCCCGTGAGTGAAAGAACCCACCTGTGAGGCTGGGGCCGGGTGGAATTCTTGGGAAAGTTTACCGTCAATTAATATGGCTAAATCATTTCTTCAGATGGTAAACTACTTATGTAAGCTGATCCTGGCTGGTGGCTGATTCTCTGACATCTGGGTTGGATATTTTAGACAGATGGCTGTACCTGCTCCTGGAGTCTTTTTCTTCCTCATTTTTTTCTTTTCTTTTCCTTTTTTCTTTTTTGTGGGTGAGAGGTAGAGGCTACGGTTGGGGAGAGAAACTGGGGAGGGGGGGTAAGGGGATGTTTGGGGGCGGGGGGTAGTGGGTGTTTTTTCTTTCCCCCTTCGGTTTTTTAGCGGTAGCTGCTGCCTGGGGGAAAATGGGGCTGCGGTGCACAAAGAGGTCAGGAGTTATTTGATTTTGGGCTCTGTTCTCCCCTGCACGTTTTAACTGGTGTTAGAAAGTGCACACGTGTCCACCCTCCTGTTCTGTCGCTAAAATGCCGAAGTGGAGGCATTTTATTAGAAAGGTGTGCAGCCTGACTGTCGGTGTTGGAGGCCCTGACGACTCCACACAGCTGTATACTGGTGTTTTTTGGTAGTCTGTTTTAACACAACTGAGAGACCAACTGGTAGGACTGCTGGTCTGGGAACAGTTGGTTTTTCACAGCTGCTTTCAAAAACACAGCTTTCAGAAGTTTATTTAAAGCTGAGAACCATAAACACAAAATCAAAACTGAAAAATGTCAAACTCTAAACTATTTGAAGATTTACTGCATTCTAACTAAACTCCATAGTTCTCTAAATTCTATTTTCATTCTTAAATAGTACAAATTAAATTCGGTCTCTGTAAATGCTGCTTCCTTTAATGGTGTGTTCATATAAATAGTTTGACGCTGCATTCAATGTGAGAGGAAACTCAACCAAAAATGGACTTTCATTGTGGCCAATGTCTAAAACATTGGTACGTGCATATGACCTAAATAGTCAAATTCTTTATTATGCTAAGTTCTGGTATCTTTTTCTAGAAAATATTTCATTCTGTGCACCTAAATTAGTGTTTATTAATGAGAATGGATATATGCATATACAAGGACATAAAAACACACTTGCAACAGCATATCATCATTACAACATAACATCATTGAAGGCATTTTCTTACTGGCTTCAGAGCTTCAGAAAAATGTTGTTGGCAGCAATATGTGTAAAAGGGTGAGTGTACCATGAGCAACAGTGGCTACATATGCCTGGATCACCCCAACAATCCACTTCTCTTCTGAGAGGTAGAAATTACAGTCATCATGATATGGATGCTGGGTGTTGGTGGTGTTGACTGTTTTACAGACCATACTGGTGCTTCTGCTACCGTGTTCTCCACTCCTGAATATGAATGAGAGTGTGTGAGTGTGATGACATCACAAAAGAGTGATGCACAGGACTGGGTGCGTCACCATTGCTGCCATACAGACTGATTGTGGAAATGAACCACTTGAAAAACGTGACCGTAAAACAAAAGCAATGTGTGGCAATGATATTTTTAATGATATTTTACTGATATGTTCCGTTTGTTCAAGGTAATGCAGGACACTTTATCAGTTATTGAAAAATGTCATGCCAGTACCATTCAGAAACAGTATTTTGCAATGAAAGATTCATTTTTCCCCCCTTTTGCTTGAATTCTATATTTTTCTGTTGTTGAAACATTGTTAAATTTAGCAAGATAGAAATTTGGTTTGAAACCCTCACCTGAGGTTAAACCCACACTAGAATAAACTGATAATTTATCTACTGAATTAGGCATTGTCCTTCCTAACTGTCACTCTTCTAAATTACATGCACAACTGCTGAATTTCACTTCTCTGCTTGACCCTTAACCACAGGTGAGTTCCTGATTTGTATGACAAATGTGGTACTGCTTTTTCTTCGACAAAGTCTGTATGTTTAGTGAGTCGAGACCTTACCTTAAGCTTATGCTTCTTTGTGGCTGTAAAACTGAGGTTCAAGTTTAAGGACGTAGAAGGAAGTTCTCACGAGACCAGGCTTCCTCTTCTGCTCCTTGGGGAGCTGTGGATTCACAAGCGTCTGTATCCAAATAATTAATCCAGAGCAATTATTCACCGCCTTCATCTGTCTCTCAGCCTTGTAACAAACATTTCTACATCTGTCCTCATCAGTTAACTTTAATTATATTGGGGTGCAATTTATCAGCCGCGCTTTAATGAAATACCATGGACCAAGATATTCGCAAACTGCTCATTTCAGCAGTTTTGAACTCAAAAATAATTAAGAGGCAATTCTCAACAGAGGGAGAGAGAGAGGCAGAAAGAGAGAGAGGGAGATGAAGAGAGAGTTTTTTTTTTCCCAGAGATTACAGGTTGTTGTCCTCAATGCTAATCAAGTTGAATGTACCTTACCCACTCTTTGTGAGAACATTCCTCTCTGTCTTCACACCAACAGCAGTGTCAGGCTACATTGTGTTTCACTAAAGAATTCGGAGCCAGTCGAGACTAATCAGGAAACCCTGAAAACAGTAGAAATCAAATATGATTCTGAAATAATTTATTGCTTTCTTGGCCCGGTAGCTGTGTATATCGTAAATCGTACTGATGTGTGTAAGACACTTTAGTTACGGTTTCCACAGTTGCAGGATTTACTGTGATCTCGTCATTTTGGCAATTTGCTATAGACTCCATGGTTACACATAATGCGCGGTAAGGGTCACCAGACCGCTGCAAAATAGCACATTGGCTTCACTGTGTTATTTAAGGGAGATGACTAGAAGGCACATCTCTGGTGATGCACGTTTCTGCAGGGTTTAAATTACTTTGATGGATGGAGGAGGGGTGTTAAAAGTGTCTCAGGATGCAGTATTTTGTCCTGGCAGACTGACCACTCCGGTGAGGAAGGGTATTTCATGCCTTAAATAGAGAGGACAGGTAAAGGAAGGCTGCAGGAACTGGGGCTGAGGGAGATGTGCAGCGCCTGGTTGCTCTCTTGCACTGGGCGCCGAGCATAGGCCAGCCTGGGAGCAATTTGGCAGTGTAAATTGTTGCCACACATGGGGCTGGCTGCTGGCAGGGTCAGAAACCTCCAATGTCACACCCTGTCATTTTAAATTAAGTTATGCAAAGCGAGGCGGCCTGTTAATTTTCTTGTAAGTTGGACTGCAGGGCCCCTTGGGCATAATGAGGAGGAAGTTATAATTGGGCCTAGCTGTTGATTGCGATAATTGCTACTGTCTGTATGAGGTAGCCTGGCCCAGTTTGATCAGGCGTTTACTAAGGCATGACAGCCTGCACACCACTGCCACCAGCACTACTAGCAAAGTGGAGGTGGGGTTGGGAAGGGGAGGGGGCTGCTATTTAGGAAGGGGGGGGGATTGGGGGTGACCAGTGGGGGTTGCAGTGGAACACTCCAGTTCCTCCAACCCTTTTTTTTCCATAAACAATGCACTCCAACTTTCGCAGCCGACCCCGTGACCCCTCCTGCCCACTTGTTGACCTTAATTCTATGGTTTGTCTGGGAGGAAACGCAACAAGGTTCCTCGCTTTTGTTTGCCGGGCTGAGTGAGGAAGGATTATTACTATCTGGGGCTTCTGGCATAACTTTTTGCGCCATTTGCTTCACAGAGGGGGTGAGGGGCTGGAGGGGGGGCAGGCCTGCCCATCATCCCAATTCAGGAAGGTCAAAACTGAATTTTACCCCAGGATATCATTTTATTTATTTAGCTTTGTCTTTTAATGGGAAACGGATGGGCCTGAAGAGCTTATCTGTCAAAAAATGAGACATGACGTTCCCTGTGCTTTCATGGGCAGGAGAGTTTGAATCATTATTATTGTTATTACAGTAATGATGATTATAATTATAACATCTTAGTACTTATTACTACAAGTCCTATTATTAATAATAAACTATTTGCTTTCCTTTCCAGTGTGGTTTTCTTCAGCACTGACTGAAACTCTCATTACTTCTTGGCTGGTAAACAGCATTTCACATTCCAGGTCAGCAGACATCAAAGATGGGGCGGGGGGGTGGGGGACTCCATATTTACTGAACTTCTGAATTCACATTGTGCTGCTGTCATGTCACTTCAAATGCGCAACAAATGAGATAAATACTAATTCATTTCATTTAAAATTGCTGATTTAAATATTTGCTGTTCCTTTCTATGCGGTGTCAGTAATCTGTTCAACAATATTAAAGGGAATATTGTTTGAATTCATGTTTAAAAGATTTGCTGTTATTCTCTTGCCTTTTTTGATGTCTGACTCGAGCAATTTCACACATATTTTGCAAAAGATTTAGCCTTAAATGAAGGTGGTTGTGTTATCCATTGGTAATAAGACTAATCTTCCCCTCTATACTTTTTTTCTGAAACAAAATCTGTATTATGAAGCATAAATAATGATAAACTGCAAATACAGCAGCATGCTGTTTATTCTGTTTATATATAGGCACTGGGTTATCAAAATGATGCTTGCAGTTATGATTATCAGGTAGGGTGTAGTTTGTAGTATTGAGGAAAAACAATGAAAACTCCTGGTTATGTGGAGCTATGAGGTTCAGTGGGCAGAGGTGGAATTATTAGCCTGCTAGAGGGAGAGCCAGCTCCTGACTGAGACTGGTGTTAACGTAGCACCCCCTCTTTGAGTGTCTTCCAAAAACGCCTTCCAGGCGAGTCATAGGCAGGAAGGGTAGTGAGAGGCCTCAACTCATATTTATCTGAGTGTTTAAAGTCCATGCTAAGATTTGTATTTCATTTTAGGCAACACTCCACCGGTCCTACCATTTTAGTCTAAACAAAGGATCACAGCCATACTCTGAATGCTTACAAAAGACCAAAAAAAAAGTTGTAAAAAGAAATGCTGAAAAAGAAAAAAGGACGGAATCACACGCACAGAAACAGTTTTTCAGCAATTTTATAGTATATCTCAGTCCCAGTTCAAAAACGTGCTGTATCTTACGGCTCGCTGCAAATTCAGCCTGTTCGTTTTCATCTATGATCTCAAGTGTTTGCCATTTCTTAAGAGGAAAGAGGAAAAAGGAGCTTGAGGGTACGGTTTTCCCGTGAAAAGATTAATACCGTCTCAAATGTAATCTTTTAATGAAAGTGGAAAAAAAAACAATGATTGCAGCGTGAAGACAAGCCCAGCTAGCTATCTCTGCGTTGACCTCTTATATAATGTGTTTTGGACCGTCACACCCGTGGTACAGAACAAGGACTACTCCAGTTCTAATTGCCAGCTTTAGTCAGGTTCCCTTTAAGATGCAACTCCGAAGTGTCTAACGATGTGCGGCTACAAAGGGAGGAATAGCACCAGGGTTAACATGTCTCAGCGTACAGCCTGGAACTGGGATTTTTGGGTCTTAGACACCCACTGAGAGAGAATAATGAGTATATGTTTCTAATCTGGGCCCCTAGGAGATTGCACTCTCCTTGTCTTTTCACAGTGGTGGAAATCGGCAGGCTTTTTTTCACAGGCTAATTTAGAGCTGTCTTTGATGGTTTCTCTACGGAGCTTCTGTTTCAAATATCCAAATGCAAGGATTAGCTGGCTTTTGTGCTGCAAACCCCAATTTATCCTGTTTTTTTCCCCCTTTTATATTTTTGCATTTTTCCGACCCCGACCTGCAAACAGTGAAAGACTAACAACAGCGGTGTTGTTTTTTTTACTCCATGCAATCGCAGGATTGTTGTCAAGTGTTGTCTTTGTGGGGTGCGTGCATGGGGGATACATATAGATTGGAGTGTTCCAGAGCAATTTAAAACCCCTATCTTGTTTTAAGTTTCATTACCAGGAATAATGTGAAATAATAAGGTCTGAGATGTAGTCTCTTGGTGATATTATAAATCCCTTTGTTGGGTGCGGCACTGTCACTTCTAAGTCAAAGTCTGATGAAAGAAGAGAATGAGGAGGAGACGTCGACAACGCGGCTGCTGTATGTTAACTCAGCCTCCTTTGAGCGCTTTAAGGATCCTCAGATGAAATGTTTGTGACATCAGTGGATCTGGCAGGTTGTACCATCTCATCTGTGCCGTAATACCGTATCCTACTTGTTGCACAGTCAGACAACTATACAAGCCCTTTGTGGTCCCCAGTTAGTGCATCTTGTCTTGCCGTTGTCGACAAGCCTAATAAACAGCTGCAGCACAGAGCTTCATGATGCCGACTCCAGGGAGGGTTGAAGAGATTAATTTGTTGGAGATGTGTTTCAGTTTTTAATACACTAATTGTTCAAATGCAACAAGAGTGCTCGAGTGAGGAAAACAGCTCCCTCCAAAGAAGCTTGTTTTTGGTTGTAATTTTATTTCTGTTTTGTAGAACCGCAATTCAATCCATACTCAGTCCCTGTGATTGAAGGTGAACTTTGACCCTGACTCTATGGAATTCTATACATGACGCGTTCGCATCTCTGTGAACTCCAGAGGCCTCACGATTCTGTTGGCTGGGATTTGCCCTGCACTCTGAGGCAAGAGCAGCCAGTAAGAATCAAAAGGTCAAAATTTCCTTCTTGCGGAAATGAGGTGATGAAGTGTCAGCTGCCTTTTACAGCAGTTCAAGAATGCACTCATTCTAGAATCAGAAAACATTTGATGAAACTGTATTGAGTAGATATGATAGTAGAAATATACTGCTGTGGGACCCTGCACAATTAAAGCGGAACTAAAAGGGAAATTTGGAAAAAAAACTAGGAGATGTTTTAAGTTCTTGGAAATATTTACAAATGACTCCTTCCTTGGGCAAAAACTTTGCCCCAACCTGTAATCCTGTAAACCTTCCTTCTGCCCTTTAGAATTTCAAGTTACATTTTTACACTTTCTGTGTGAAATGCTCTTTGGAATGTCTAGTGTCCTACTTCTCACAGAGCTGGCTTGATTGATCAAGGCCTTTTTACAGCCTACATGAAATTCTCCTGTACATCCCTAGACCATGTCACTGGAATGCGATCTCTTGACAGATGGCAAAGATCAGGGTGATTCTGAGGCAGTGAGAAGAGGGGTATACCCGTCACAGGCAGAGAAACTGGTGAAGTGTATCACCGTCTCTTTCCTGCAAAGGAATCAAGCAGTGTTGTGCGCAGTAAACCAACACGGTACAACAGAGCGCAAATAAAATCCATACCCGGCACACCCCCTTCGTCACCCACCAAACTCCACAATTCAACCCCTTCCGACACCCCCCCACCCCATTTGAGCACCAGTGTTTGCTGTTGCATTGCTCATGGGATTAATTTCAGAAGGAGAGAGAGGGGGCACAAAAAAAAATAACTGTCATGTGAGTCGACAGGCAGTGATTAAGGATTTAACTGATCATCCTCCTCCTGACAGCTAACCAGCTATTATCTTAAAAGAATCAAACGAATGTTCAAAGCCCTAGCTGGGCACAGAACATGAAAGGAGACGTCAGCCCTTGGCAGCTGACAAGCCAGAGGGAGAGGCGAGAGCACACGATAGAGGGGGAGAGAGAGAGAGAGGCAGAGAGATCTTTATTTTCATTTTACCACAGGGACTTTTGACAAACTGATCCCAGGAACACGGATGCTGATGTGCTGCAACATCACAAGACAATGGACTGCTTTGTTTATTTATGTGGGAAACTAGGATGGAGGAAAAAAAAAAACGGAAAGAGAAGACGGACACATCCAACAAAAGGTGGCGAGAGGGGTCAGGGTCTCCCAGTGCATGCCTCACTTTTAAGATGGTTTAAACCTCTGGGCATACTGTACGGTCATAAAAATAATTTAGCAGCTCTCCTTTATGGTATTTTTTCTCTCTTCCAAGAACTCAACAGGCACAAAAGATGACAGGTGTCAAATTTTATATCTGTGGATCTTCAGGGTGGACCTCTTTGTAGAGGTGGCACTGGTACCTTTATGGTTTTATGGAGGAGAAGTTTCATGGCTTCTTTGATAAACTGTAGGGTTTAAGCCAAAACAGGTTGTACTCTCCAGTTCCACTGGAGTTTTACAAAATACCTCTATTTCTTGTGAAAAGTTGTTTGTTTGTTTTTTTACAACAACTGTTGTTGGCAGCATTTACTCAGGAATCTGGACAGAATATATACCTATTAGTCTGCAGTGCTGGATAAATGAATATGAGCTAATACATTTCTCTGATTTCTGTTTCCTGATGCACAATTTCCTTTATGATGCTTTTTTTTGTTCTATGGGCTTTTATCTAAAAAATAACTGCATACGTATTTGTGATGTCATGGTAAGTCAAGTCATTCCACAGTTTGTCCCTTCAACTCTTGTTCTCAACACTTGCAGTATATTGTTATTTGACAGAGGTCAAAGGTGACTGCATCAATATAACCCTTAAACCAAAGAGCTCATATCATAGGCAGAGTGTTTGCGCTTCAATTAAGGAGGCACACTGAGGGTGAAACAGAGTAATTGGGCAAGATGTTGATGAGATCAACGTGCTGTTTGTGGTAGGGGTGCTGGTAAGATATTACACAGTTACCAGTATGAGCAAAACAAAAATGCTTGAATGTGGGCTGATTGCATATTAATTAGGTAATGCACACATTACTCCTGTTAAGCAGAACCATGGTAGCACATGATAATAGAACACAGAACAAGGCCGTTATTCTCATAACACAGCCTATTCCCTGTCCAACCTGACTGTCTGGACTGAAATCAAAGAGATTTCAGGTACAGCAATATTTAATTGTTGCCTGATTTATTGTGATTGTTCAGGAAAACAAACATACAGCAACACTGATGCAGCTGACACACTAGCAGGAAAGAAGCAGCGATATTATCTCCCTTTTTATGTCTAATACTGGATTTGTAGGGGGACGGCTATCTAACAAGCTAGCTAAAGTTTACTTGCAAATGCACTCTCAAACTCATCAGTAATGGCTAATCAGGCCTTCCCTTGGTCGTCTGTTTTCACCATGACAGAAAAAAACCCAGCAACTTCATTCAGAACTGTCATAGCTAGCTAGTTAACCTTTTTAAAGAATACCAAACATACTCATAACAATGGGGTCAAAGAACGAGTTAGTCATATCTAAACATGGGTGATGAAATATGAACTTTAAACTATATATTTGTCAGGCCAGTACTAAATGTACTTATGAAGAAGAACAACTAATGAACTGGATTTACGTAGCACCCTTCAAGAATATCAAAGCGCTTTACCACAAAGAGGCTGGTGACTCACTTCAACTCCTACCAACTGGTAGCACCCCCCTGGGTGATGTATGGCAGCCATTTTGCAGCAGAACACTTGCCACAATTCAAACAAGACTATTGTGAATTTGACTTCCATATTGATATTGTAAGCTGTAACAAAATTGTTTGATACTAGCTGTGAACACATCAGGAAGTCGGAGCATCCCCAGCAATATACTGAAGTCTAAAATATATCACTTTACTGCTTTGCTACTTGCTTCTTATGATTTAGTAACCAACAGTGTTTACTTAAATTAGATTTTGAGAACAAAATTTAAAAAATCAACTCTATACTGAAACCTCCTTGATCTCCTTTGCCACAGAGATGATGTGCAGTGGGACTTCACCTCTTGTGTTTGTGCTGCAACATATTTTCTCTGTAGTATTTTGCTGGTTGATGGACTTGCACATAGATAGGCAAGACATTCTTACTATAAATATCTATAGTTTACTTTCAGATCTAATAAAACCCATCTTTAATATTAACATCAGTAGGACATGTTTTATTTAATACATAAAATGCTGTTTAAAAATAAAATGATGTTTATATACTAGGAGAGTGATATAACATGTACATAACCTTATTCTGCTTACAGCACATGTAAGTTTCACAACTAGTGGACAGTTGTATTGACAATGGGACAAAACCTACATGTTTCATGTGAAGCTAATATTGTTTACAATGTTTACTTTTGTTGGATTTATAGGATTATCAATTTTCATGCCTTCTGGAGTATTCAAATGGCAAACTTACTCCCCATGCCATTTTGTGGAAGAGAAAGAACAAGACAAAGGAGAGGAGGAAGATTCCACACAATGACCTCTGCTGAGGTTTCATATTTTGAACAAGTCTTTGTTCAGCACAGCTATGTAAGTTGTGGCATAATTTTCCAATGATAAGGGAACTACACCCTTGTTCTGGAACACAAGTTAGTTGTTTACAGTGTTGGAGTTTCAGGAGTTAAAATATGCAAATTGAAAAGGAAAGAAATCCAACTCTGGCCCTTAAAGGGAGACAGTGTTGTCTGTGTTTCCAACAGAGACAGGAAACAGAAACAGTCTTAGCTGTTCTGTAGATATTCAGGTAATTGTCAGTACATTCAGGAGGGCAGCAGTGCTGCATAGCAGCTGAAAGGTAGAGGTTTAATTCCTGGCTTGAGTGCTGTTGTTCCCTTGAGCAAGGTTGCTTCAGTAAATATCTAGCTGTATAAACAGAAAATTTGTCAAATAAAAACTAATTAAGTTGCCCTGGGTAAAGGTGTCTGATAAGTAAATACATACTACTTCTATGTTTCCTCTTAGGCCATGGTCGACAAAACACATACACACCACGCACAAAGGTGCTGTTGTGCTGACCCATTACACCAGACAGATGCTGGAAGACCAGGAAGATGCTGGGCAAGGAAATATGTAGAGACAAAATAACTACACTGTGGATCGGCATTACAGTTACAGTGACACAGTGGGCGTATTGTTTGTGTTTCAGTATAATATAGCAGTTATGGTGACCGTGGAAATGATATTACATGTATGATAACAATGCATCTCTCTGACAGAAAATAACAAAAAAGGGGAAATAAAATAGGTCCAGTGAACAAGACTGCATCATTAAATCAGTAATGGGAAAAAAATAAATTCTCCACTGCCCAAAAGTACTGCCTTGTAAGTAGCTCTGTCAGGCACTTTGCTGTTACAAGGAAATTGGATGTAGCAGTTCTTCCTAATGCCCCTTCATTTTTGTTCTTCACTGAAGTTGTGGGGAAGAGCTCAATCTGATTAAAAACCTCTCTCGGTTTCCGTAGCCTGCAGGTATGATGGGATCAGCCTAGCTAAAGCATTTAGTGTTCTTTTTTTGCCAAGATCATGTAAAAAGGGACTCTCACTTACATTTAATGACATTTTAGCCTACATATTCAGACTTAAGAGCTTAACGCCCTCCTCCGCTAAATTGTGCGTCAAACATTGTTGCCATGCCACACAGTGAAAGATTGACGCTTTGATACCTTCACTGGTGGAAACTGAGGGCTCTGCCCTGGGTTTATAAGTGCTGCCTATGGGTAATCACCTTCAGCAGGCAAAAAGTGATGCATCTCAGCTTTGTCCCTAATCAACAGGACAAAGTCTTGTCCTGTCACTTCACAAACTGACAAACGTAGTATGTTTTTTACAGCACATGAGCTGTTTTGCACCAGCGATTTCAAACTCATGGGGTAAATAGTGCACCTTGCTCAGATAGACCTTGAGGAAATGTGAAGGAGTTGTGTAATTTCCACTTCCCGCTTTTCCGTATTTATCCAACACAGTCTGAGCAAGTTTTTTTTTTTTCTTAAACCAGCCATTCTGTTCAGCCACTCTAGACCCCACAGTTCTGCTTCAACAGATTAGGTCTGTTTGTCAAAGTCCAGCTCAAGTACAGTTAAAGACTAAATTTCATTAACCTGCAAAGAGAGGGAGTTTGTCTTTTTCAATTAATACAATTTCCAAATCTACCCTCCTCTCTATTTGAGCACAAACCTCTAATTACGGTGAAGGAGCTAATCTGATTAATTGAGAATAAAAATGAAGGTGGTACGGTTCTTCAATTTAAGGCTTAAGAGATAATTTGTGCGAGGCGGCGCGCCGGCAACTGCGATGTCGCCGTTGCCATGACGGTGAGGGACTGTGAAAGAATGTGCAGATGTGACCGCTGCACTTCTATAGGCGGAGGACACCTGAAAAATCGAAGTGAGCGGAGCTTTGGAAGGTTTGTGCTGTCACTGTCAGAGTACCAGAAACCTGTTGTCTATACCTGTCACCAAAAAGAAGGCGTGGATAGGTGGCATGTAAATGCAGCTACTTGAATAATCATTACTGCCAGGTGCAATGATGGTTTTCACTTGCATTGTTTTATTTTTTTAATCATTTTGTAGGAGCATAAAACTGGAAACCAGTTGTGAACGTGAATTCTTTTTAGGCCTCTTTCAGACCACCTTTTAATGATCCTCTTTATGAAACAAATGTGAGCATTGTGTACTGTGCCTGTGTGGGTGGTGGGGTTCAAAGATGATCCAACACAATCCATCCTTTCTGAATGTGCCATATGAATGCTGAAGATACATTGATGCATCAGGTCTCTGCTTTGCTGCACCTCTGTGAACTAAAACATTCTTGTCTGTAATATTTGTCATACATACACACACACAGACAAATGAGTTAACATTCCTGCGAACCCTTTTATCATCTATTCTGTCTGGAGAAACATTGAATTGCCATGGCCAATAAAACTAATAATGACAAGATGAGTGCTGAGACTGAAGCCTTTCGATCTTCTGTGAGAAATGAGTGACCCACTTTGGCTGCTACAGCGTTGCTGTTCAGGGGCGAGAGAGAGAAGGCGTCCTTTTCAGCAAACACTGGCACAGAGGGACGCATGAAAAACAGCCCTGGTTGCCAGGTTTATCTCAAGCTCTTTGCGATGTGTGCACGTACTGTACGTTACTGTACAAATAGACATGTTTCATTGTGCTAACATCACGCCATGACCTAATGGACATATGCTCCTAGTCAGTCTACCTACATTGTACTGTGCCCTTTCTTAGAGTAGCAAATTCAACCAATTTTTTAAACACAATATCACGAGTCTGGTTGTTGCTGAAATTTAAAAAAAAGAAAAAGGGGCATGATCCCTATATAAATCCTCTGTTTACGTTTTTTCCCAATAGCATTTGCATTTTGATTGAGTCAATATTTGTTTGAACACTGATGCATTGAAATATGTTGAATCTAAAACTGAATGGAAAACCAGTATTGGGCTAATTCTCACATGACATGTTGGTTTTTGCTATTACAGAGGTTACTCCACACATGCCTTTCAGTCTACTTCAGTGTACTTTGAATAAAGAATTTAAGTATTACTTAAATTTAATTTTTTACATCATAGTATGACTTCAGCAGTTGCTGATATTTTACTGCTTCATCTACTTATTGTGCAGTGTAATATGGAATAATCAGATGATATTCAAAATATTCATAATTTATGTAATCACTATAAATGTGTAAATAAATGTACATTTGTATTGGATATGTAAAATGGGTAGAAGTTGGATTTTAGCTTTTAGAATCTCCCTTCAGTCAAATACCCATGTTTCATTTGTGGGTCAGTCCAAATGGCACATGAAATGCAATGCAGCATAGGCTTGCATGTTTTGAGGTGCCCCCCGCCAACACACACACACACACACACACACACACACACACACACACACACACACAGATACACCTACACACACACACACAGATACACCTACACACACATGCACACACACACACACACACACACACATACACACACAGATACACCTACATACACACGCACACACACACACACATACACACACATGCACACACAGATACACATACACACACACACACACACACACACATGCACACACAGATACACATACACACATCCACAAAAAAGCAGACGGAGGGAACGCATGCCTCTCACTTAGAAACCACTCAACTTTGAACTATGTAACTTGGGGGCCCCTGCAACAGCCCGAAGAATAACAACTACTCATTTATCACTGTTTGTTTCCCCCGTCAGCTCCTCATTTGATTGACAAGGGCATTATGGGGTAAGGGGTGTGAATTACTTTACATTCAAGTTATGGATTATAAATTATCACAGGATAATCCCCTATAGGGAAACTCAAACCCTCAATACAGCCCTATTATTCTGTAATGGATGTCTGATTTGAGAATTAGACACTCAGCCTGTCAAGGAGAGGTTGATATACCGCTGCGCCCTAGGATAAGGAGGGGGCCTCGGCAATAACTCACCGGCAACTTGATCAACGGCGAATAAATCTGCAGGAGGGATCCTGCCGCTTTCCTGGGAGCCCCTGCCTGCCCCTCTGTCCTGTTGTCACTTGCCCACTCGCTGCTAAAGGACACAGTGAAAATACACACCATCACCCAGAGGCCTGCCTCCTTCTGCACCATGCTGAACTCCCTCTGCGCAGTGCTTCCTCACTGTGTACATTCCCCACGCATCAGTCAGAAGTTTGTGGTGCTTGTTCAATAGTGCCACAAAACAGAAAACAGTTTTGAAAGAATATTTTTAGTTATCAATGTACAGTGCATAAATGCTGTCATAAATAGTTATTAAATGCAGCTAATTATTTGCTTCTGAGAGGTAATAGAAAGGCTTTTTTTTTTCGGAACAGGCGGGGGCTAGGTGGGCTTGTTAAGCAGCCTTTCTTCTTGGCAGCAACACAAATCTACAGTTTAATTGGTTTACATTGTTTCCTAGCCTCTTTGTGGAAGTTATCAAACCAAGCTACAGTTTGATGCTTTGAGGAGTGGTGCAGAGAGCATTATTAAAATGTTCAACAAGCTGTTTTTCATCACTGCTTACCATACTTTAATTCTCAGGATTGTGCTCAGCAGTTCCGTTGCCCCTGTTTGACATACAAGGCCACAATCCATTTTTTGTGACAATCTCTTTGACATTGAAAAGACAGATTTGTTCTTTTCGTCTTAAATGACAATTTAAATTAATCAGTTGCCGGGTTAAAAAAAAAATTGGTGTTTTGAAATCTCTCGCTCTCTTGATACTTATAAATAATGAAACATTCCATGGTTAGCCTCCTTGTAAGAGTTCATTTAAAAAGTGTATTAAAGAATTTCATTCCTTGCTATCACCCATTGCTTATTTAAAGAAGTACTTACTTGATAAATATGTATATGGAAAGCCAAACATATTAATTACGGCTATTGTCGTAAATGTAATTGTGCATATATTGCAGCGTGTATTTTTTTCACTATATGCAATTTTAAAACGTACTCTGTAGTGTATACATAAATCCATATATATGTGTAAGTGGAAATAATGAGATTTGTTCTAAGAGGAGTGTGTTTTGATAAATATTTTAAAATATATTGTTCTTGTTAAGGACTTGAATTGTAACATATGTTGCTTTTCCATAGGGGAGGGGGAGGGGCTTTTGTACAACTCTGGTGGTTAAGTGAGTGCAGGGGAGTTTCATCAGCTAATCAGGGGAATGGTGTGCCATACGTAGGCTTGCCTGCCGCAGTCTTCCGTCAGTGCTAAAGCCCCGGTCTTACCTGTGGATTAAGTCAGATCAAACAATGATTGACACAAATTCCAGCTGGGCGGAGGTACTCTTCCTCTGTTTTTTTCGGTTTCCACTGCAACACGAGCATGAAACCATGACTACACGGACTGAGATGAAAGGCGCTGAGGCCCAGATGAAAGATCGATGTCTCACCCAGCTGTCATCCTCGCCCTGTTCTACAACTGTATTTTTTTTTTTTTTTACTTTGTTATCAGTGTTATCGACTCTGAACGCTCTGACATTTGACACAATCACTTTGGAGGACATCCCCAAAAACCAAAAACCTTTTGCTATTGCTTTTCTTATTTGTGAAAATGGACCTCTACTTCTGTATTCAAAAGCACACACTTTACGCATGCATACATTTTATTCAATTCTAAATGCATCACACTGTTTTTGTGTAGCAATTGCTCTTATCCAGAATGACTCACACGTCATCCATTTTTAAAGCAGGATGTTTACTCAAGGAGTTTGGGTATGTACCTTGTTCAAGGGTACAACAAACACCTGGGAGTTGAACCAGCAGCCTATGAGTTAGAAGTCCTGGACCTTACTACTACACTACATTTTGTTTTGTGTTCAGTGAGATACGGTTTGAGCCAGGTGAACAGGGCTCCAGTCACCTGTCACAGCTCTGAGCAGCATCCATTCATGACCTTATAACAGAATGTGGGAATATCGGGTGTAACGTTTTGACTGAAGGCAAGGCAATTCTCTGTCAGTGCACATTGGGAGAGATTAGTGCAGGGTGCAAAAACCACGTTTCTTTTTTTTTCCTGGGAAAAAGCGTCTCAAATGAAGAGAGCCTAGCGCTGATGAGTTCAATTCATAATCACTTATACATTCTCTTAATGATCCGTGCTGGACCATCTCGACTCCGAGTCATGGATCGGCGGGCCGTAACTACCTTGAGTATGACATTTAAAGTCATGTGCGGCTCGCTTTACAATTGCCATCCGCCGTTCCGTGTGGTAATCAGAGTGAACGTGCGTGCCTCCGGACCCCAAGAAATTAATTGCTTTTTTTCGCGTGAAATAAGAGCAAGTGTTTATGATTTTTTTTTTTCATGGAAGCTCCACGCATTAATCAAACAATCAGCTGGGGCGCCTGTGTTTGTACATCAAATCAAATATGCAATTCAATTTGTGCAGCTTGGTACTGTTCAGATGAACTTCCTGTTGTTGCTATTTTTCAAAAGCTGGTGTAAACAAGATTTGAACTGCTGTAAGCTATATTACCATTGCCTTCTACAGCTTAAAGAGTCATTTTCTCTGAAAGTCTATTTTTTCAATCATGCTTTCAGGCTGCAAACAGCTACTGGATGTTTGCATGGTAAGTGTGGGAGCTGTAATGTTCCTTTGTTTTTCTGAGTCATGACGATGAAAATATTTTCAGAAAACAGACATACTTATGAAAGATGCATTTTGATTTGCTTCTGACATTTGTGTTTCACCACGCATTTCACAGAATGCAACTTCAGATTCACAGGAGATTCCAATGCTTGTGTATACCACAATTCATACCAATCATGAAAGAAGCGATCTTCTAGGGTAATTGTAAAATCCAGTATGGCTATTTTATGTAGACTTAAAATATTTTTCAATGGACAAACACTGGCCTACATTAAAAAAATTCTTTCAGCTGCAGGTGTTTACTTTTGACAGCCATGTTATTTTGTGGTGCATTTTTGTCTGAAACATTTTTGTTGTGAAGAATCCATATGTAAAATAACACAATGTTGAGCAAAAAAACAATATTTAAGTGGCAAATATTTTTGCAGTAGAAGTGTTAGTAAAATCCAAAATGGTTGCCACAGTATATCACTAGTGGAAATAATGGCACTGCCGGTAATAATGAGGTGAAATATATGTGCCATGTTTGAAGTCTTCAGTATTTACAGTTTTGAAACAGGATACCTTCAAACAGTCTGTAACTAACAGACACCATTTTGATGTGAAGGAGACTTCCCATTTCCCCCACCAGTCCTGCAAAGTTTCACTTTCTCTACTCAAAGTCATTCAGGTTTGACATTTGATGCTGTGAAGTTTTTTAGAAACACACTTCTTTCATCTCCAAGGTGCAGTCAAAGGACTGCAATGAATATACAGTAGTTAGTTACATTTCTCTTTAGTAAATATACCTTCAGAAGATCCATAGAGACACCCAATGCTTGAAGTGAAGAAGTTATTTTTTGAATTTCTCATAAAAACAGACATGTGAGAAATGTTCTCGGCAGACAGCCTTATGGATATGTTTTGAAATATTGCACTCTGGATGTACAGGTGTAGTATTGAACTTTTAAATTCCCCCTCGAGAAAAGAGAGCGTGTAAAAAAATGCTTCATGTGCAAATTATATGCCGCCTCTTGTTCGTACATGTTGTTGTGGTATTTGAGACGGACTTCCGTGTGAGATCACTACCTGGAGAGAATGCGGTTTGAGTTCAGGAGGTGGCCCTCCTCTTTGCTCCACCTTAGCCATATGTTCCCAATCCAGAGTCCACCCAATGAAGGGGTACACATGTTCTGCTGTATTAGCTTAGAATCACAGAGTAGTTGAGGTGTGTGCCCACAAATGCTGACTGTTTATTTTCTTAAATTAGAATGGGAATAGAAGTTTAACCCAAATAATTCCTAAATCTTGAATTGCAGGCATTTTCGTATATATTGTTATTATTATTTTTGTGCCATAATGAGAGTCAGATGTCTAATATTAGATGTAATCTGTTGAAATAGTTTTGTTTATGTAATTTTATTTTTCAAGGCAGTTGTTTCCAGTTAGGATGTTTAAAAGTTTTAATTGAATTAAATTGGAGATTTTAATATGTAATGGAATGGCATAGGAAAATAAAGCTGGGTCGACCACACTTGACAGCGAGAGCAACCTGACGTTGCTGCAATAGCCCAAGGAGGCTTGATTTACAATGTTTTGCTGAAGGCATCTGGAAATCTTCCCGTAACAAGTTAATCAGCTTTGTTTTGCAGCCCCCTATTATTAATTTCTCCTTAATAGTCATGGTATCACCAGCTGTTTCACTGGAGGCAGTCATTACACAATGCCATTCAGAAGTTTCACGCTAAAGTGGTTTTCAGGGAACAAAACGGCATTTCATTGTGTGTGTGTGTGTCTGCATGCATGTCTGTGCTTTTTAGCAGATTTATGAACGTGGCATTAAATAATCTCATCATTACAATTTTTTATGTCATTACCGTGTTTTTCCCAGTAAAAACTATAATAGATTGTATCAACAATGTTACATGATTATATGCAGTACCCTTAATGGTATAAAACTGTTGTTAGCCACTCTTAAGTAATTTGTCAGATTATATAACAATTCACTGCTTCCTTTACATTTATGTGTGAGCAACTCATAAGCAATTTGTGCATTTGTGAGAAAAAATATGATTTAGGCTGTAAAACAGACAAAGAAATAATTGCAACATACAAGGAACATATAGGTTGACACAATTTTTCTTGTTAAAACAAAAAAACTTGGCCAACAAACAATGAAGATTCTGAAAATGAGCTTTGTTCTTGTTTATCTGTGTGCCCTGATATACTGCTGTGTTTCAGAATGCAAGGCAAGTAACCCCTCTCTCCACTAGGGGCGCACTCTGTCAGTTGCTGTCACAACATAGGATCAGGCTAGACAAGCAAAGAGTAACATCTTTGGTATCTGTGGCAACTTTCATTTTGAGAGTGTCAGAAATGTGTTTTTTTTCCTGCTTAGACTTACATCGTTCTTACTGTGACCCTTGGTAGAGTCTATTGTGTCCACTTACTGGACTCTGTTTAGTTGTGGAAGACTTCATGGAAAGCTGCTTAAGCAGCACCCATTTTTTGCAGTCCAGTTCATTCTGGCCTTTCTGCTCGTTTGCGCAATGAAAGGGTTGACAGTAAATAGGGGAGAACGCAGTGCCTCTGGCCTGGGGGAACGAGGGGCCGCCATATCGCTTTGACAGGACCCCGGCGAACATTGAAAAGGAACTTTGTTAGTAACGTTGAACTCAGTTTGTTTTGGACTTCACACTTAAAGCCAGAAAGTCACAGTTTGTTGCCAGGTTACCGTGGAGGGAATAATAATATCAGGTACCAGTTTTAGCCCAAGTGGCAGTGTTTACAAAGGCGGTGATCTGTCAAAGGTTTCAAAAGAAAAGCAGTGCGTGTTAAAAAAAGAAAATGCACGAGTATGCTTTAAACAGTGATGGAAATGTTGCGTGACTCCTTGTGCATAAACACGTGAGCCTTGCCAACTGCGCAACTCCAGAATATTGTGCAGTAATTTGTTTTTTCACACCAGTAACTTTAATATGGATGATTTAATGCCTAAATGCAATCAGTGTTAAAATGTTCCCAAACCTCACGCAGCCATAACAAGTTGAGGCTGTTTATAGAGACAAGCACAATGCGGAAGACAGATGTGGAAACTCTCACTCTCTCCACCAGACAAGACTTCCTTCAGTCCCGTGTGCAGCTCGACATGGAGGTCTTGAGTTACAGAACTAACTTCCTGGATTACATCAAACAGTGAGTGCAAAAGGAATCGAAGCGAGTCGAATCCAGTATCTGCCGTCAGCGGCGGGCCTATCTGCCCCATCTATTCACCTAGACACATACATAAACACGCGTGCGTCTGGATACATCCGCCGAGGCGGCTCTCCAGTGCTCTGCTCGCGCCTCCCTTGGCTTTTGCTGTGTTTATCAGGACCGGGCAGGGAGCTGTATATGTAGGAACCACATGTGTTTAGGGTACATCTACATACTGTTCAGTGTTTATATGGAACAGCACACTCATATATGCATGCAGAGGGCATTTGCACAGATGCCTTTTAAAAAAATGTCTCTGGTGTGGGACCAAGCACATGGGCAGTGGTGGAGAGGGCTGGGGTGGGGGGGTGGTGGTGGTGCTTGAGAAGGGGGAGAAAGGGCAGTGTTGCGGGGGGTGAGACTGTGAAAGTCAGAGCGTTGCTATGCCCCGCTCAGGCATGAAGAGTGTTGATCCGAAGCCTGGGGGCCGGCGCGTTATCTGGCCAAATGTAGGCAGCTGTATTTACTGCCACTGTTTGTTGTTCCCTTGGAAGCTCCAGGATGGGAATTTTCTGTGTCACTGACTCAAAGGATTTTGGCTGGGCTTTGTTGATCCTGTGTTTTTTTGTAAAAAGGGGAATAAGATTTAAGTATTAGCCATGTCAAGCAGGATTTAACACTCTGGTCCCCGGACCTCTCGCTGTTGTAAATGTCCGTACCCTTTCGTCCCAGGGTTCGAAGCTGCTGACTTTGCCTTTAGACCGTGGGGCAGGAGGACCAGACGCGGCTACCTCCATCCCTCATCCCTCCCTGCCATCAGTCTGAAAACACGTCATAGTTGCTTGATTTTGTGACACGCTTCTTCGAGCGTGCCAACTTTCAATTACTGCACCTCCATTCCACCTTGCACTCCCGCGGTGGCTATCTGACAGCTCTCCTGTTTGTTTGTGGCCGGTGGCCAACTGATTCCACTGTGCATTGTGTTTCTCTGACGGACTGAGAGATAGTTGGTTGTTTGCCATTTAGCTGCATGCTATCGCCATCAGGTGGGACGCTGTAACCTTGGCAGACATTTTGTTTGACCCACTTGGATAAACGGCGCTGCAGCCCACTGTAGTTGACTTTCCGCTTTTCGAAGATGGTGCCTTGTTTCTAAAAAGCCTGTGGATTGTTTAGTCTCCTGTTTCAATTGTAGGAAATATTTATGGAATAAGCCTATTTGCTGTGATTTTTAAAGCATACTAATAACAATTTCTGTGCCTTTTTGTTTTCACAACTTCAAGATATTATGTGGGATTTGTGCCATTGGCAGAACAGTGCTTTAAATTGTTGCCATTGTTGAATTTCTCACAGCCAGATTTATGTGCACACAGACTAGCTGTAGAACTGCATACAGTGTAGCAGAAGGAAATAGAAGGAAAGCCAAGAAAACAGAATGTGTAGAACATTGAAATGTCATGACCAATCACGTTGCCCTCTCTAATGCAGTGTAAGAAAGACAGAAGCTCACACCATTACATCTTCTCTCTTGTATATAGTATCATGGACATACGGTGGATCACATGGGCCACACACAAATACTTACTGATGTTGTGATTAGTTTGGTTCTATGAGAAACCGAGACCCAAGGGAATTGTTTTCATTGGATGTACCAAGCATATATGAGGTCGTTTAGTAAGATTCATTGACATAAACATTCTCTGAGCTTCAATACAATTTGCATGATTTGTAAGGTAAAATGCAGATCATTTTCAAAGAACAGCCCTAGCTGCCCTTTCACAGTTAAATACAGTTGTGATGATCTTATAAATAGTCACAGAAGAGAGGAAGCACCCTGTATGAAGTTTAATCCCATTTCCTGTATGTGTTCAGGAGTTTCTCAGTTGCAGTGCTAGCAGCGCATACCATGAAAGGGTCCCTCGATTATTTTTCATTTTATTACGAGGGCTTTTCTCTCCCCTTCTTTGACCTAGGTCATGCTGTGCGATGACAGCACATTTTTGCTACACTTGCAGTTTTGTGTTATAGTGTTTAATGAAGTCTTGACTAGGGGCTTGTGGACTAACAACACGACAGAGGGTAGCTCAGTCCTACCAAAGGTGGGGAAAGACCCTTGCTTCTTTTAGCATCTATAAAAAATCCTCAAATGGTTAAAACGGCACACCTTCTAGAAGAGACGACTTTGGAAGAATAGCATTTCTTGGGAGAAAATGTTGAAGTTTTCTTCTGTAGATTGACTTTTTCAAATATGATAATTAATTCTCCCATGTTACTGATACTGTTGCGTACACTTGTCTTGCACAAAATAATATGTGGTTAAAGAAGCTGGTTAAGGGAGGTGTTCCTCAGTTCTCTTTGTCAGTGGTAGGTTTAGATTCAGCTCAGGTTTAATTTTCGATCTTGCTCAGTTTCCAGTTTTTTGTTCTTCATGTCAGCCCTTCCTCTCACCTCATCCTTGAAACTGAGGCTTTGATCTCCAGATATGCATCTCAAAGAGCTGGTCTGAACAGTATTTCTAATCAGAACTCAACATTTCCTGGACACAGTCGATATGTATTTGAGAGCAAAACCCAGGAAAAGTGTTTACTTCGACATACCAAGCCCACGCTACAATGACAGTCCTTACAAGGCTGTTTCAAAAGTGCACCCAACACAGCATCAGTTTCACTCCGGCTTGATTTGCCTGTAGAACCACCCTTAGTGCTAGTTTGGGGTTGTTTATTAAAAATTAGCTCAGTTTCCAGTGAGTGCTTACAGTTGCTATGTTTTCATTCTGTTGATCCAGGTTTCCATTTGAAATACATGACAAAACAGTGGCAGTGAAATCAGATGAGATTCATAAACAGTTCCAATCCCACCCCACCTGACATTATCACCATACGCAATTGTTGCATCCCTTGTCCATGGGGACAGGAGCCAGTTGTTTCAGTGTGTTGTCATGAAATGCTATGCGGTGATATCAGCACAGCTGTCGCTTAATGAGAAAGTCATTGCCAAAGGGGGGATTAACAGGGAGAGGGCAGGTATAGAGGTTCATTGCTGGTAGGGTCTAGGGGTGAGCTCCAGGAAAAAGGAATTTATACTGACCGGAGTGAACATGGTCATTGGAAGAACTATACATATACTGTATCAGATGCTCTGATGCTCTGAAATATGTATCTAACTGTGTGTATGTATCTAACTGTGTGTATACATACATGTTTGTCAGTATGATAACCAGTATTGGACCCTCTGTGTTACATGCAACGATGAATGACGTTTAATGTGGCTAGTTCTCTGAAGGGGCAGGGGGAGCATGAATAATAGTAATGATATAAAAGAAATAAAAAAGGAGTTGCTATCGGAGACAGTCCAAAGGCCGTCACATTATGTTTCTGCTGCGACCACATGCAACATGACATCTTGACGTTACATTCCCAGAAATCAGAGCACCTGACAGGAAATTCAATTTGCCGAGAGGCCTGTGGCCAAACAGTTGTTTCTATCTCAGAGGTCATTCAGATACAACATAGGTGATGGTCAAATACCACAACGCTGTTCTTCTTCAGAGAAAACTGTGGAACGTGAGAGGAAAAAAATGACAAACCTTGATATTTCTAATTACGCTCGTTACTCTTTGTGGAAATGTCATAATATGGAAAGGGGCAACAGAAGGTTACCCATGATGACTTTATGATTATTTAATGAGGGTGAAAAACTAATATACAGAAATGCAAAACCATGTGTTCTGAAATTATATATGTGTGTAATAGAGATATGAGATTATACTTTTCTGTCAGTGTGTGCGAAACTGTGTATGTATAAGTGTATGTAAGGGTGTGTGTGTGTGTGTGTGTGTGTGTGTGTGTGTATGGTGCATGTCCAGCTGCTGAGGGAATTTATGCGCTCTTGTGTAAGTATTAGAGTGGATGTTAGAACTGGAGAATGCATTTGTGTGTGTGCAGTGTAAGGGTGAGTGTCAGACTGTGTATGTGTGAGTGTATGTAAGAGTGTGTTTGCGTGTGTGTGAGTGAGACTGCATGTGTGAGCGCAAGTAAGAGAGTGTCTTTGTGTGTGTGCGGCGTGTGAATATATGTGAAGCTGTCTTTTGTAAGAGTGTGTTTGTGTGTGTGAGAGTGTATATGTGAGCGTATGTAGGACCGTGGCTGTGTGAGTGTCCAGGTGCTGAAGAGTTAAGTGAGGTGCAGGAATGCAGCGGAGCGCGGCCCTGCGTGGAGGGCGGCGCGGAGCCGGCCGGGGTCACCTGCAAGGGATTAGGCGGCGGCTCGCAGACAGTCGTTGTTTGAGGAGCGTCTGAGCGCATCGGGCGGAGGGGGGCGGAGGCCGGGCCTGGCGGGAGGCACCTCTCATCCCGGCCTCGCTCATCCAGATGCCTGATCACACAGCGCAAAGAGAGGGAGTGGGGCTGAGGGACGCAGCGCCCTGCCGGGAGCGAAGCGCAGGCCCCTCACGTCAGGGAAAAGACAGCCGCCGTCGCTGTCCGCAGCAGGAGTGAGGAGGGAGAGAGAGGGGCCTGACGAGCAAATCACAGGAGCCCGTGTGCTCATCCACGGCAAGGTTTACAGCTTACATTTTACGTACCCATTTACCTCATTGGGTATTTATGGTGCCAAGTTTAGAAATGCAGTTTCACACTAAGAACAGAATCAGTGACCTGCTGGCTCTCACTCTGACTCCACAACCGCTATGTCACAATGACACCCTGTCCCTTGCTTGGAAAACACTTTGGTCCCCTGTGTACCCGGCATAGCAGTAGTATTAGTTTCAGCTAAAGTAGAAGTGGCAGCATCAGCAGCAGTAGTATTATATTGAGGCTAAACAAAAGAAATGTCCGCTGTCTCTCTCCAGCAAATATCTCCTTTTCTTTATAAAGTTTGAAATCATATATTGTGCTCCACCTTGGCTCTTTATTCTGATGTAAAAGAAGGAGAGAGAGGAACATATGGTAGTGCACACAGCGTCTTTGGAGCCCTAATCAGTGCGACGTCAATAATCACAACGCCACATCCATTGATATTCCTGTGAAATATAATGTGTTAATAAACACCCTCTGAGAAGATTATCCCCCGCTAATCAGTCTCTTTATAACAGTCCATAAATCACAGAACTAATAGCCCTGCGGATATTAATAACTCAAATAATGATTTATATCTTTGTTGTGGCTCCTGAAAGGATTCCTTGGTCCTCTTCAGTGAGAGAGGGTTTCAATCAATATTAACCAAGCAGTAACCAAAAGGGAATGGCTGTAATTGCCCGGCTGAAGAAAAACTCTAATTTGCTGTTTTTAAAGAGCAGCACAATGACCATAATAGCCCAAGCACGGTCCATAGACCTGTTGCATGAAGTAGGCAAATGCAATCATTTGCAGGACTCCTTTGAAACTGTATGTATTGTGTTTTGTTCCCTCTCAAAGCAGCGTCAAAACTCTGTAATGTTGTTTACGGCACATTTTGACACTGGGCTGACCTTCCCAGGTGCAATGTGCCTCTGTTCAGCATGGTGCTTGCTTTTGCTTTGAGGGGAGGTTTGTCTAGTTCATCAGCCGTTTTTCATTCTCTGATGACTGAAGGCCGAACAACAACAAATAAAAGCTGGATCTCATGGTCCCGCGGGCTGATCAATATAGTTTCTTTGACGGGCCTGTGATAGTCTGACTCTTGCAGAGAAAGGTTCTCGTGTATGTTTTGTATGTTTGATTTCCTTTAACCAACAATAGCAAAGGTGTAACAATGCAATATGTTTTCACACTTCAGATCTGTTGATGTGTCTTGGCCATGGCATCAGAAATCTACTTTGTGAAGCGGCACAATTAATTGTATTCAGACTGAATCATTGTTTTATTTCGTACTCTGTGGTGGCTGTATGGAGGAATGCCTTTTGTGTACAGAATAATGAATTAGATCTGAAGTTTTGAAGTTTTGTGTGGGAACTAGGATCAAACCCACAGACTTGAATAGATTTGCTTTGTTTCCTAATTTCATAATTAGCCTACAGGTAGTTATTGTTTTTATTATTTTAGGATATTGTTATTATTTTTTAATTTAGTGATTATAATTATTTTTATTTAGTTATATAAATCTTCATTGGATACCTGAGACTGGACTGACTGTAATTTCCCTCTCTCTGTTTAATCCGATCAGTTTGTAGGTTTTAAGTTAAAGGTTCACCCCAGTTGACAAAATGGTGTTTCACATTTTGGCTACCACTCACGGTTCCCCTGGCCTTTGGTAAAATGTGATAAGAGTCTTAACACAATGGAATCTTCTGCAAAGCTGTATGAATGATAACCTGTACAAAAAAGATGGCCCCTCTAATGAACACTTTTTTTTTCCACTTGGAGGATTTCAAGGCATTTCAAAAGCTATGAAGGTTATCAGCTTTGTTTTTGGCAGTGGCGATGGTCAGGAAAGCAATCATACAAACGAATTAATTAGTCCTCCCAATGATGTATCTTAATAAATTTAAAACCGAGTTCCACATTTTTGTTTACGATTTTTACGTCTCATACAGTGCTGCTTCCTGTTTTTTTCCTCCTTCTGTCTTCATTGCTGTTATTGCACTGAAAGTGCCATTTACGTTTGCCTGTATACCGAATCACTCTTGGATGCAATAATCCTCTAATTAAATCATTCCGAGCAACTGCTTAATTTTATTTGCATAAAACAAAAATAATTTTTTTTGTCTTTTTATTGTGATGGAGAATGTTTTCCTATTTCTCCCCCATTTTGAATTCACATCAATGGAATGTGTGCTCATCTGTTTTCCTCCTTGTTGCCTGAGGTTGGCCTTCCAGAGAATGCAAAGGTCGTGAAATATTTCACTCCCATTCTCATTTTCCACAAGCTCTGCGTATGAGGAAAGGGATTCATGCAAAGTTGCTGTTTTTTCATGTAGATAAAGTAATGTTTTAATTATTCATTCCTCACATCATATTAGACCATTGTACTGTTTTATTATCCAGATTGCAAACGAGCATTTCTTATTCAGTGCTAAAAAAAGACAGACTGAAAAACAAAAACAACAAAAAAATGCGTAGAGGAGAGAAATTTATTCATGAATTATTTTTCTTCTCCACACCAGCTCTAGGCAGTGAGAGCCACGGCTTTATTCAATTATCAACTTTAAGCAGTATGCAGTCATTAAAAGCGTCTCATTATACGTGGGAAAGAACATGCTGCAGGTGCAGTTTACAAGAATTTAGTCTCATACACGAGCTCTCCCTCGAATTCCTTTCCCTGGCACTTCACATTACATACAGTACGTCAGGACCTCGTAACAAACACCTTGCAGGCATTCTGTCAGCAACAGGTACTGACATCTCCTGCACTCACGAGCTGCTGTTTCAGTGAAGCAAATTGGAGGAGAAAATGTGCATGGAATCACATTTTAGAGACGGTCTCCGTCTCCATCTCCCCTCACAAACACACCCTTAATTTGACAGAGGAAAACATGACAGGGAAATAAACTGCTCAGATGGGTTCATGGTAATTATTAAGCTTACTGTGAACTCTCAATACTTTCATGTGTGCGGGTGGATTATTTTTGCATATTTATTCAGTCCTTGCTGTTATGATGTTAAAAAAAAAAAAAAAAAACAAAAAAACATCAGTCATTATTGTCATTCATTACTTTCAGTTGATTTCAGAAATAGGATTATAGGCTTTAACCACCATTATGAGTCCTTTAGAAGACTATTACTAAAGACTATTTACTAATATAGAAAGTAAAGGCCATGTATCTGCATTGTGCTACGTACCAATAAACAATCTACCATAATCCGGAGTGTGCTGATTTAGTGTGGGGTTTGCCCACCTGGGACACCTCACCTTCCATCTTCAGCTACCTGAGAAATGGGGAAAGTGGACTGGTGTTGGGAATTGGCCTGTTGAGTTTAAATATCACAGTCATGTAAACAGATGTCCATTTGAAAAATGCACAGTGGACAGTTTTTGGTCTTTCTCATGGCAGATACTTCAGCCCATGGGATTCACATGATGAGATTTTGTGTTTTCATTTGGAATGGTTGGATTGGATTATTAGGAACACGAAGGATGATGTGGTGGAAGACTGGGGACTAATTGTTAGAATTAAAAACAGTTCCCCTGTTTTATTTGTATAAATTCTTTGTACTCCTTTCACCAACGTGCATTTTTTCTTATACCCAAGGCATTTAAATCTTCATTATGAACAATAATGAAGGAAATTGTATGGGAATTGTATTCAAAATGTAGAAGGAGAAAAAAATCTTTCATACAATATGAGGTCAAATGCTTCTTTTCAGGCAGGCTTTCATTTTCTCCCCACATGAATGCTTTAATAGTTCTTTGACTGACATTAATACAAAAAAGGACTGCCATACTTATACCATTAGAACTTTAAATGAATCTGTGGAACAGAAAATCTGTTCAAATCAGTATCGGCAGATAAAGACCTCTGCCTTCCGTTAATAATGGGGGCATTGGAGGAGACCTGCTGATATTATTGTGCAGGAAACACGAAGGTGACATTTAAATGATTTCAGCGGCCTATAGCGGTGTTTACCGTCCATGTGAATGACGTCCACTGGAGCTTTCTCTCCCTTTTACGATTAGTTGCGACAAAGGTAGCCGGCTTTAAACCTGAACAGCTGAATGGTGGTTTGGCTGGAAACTGTGTGTTTCTGAAATATAAAAGTGAAATGCCACACAGTTATGTTGCTAATGCCCAAAACCGTGACTATGTGACGACTGTTTGTGGTCTTGTAATCTCAATTAATTGCTCAAAAATCTCTGAATATTTTAATGATGCTGGAAGGAGGTGTAACACTAAAGCTGTGTTTTTGTGGTGAAACAACAATGACTCAGTGGCCAACTTCAGTGGTTAGTAATCGAGAAGATCTGTATTTCAATGGTGGTTCACTGATCGTTCAGAATGCAGCTCGGTTTGAATGGCATGCTATAATGTAAGAGATGCTTTACTGCACGATATCTGAAAAATACAATTCATTCATAAAATGGACATACATAATTAAAAATAAATATTGTTACTAAAAACAAAACAAAGATATTTTAGGAGAGTACCCCTTTATTACAGGCCAGGCTTGTATGAAGACTGCAAACCAGTGAATTGATCATAAACAGGTATACAGTCTGTTTATGATCCTCAGACTCACACACAGACCACATCTTCATCCTTGAATGAAGAGACTTTCGATGGATACCACCGATCAACAAGACCAAGAATGCACACATTCCTAGCACCATTATGCATTTAAGTGGACTGGTTATCGGGAAACTCAATGTGTTAAAGTGGGAAGGCTGTGTTGTACTCTTCAGACGGAACAAATGGATCTGTTCTTTTCAAGGAAAACCAGCAAACTTGCACAGACGAAAGACGGGTAGGATTTAATGTTGTATGAGAAACTTGAAAATTGAATAATAATAGAAACAATATTCCAGCAGAATTACACTGTGAAGGAAGTCATTTCATTTCATGTTCTTCATGATATAAAAAATATGTAGCTACCAATGGCTAGTGCAGGGCAAGAAAACCCTCTGAGCATGATTTTCATTTGTGTTATTTCATTTGCATTCTTCCTCAGAAACCCCTGCCTGAAAAGGATACCAAAGTATGCCCTCAACACAATAACCCGAGCTTCAGCATTTTGCTTCTGCTGCGAGCAGGTGGTGGAGAGTATGATATAAACTAAAGTTGTCATCGGGAACTCGGGAGTGTGATGGCTTTGAGAGCAGCTTCTCTCGACTTGTTAACGTCAGACGACTGAGATTAACGTGACTGATATTGTTTACTGAAACAAAACACATTGGTCGCTGCTCTTCTCGAGCCAACCACATCTGATGTAATTTCGGGCGAACAGCAGAAAATAAAAATAACGGCCCCTAATTTGTTTTTATAAAACTCATCTGTTGCTCGTGGAGCACTTTCAATAAACAGTCCGTGACTCACCACGGCAGTAAACAAATCCGACCGCATCTGTGTAACGTGCTGGAGAGTGGCGAGGGATAACAAATAAAGCCATGTATTATCATGAAAAATAACATGTGTTTGTGAGAGCTACCAAACTGTGACTGCCTTTGACTCCTGGCCAAACCAAATGCAAGGCTTACCTCAGCCTGCAGATACAGTGATACACTGAAAATAGAGAACTGAGGTTTTTTCAGTGATTCAAAAAAAAAAAAAAATGACAGCATGCTCTTGAAGGCTCGTTTAAGGGTGACTTTCCAGTGAACTTTGTGTGGAGAAGCCTAAGATAGGAGCCTGTTACAGATGCTAGCTAAATACTGTGTATTACTGTTGTTGTTGTTGTTATTTTTTCAATTATTTCCAGTATAATTAGGTATAATCATCATTATAAATATAAATAGTGTTGGCAAGCTGTAATAGCATGACTTGGATTATTACAGGAAACTGCACCGTTCTCAAAAATTGAATTTTCCTCCCTGTGACTGCTGAGTTTTAGTCCATTGCCAAAATGATTTTTTCTTTTCTTGTATGTTTCTTTTCAGAATTTTCTCTATTTCAGTTTTTAATGTTGTGTACCACATTTGTGACCCCTGATACAAATAGGTGTATTTATCTTATTCAAAGGTGAGACTGTGTCTTGTTTTACAATCTTTAAACATGATTCTTTTCAAGAATATTGTTTGAAATGTTCCTGTGTAACCAAATTTACACCAATAGCTGCCATTGGGGAAAGAACTGGATAAACTTGTTTTTGGACTACATTTTTTGGACTACATTTTCCAAACATTGTGATTTAGCACTTTGCAACGGTGTGAGGTGCACTCATATACAGTGGTGGGCATTAGAAGTACAATTTATCAGTAGTTTACCACATATATTACTGTTCAATACATGTATTGAAATATTACAGTTTAGGCCCAACAAGAAGTACTACCAGGGAGATTTGTGGGATAGCTTCCTGGTGGCTGTCTATGAATTACAGTATTTCTAGGTAACATATGCTGGCACCAAAAATGTAAAATGGAGAACATGCATTTTCTCCTCAAATCTAATTTTGTCTCTCCCTCTCTCTTTTCTTCTTTCTTTTTGAGTGAAACAGTCTGGTGCCTTTGCTACCATTTGAAGGTCTGCTCACATGTTTGATAATGGAGGTCCACTTGCTCTCCTCCTCCATTAAAACTTTTAGTGTGCCTTCGTCCATATCGGGGGTGCCACTCTTGTCTTTCATTAGTGAGGGCAGCAGTTCTGACTGGTTCAAATTCAAACCTGAAGGGGATTATCTGGGGGTCTCAGCTCTGCAATGAACCCTGAACTCACCCAGCTCAAAGGTCATTAAAACAAAAACCATGATGACTTAAGCGTTAGTACAGCACGTTACAGTATCCTCATTAAGAAAAACCATTACTGTTAGTTTAAAGAAACCAAGCTGGGAATAATTAACCAGAGGTGCCAACAAATGTATGAGAAGAGAATAAGAAGGAAGGGGGGTAGGAAACGAAAATGATCCAGACCGTTCAATTGATTTCATTCATCAAAGTCTTGCCTTTCTTTTGCAAAAAAAAAAAAAAAAAAAGCAGAGGAACAAATCCATTTGTCTCTACCACAGAGTTACATGAAATTGGTCCTAGTGACCTATTTTTCGAGGTTTTCAACTCCCTGTGGTACTCGGCGCTTTTTGACTTCCGAATGGGCCTCCATTGTCTTTGTGGAATGGGCCTCTTTTCACTCGGCTCTAGGTGAATAAGACCCAATCCCAGGCCTTCGCATTGCAATACAGAAGCCATCATGAGAAAAATATTACCTAATTCCGAGTGGAGAAGAATCCTCTTTTATGGAGACATAATGACTTAAAGTTTAATCTCTTCCGCGCTGCCTTTATGAAAGGAGCACAATGTTCCATTTTAAGAAAGTTAAATTACACATTTAAATGGAGACGTGTAATATACTTAGTTAAAGTGGGTTGACGATGGCCGCAGTTAATCAGAGGGCGCCCCATTAAATTGGACTAAAGCGGTGCTTCCACAATCTAGCCGTTTGCAGATGAGAGGTGCTGGTGCTGGTGGAAACGGGGGTGGGGGTTGGAGGCGTCAGCTTCTAATCCCCATTCGTCCATTTTTCTCTCCGCCGCCGCACGCCTGCGTCTTTGCGCAAAGTTGTGAAAAAGACAGAATAGATTAAAGGTGAACGGGAGATTGACACTTCCCTCTCTCTGAGTCGAGGTATCTCACATCCCGCTGATGCACAACCCCTGCTCTGCACTTTATCGTCTCAGGAAAGGCAAGTTTGGTTGAAAGTTGGGAAGAAGGCAAACCCATAAATGGTAGTTTCCCCTTTCTACATTCACTTTTTTACTCCTGTTGCTGTGTGATGTCCACTGGTTGTCCATGGGCTTCCAGTCTTCATTTCAGCTCAGGTCTTACCTACTTATTCAGGGCCATTGGGTGGATAGTTATCCAGGTGGACAGCAATACTCTGCGTCAAACAGGCGAATCCATACTATGACAAAAATAATATTACTTTGAAGAACACTGGTCTCCTAATGCCATAAGGTCATAATTCAGATTCCTGATGACATTGTGGTGTACGTGCCTCAGTGGTGCGTGGCAAAACAGGAAATCACATCTTTGAAAGTGTGCGCCTTTTAATGCACCTCCGAAACCCTACCTCCTCACTCCAATCTTTTTCATCTTATTGAAAAGAATATTAATTTGATACTTATTTCTCCAGCTCAATTAGAGGATCATTCAGAAATCATCTCCTTCTGTATTGTAATCCTATTTTAATTTGAGAGGGTTTGGTTACATTACATTAGTCAGACGATGGGGCAGGTGAAGTCAACTAATTATCATTCAGGCTGAAAAAAAGGAAAAGATTTAGAGCCATATTACTCCTAATACAAGGACCTCATCTAACTTCCATCCATATTCTGCATTTTAAACATACTGTATATTTACATTGTATTTACATTTACATTGTACATTACAATGGTGTATATAATTACCACTATATTAATGGTGCTGATGTTTGTTTCTGTCACATTATTAAGAATCTGAGATATATGCAACATTTTGAAAATAAAAACTGCACCCAGCTTTAGCGTATCACACTTTTATTATAAAACCTAGTTATCAATACTTTCCAGTACTTTACTTCATGCTTTATTCATTTAACATGTGTATCTAATTTAAGACTCAAATGAGTACATGTTTGAAACTGAGCCAGTGGGAAGGTTTTTTGTTGGATTCACTAAGCCCAGACCAAATCAATGTCCTTTACAGACCTGATATATAAATGCCTGCCACATCCAACCAAACCCTTTCCCTGGGTTTTATCGTTCACACCTTAAAACCATAGGTGCCTTTTAACAGATGACTAAAACACCCATGCATGCATGACTAGCTTCCCTCAAGAATATAATAAAGTCACAGTGGCAGATAGCTACTGCACACCTGTGTAACTTGTCACGACTCCCTCAGTGTGGGATATCAGGTTTTGTGCTGGGGAAGGGGGATTTTTTGCGGTAAAAAGGGTGGAACAGGTGTGTGACAGTTGAGGGGAAAGCAGTGCAAAGTGTGGCACTCAGGGGACTCATCAGTCTTCCTGATGGTTGTAATTTACACGGGGAGGACACCCTCTCTTCCCCCACCATTTGTTCATCAGCGAGCTCGGAGTATAAGTGACTCCCCAACGCTCTAACCTCCTGTAACCGGAGCTCCGGCTCGGAAAGGTTCTGAAGCCTGAAAGTGCGCCGGGTCACCTGCGTCCTCCAGGCAGCCCCTGAGGAGCGGGCGGACACGCAGCGGCAGCGGTGACATCATCAGAGCTTCCTGTTCCTGGGATGCAGTTACTTACATGCGCTCCCCGTTGTTTCCACCTGAGATGCTTTTTGGAGTGTTTATGTTGGTAAAAACTTTGTGTGCGTCCATCAACTCCCTCTGCCTCTCTGAACAGTGGAGTTCTTTGCTGGCTTCTCCTTGCTCTCCCTCTGATTTTAACTTGGGAATCCTCTACAGATAGCATTGTCGGTGCTTATTGCATTCATTTTTGATTTGTACAGATGGATGAAAAAAAGTGAGACTTTTTAAGAGTGAATAGGGAATTACGGTCATTTGTGTGGTTCACTTTTATAGACTGTTAGTAGGAATAGGATCATTGCAGCAGTATACTTTGACTGCAGATCTGCTTTCTTCACATTGGCCCAGTGTAATCACACTCTTCCGCAATTAGGATTTCTACATTTAAAGGTGATCGCCATCTTTCTTAAATGCAGTTCTGCCTCCACATTCTAGTCTGACATATTGTATGTCCAGCTGTGATTGGTGGGGAAAATAACACTGAGCCCATGATCATTTGAGCCAAACATACAGGGCAGAGAAATACCACAACAAAAAGAGCGGAATAAGTTTTCACCAGCGATTTGCACAAAACATACAGCAGTCTGCTTATGAAACTGACCCACTAGCCCCAAGGCACACATTGATACCGCACACACATACACACTTTGCCATTGTTTTGGCTAACGGCTGCCCCCGCTCACCAACCACCCCTTCCGCCTTCCCCAACACCACCTGCCTAACGCTAGTGTGGTGCGCAGGGATGAACTGGAGCAAAGGACATGTGAGCCCTCGGTTAATGATGTCATCTCAGAGCCACGGGTGAGCCCCGGTGCATGAATGGGCTTCAAGCAGATTGACTTTCTAATAGGCCTCACCCTGGGATTAATATATGTCCTTTTAATGACAGGCAGCAGAGTTTCGCTTTTTAAGGCTTAATCTTGAGTGCGTTTGAAAGGAGGAACATTGGTTATCACATTCCTTGTATTTCACCTTTTATTCAGAAAGCTGCACTGCCCACTGCTGCGCATCTCCAAACATGGTCTTAAACATTGGGCAGGGGGATGGGGTTAAAGGATGGGGGAGGTGATGGTCTCATTTAAAATATTCAGCGGGGTTTTTTATGCATATGCATCTCATATAATTCTTACAGCTCTGATGCAATAATGATGCTTGGTTGCATTTTCAGCATTGGGGGAGATTGGAGGCGGGTGGGTGGGGGCGGGGTGTTGTTGTTTTTTGACAAGGAAGAAAGACGCCAGATACTCTCGTGTCCCCCTCGTTGGCGGGCACGTGGGCCCGGAATGCGGGGGCCTCTTGTGGCGCGCTGGCGATGAGTGGCAGGACCCGCTATCTCCGCCATCACACGTGGCTGACTGTGTTAATGGGTAATGCCCCGGACTGCCAGTGTCTTTGTTTGCCGGGCTGCAGCCATAAATATGCATGAGGGTGGGTGGGTGGGGGTTCACTAATTACTAGATTCCTATCATGAATATGTATAGCTGCATCTTTTATGAGGGGATTGGCTTAAACGTATCACAGGCCGGGCCTCCCGTGCCGTGCGGCATGCTTAATTTGTGGCTTCTAGAGTGTTTGACTTTGATGACAAGAGATGAGGTGGGGATAGGCTCCCTCTCTGAAGGAGTAGTGCCTTAGCGGTAGTTGGAGTTGGAAAAAGGGGGCCGCGTTTGTCGAGAGTGAGGCCCTTTTCCCAGAGAAGCAAAAGCGTTCCTGCACTCCTGGAATCCCAGCGGGGGTTGTGTCCACTCTCCCGAATATCATGGCAGACCCAAAAACCACACTGGCATTAAACTGCACCCATTTTTTGTCAGGCCCAAAAAAAAAAAAAAAAAGAGGCTCATCAATTGCCAGCGATGGTCTCATCCATCTAGGTGTCGGCGCAGTCTTGATCTCTCATTTCCCACTTGTCCGGCTGAATAAAACCCCCTGCTGCTCATATACCCAGTGCCAGGAGTCTGACATGAGGGCCTGCTGGTCGCTCATACAGACTTTCTCCATTAGATAGATAAATCAGGATTTTTTTTCTTCTTTTTCGTGGCTATCCATTTTGCCGCATCCCACACTTTAAAGTTATTATTAACCTCGGTGCACGAGGCCCAGTGCAATCTACGAAAAACTGGGACCTCTTATCTGCTGGGGTTGACTGCAAGAATATAATAGATCAATTTAAGTAGTTAAGAGTGGGGAAAAAGAACCACCGTCACTCCGCGTCTTTAACCCCTCTGATACCAGCAGGTACTTCCTCAGATCTGTGATTGGTCTGCAGATTTGCCCCGACTCACTATGAATGTCCAAATACCTCACAGATATGTGTGTTATATGACGCTCTCTGGTTGACATTTACTTGAGTGCAAAAACCATATTTGGTAAGAAAACTGACCCAAGCATTATTGTAATGACATTTGTTTTATCATTGGGAAGTCAGTTGGTTCTGCTGATAGCAAATAACCTTGGAATTACTGTGGTGGCACAGCACAGAAGAAAAACAGCCATTCTGATTTGTTCTTGAAGAGGTTAGGGTAAATATCTTTACATGGATCCTTGCTTCTTAACTAGATTGTGTTTATTGACCACCAGGCTGGCTCCTATTCTGCTTTCTTTAATGTGTGCGTCCCCGTTCCTCTGTTGACACATTTTCTGTCATTTTGCCATGGTCGGTGTTGGTCACCCCATATTGAGTTTATCTGTTTTCCAACAGCTGGCCCCCAAGTCCTTTGTTTCCTGTGCTGAGTCAATGTAATTTCTTCATTTTGCAGGGTCAGATCATATCTCTCCTCTCCGCCGGCTGCAGCTGAATAAAGACACCAGATGCAACACATGGTCACTGAAAATGCGCTGTGCCTAGCTCCCAGCATGCCTCAGTGCAACCACTGCAGCCACTGACAACTACTCTGCCTCTTAATTACTGCTACTACAGTCTGACTGCTAGTACTACTTCCCAGCCCTGGGCAGGGTTAACCTTACTTACTTAGTATGTCTACTACTCCTACTAAATCACATCAGCTGTAGTTACCGCTGTTACACATATAATGCCACTGCATGGTACGGAGATCATGTCTCCCATTATCCCTATCACTACTATCATACTATGGCACTAATGCTATAGCCACTGAGACAGTCTCTACTCACTGCAGTTATACTGGCACTACCCACTACTGGTGCTACTGCAACTGTACTTTGAGCTACTGGGCTCAAAGTATACATGGTTTTATAGTTTGACACCAAGTATGTATGTATATGTATGTATGTAATGTTTATAATCAAAAATCACTTTTTTTACCTGTCAGGTAATATTAGAAAAGTAGAAGTTGTTGAATGAAAAATACAG
This sequence comes from Megalops atlanticus, assembly GCA_019176425.1. Lineage (NCBI taxonomy): Eukaryota > Metazoa > Chordata > Actinopteri > Elopiformes > Megalopidae > Megalops > Megalops atlanticus. The sequence goes on from CM032879.1 coordinate 15,240,784, forward strand.
CCTAATTAATTTTTTTAAGAATACATCAGTCATGAAAGTGTGCCCTCGGCACCATCTGCTACTCAATTTTAAACTTTGAGGGGGATTTCCTTTCAAAAATCATTATTTTCAGTATGTCCATGTGGGTGAAGGCACACTATTGTTATTTATTCACACAGCAGATGGCCTTATCTAGGGTTATTTAATGACCTTATTTTATGTATTATCCATTTATACTTTTGAGTGTTTACTAAGGCAATTCGGGTTAAGCACTTTGCTCAAGGGTACAACAGCAGTGCTCCACCTGGGATTTCATCCTGTAACTTTCCGGCTACAAGCCCACTTCTGAAACTACAGCGCTACGCTGCCACCCACACAAGGCTCTCTTTTCAGTACGAGTCAGATTTGCAATTAAATATGAAAGATCCTGCTTCAACATTTTTTTCTGAAAGGAGAAGTTGACCTTTCAGTTCCTTTGAAAAGTCCTCTTTCACACCGAAAGACACAAAGTGTTAAGAGGGATACTGCATTGACAGCACTGATGCTCATTTCAAAACTTTTGAAAACAACCATACCGTGAAGTTCGCTTGCTTGGCATTTAAATCATGGCACAGTGTCTTTAAAAAATGAAGTGAAATAATATGGATGGATATGGGTATACATATAGGTATTTCCCAAAAACAATTCAATGGCCATTTGTTTCTGAACTGAAAAACTGACTGTGAAAGTGGCATTGAAATGTCCCTATACATATATGTGAGTTTGTGTGTTTGTGTGCATGCAAATAGCTTAATTTTACAGTTGAAACGGGCAGGATGCCACACACATCAATGTGAGTATTCTGAATGGCTGAATAGGTGTTTGATGTGCTTCTTTGTGATGAGTAGAATGGCATTGTCAATGCACTCTACAACATCCTATGGATTTCAAGTGCAAACCCCATTGAATAGATTTCTAAGTAATCAAAGCCATTTGTCATACACACACACACACACACACACACACACACACACACACACACACGGACACATACACGTATGTATGCACTCACACATGCAAACGTACAAGTGTGTGCAAACATGCACAATCACATGCTATGAGAACATAATTTTGCTTCATTACATTACAGTACCTGTACTTAGCAGATGCTATGATACAGAGCGACCAGCCTAGCTTTACATTTAGTTACATCACATTAGCATACCTTACACAGTACCTCTCCCAAGAGGTGGATCGGTCAGTAAGGCATTCGCTTAGTTTCGTTCCACCAGTGGTAGGGGTGGGTAGGTCAGCCAGGACTTCCGCATCTCACTGCCCTCAGGCTCCGTGGAGTTCATCAAGGTGCCTGTGAGTTGCTCAGATGATGACAGTGGAGTAGCGCCTGTCCTTCAGTGAGCATCTACCCTGCTGAAGTGCGCTGTGCAACTGTGGCACTGCTGTGTGAAAAATAGCTGCATGTGGGTGCATCAGACGATTGCATTTGTCTCACCTCGGTGCTCCTATGTGAGCACAGGGGCTGTTGCGGTGAGATGAATGTAGTTTACAGCTGGGGTCACAGAAGCAGAGTTGCATGAAGGAGAGAAAAAAAAATCACAGAAAATACTTCTCCCAATGGGACAGTAGCCTACCTGAGAATTAAACAAGCAACCTTTGGGTTATAAGTCCACTTACAGTTTCAGAAGAGACAGTGGCCCCACAAGGGAAGAATTTGTAATTTACTATAAAACCAACAATAACACACGTATGTTATATTTGACTATTAACCACACAACTATTTATTTATATTTAATATGCACACAGACTCTCTCCATCACTCTTTTTCTCCTTGGCACGCATACACACACAAAACACTGTGCTGTATTTCATTTATTTCATTTTTGCCTCTCTGTAGAGCGCCTCTGTCACCTTCTGAGGCCTTTAAGTGCAATTCCGGATGCCTGAATATGACTGTGAATGTCACACTCTCTGTTAGGGAAACAAACAGAGTCAGCCAGTTTCTCCAGCTTTTAATTAGAGACAAACGCTCTGGCTTTGGCCCCACGCTTAACTTTCCATGCACCAAAAGCATTTTATTAACTTCTTAATGCAATTAGTGACGTGTCTCACATCTGAAATAACAATCCCTCCCAAATCCATATCGGGGTACAATTGCTTCCTGGGTAAAACTAGACTGTTTTAGCCATAAACCCTTCAAGTTCCAGTTTGATTTCAGTTGAAATACGATGAACATATGGATAAATCGAGTTTTACATTTATTCTCTCATGAAAACAAAATGTAATTCAATTCCTGCTGCTTCAGGTCGATGAGCAAATATGAACAGAAGGCCAAAAGTCTAGTATTATTAATTTACTCGCTGTTTTAAATGAAGGTACAACTGCTGAACACCTCAGAATAGTTTCCACAGGTTCTTCTGGTTATCCATGGAAGAACGCCAAGTGTAGAAACCTTACTGAAAATTAGTGAGCAGATTCATTATCAGAGCAAATGAGTTTAATTCATTTTGTGTAAAGATTATTTTCTGTCTTGAGCCAGGTGGTTATATGACTGATCTTAGCACTGTTCTCTGACCTATGCAGTTTCCAAATTTTCTTGCTGTCAAGGTGAACATAACTTTACACATGATTAACACATCTCCCTGTGTCACCAATGCTGTCAGAGTAAAGTTCCGTAAATATTAAAGCTTCCTAATCGGATTGGTTATTTTACTCCATATTTATTATAGTGTTAAGATTATGACTTGGGTCAGCTAATCCTCACACAGTGGATTTTAATAGGATTGTTTTATTACTTTTTCATTTGTCGAGTAGATATTTTGTGGGTTGTCAGTTGAATGATCATTTCAGTTCCTTTTACTCCTTAAAGGGCAACCAAGCTGTTCTTTTACATTTAACATGTATAATTGGAACTTGACAATTTTAGCACAGGGGTTAGCTGGATGTAGCAAGCAGACACCAAGTGTATAGCCCTTTTAAGGCTGATAATGTGCTTCGTGTGTCCAACTAAACATGACCCAAGGGTTCCAAGCCTAGATGGCTTTATATAATGGCTACAGGAAAGGATGGACAGTTTAAAAATGCCTTCTGCTGTCACTCTCTAAATCTGCCTTGTACGTATTAACACCTCCCTCTGAACTAAACTTCACGTCCTGGCTGTATTTGGTTATTGTAGCACTTTGAAGGTGCCCATCTCCACACTGGATGAGAGTGTAGGTGGATGTTATGCTCTGTTTTTTTTTTTTTTTTTGTTTGGGGTGAGGTTTGACTTGTGATGTGATTGCGCTTTAGGCATGGATTACACCAGTCCTGAGACTGATTCACAGCAGTGCACCGCTTCCCGGCTTCCCACACTTCTCACACAATGCACGAATGGCCCCAATTTAGCTTATGCTCATGCGAACTGACATGTATACAAAATATAAGGCATTAAGTATTTTGTAGTATATATTGTTTTTTCCACATGGACAAATTCGATTACGGTGCCATTGTCTCTTCCCACCACAGGAATGTGGGCCAAGAGTCTGTAAACATGTAATGCAGAGAGAGAGAGAGGGAGAGATAGAGACGTACAGCAGGGAAAGAGAAGGAAATGGAATGAGAGAAGATTAGTTTGAATGAAAGAGACAGTGAAGGAGTGAGAGAGAGCCAGTGAAAGTAAGTGTAAGAGTGAGTAAAGGAGAGATTTCTGTAGAGACAGAAAAAAGAGAGGAAGCTAGAGAAAAAGGGAGGGAGAGATGGGGAGAAAAACCCTGAGAAAGACAGTGACAGACAGAGATAGAGAGACTTCATTTCTAGAGAAGAGTATCACAAGCACAAACAAGAGACAGCAGGAGGAAGGGATGGGAAATAAAAGACGGAAGGAAAGATTTGGCTTAACAGAGTCCCACATTTTTACTCTGACTTTGATAAAGATAATGCAGTAACTGCTGGTAGTTGTCAAACAAATAACTCAACATCCCCTCCCCACACACACATACACACACCCGCACACACCAAACAAGACAACACTGATGTCTCAGAGTGATACGGCATGTCATTGGCAGTATAAGAAAGGAATACGGCGAGTCTTGTCTCATCTGTTCAGCCGCGCAGCTGTCAGTATTCCCCACCTCCCCTCGTAGTACATTTTTCTCTCTGAAATTAGAGATATGAAAGCGCACAAAAAAAAGCCTGTGTTGCCACGTCACTCCCTGACAATTGTGTCTGGCGATCTGAAGAGAGAGAAAAGCCTGGGACGATTTCCAAAGGAAGGAGAATGTCAACTGTCAGTCTGCCTCGGACGGCGGAATCAGCGGGACCGATCAAGCCTCCGCAGCCTTGGGAAAAAAAGGCTCCTCTGCGGCGGCGGTGTTCTGCGCCGGGGAGCGCGAGCGCGCCCCGTCTGCTATTCTTGGAAGGGGGCGGCGGCGGCGAAGGCCTCCCCTCCCAAAGTTCTGACCTTTCTCTTCTGCCGCGCTGTTAAACCTCCTCTCTCTGTTTCCGTGGTGCGATGTTTAATTGTTTGTTTGGACACGACAGGTTCCTAGTGTTAAAAGCCCGGGCGCTTGTGTGTAATTCCCTCGCCCGGTGTCGCTGTCAAGTGCGCCCGTGTCAAACTCGCAGTTTTTACAAGCGTAAGAGCCGCTGATAGTAGAGGGGCTCCGCAGCGAAGAGCGGGCTGTTGAGCTAAATTAAAATGTTTACTGTTATGGGGGAACAAACCGTTCCTTTGGCAGGGGAACTGCTTGTTCATTTCCCCATGGTAGTTTTGTTATTGCTGGAAGAATAATGGAGGATATTGTTTGGGAGAGGGGGCGATAGAACAAAACTAACAGACAGAACACAGAAGGCTTGGCCTGAAGAGATTTTTCATGCCCTGCAGTCTCCATGCCTCGTACTGTATGTACCTGTTCATTTAGGGAGCTGTCAAGTTATGCAATAATGATGAGACTATGTATTTTTTAGCATTTGAAAATCCATGGTTCTTTGGACCTGATATAGTTTTGTCTGTGTGAGCTAGCAGCTGGTCTGAGACTGTGAAAGTGATGGAAGTGATGCTGTTGAATACAGGACATGCAGGGGTTGGTAGCCCATTGTGGTCAGGCATTACACCCTTCATATCTGCATCTTTTGTTTTCATTTTTTGAAAAATGAATGATCTAATGAAAACTGGATGATTTAACCTCCTTTATCCATTCAGCACCAAGCCCCCCCCCCCACCCCATCCCCTCCTCCCCATGCACGCACACATCCCTATACCCCTGGCCTGCCCCCAGACCACCACCCCCTCCCTTTCTTGGTGCATCCTGAAATAAATTTGTCTGTGATTATAAGCAAACAGAAAATAGTGAAAGCTCTGGCACTCGAAATATCATTATCAGATCCTGTATGCTTGCCAAAAAAGCTCTGAGCAGTCAAAACAACGTTCCCTCCCAGTGTATAAAATTAAAGATTTGTTAGTGTTTTACAGTGTGAATGATCAGATTACATGGAGAAGATGGCTATCTTTGTTTAAAGAAAGGGGTTTAAAGCTTCTTAAGTTAAGGTGGGAGCGGCCGTCAGTGATTCTTGATACCCCTCGGCAGTGCAGCTTGGCTGAAACCTCCGTTGAAATGACAAATCATGGAGAACCTGTTTCCATTCCATCAGATAGGGCAAGGTTTGCATGGACAGTGGTTCTGTGAAGTGCTTGCATACAGCTTAAGGGCACTGATATATACTGCCCTTCTCGTTCTATTTATTTGAAATTGGTAAAATAATCTTGTGGAGAACTTTGTTGAGATACAGAATTCATAGTGACTACCTTATTTAAATGTAACATTTTTTTTGTCTTGTGTGTGTAGAGTGATTCAAGACATCTTTGATGGTCATACACTTGCCAATAACCAAGTCTCAGTATCTAGCTCACAAAGCTTATTAGCATTGTAGCAATTAATGTAATTTACAATGCCAGAAAACAAACTGTTCTCACAATTCTTATTAGCCAGTACTGAAAATATACCCAAACACAGTATAAAATTAGTTTAGCTACGAAAAAGGTTTGGCAGCCAGCAGTAAAAACAAAGGAACTGGGATTAATGCTCACTCATATTCCCAAACATTTTTTTTCAGGGAACTGCTTGATAAGGTTCCAGATACCAAATAAATTACCAAAGCTGGACTCAGGGCTGACGTGACCGGCCAGATGTCCTCTGGTTGGCGTAGTAACTGGTGTTTTTGAGTATCCACCCTCATATGTATCTGTGGTGAGCTGTGGCCTTCCTGGAAGCTGTAAGTACAGAGAGGTGAAGAGAATAAGATGCTTTCCTCTGAATGTTGGGATAATAGCACTTCTGTTTTTATTATCTGGAATATATCAAGTTAATCACACCTCCATTTACAGTCCCTCCTTCCAGAGCTGCAGAAAAAAAAATATAGAAACTGGGAAAATATATATCACAGAGCTCGGGGTTGCCAGAGTTAGGAGATAAACCTGTTAATTTTTCATGGACATCCACCCTAATCTGTGTCTGCAGTGCCTTTAGTGTCAAACAGTGAGAATGATGGGAATTAATTAAAAAGGCCTCAAAGATTCACATTCACCAAAGAGGAAAAGTTAAACATTATACTGACACATGTTAATGTGTAATGTTGTGTTATGTTATGTAATGTTAATGAAAATACGTCACCATCATTTTACATTTCTTTACTTGTATATGTCTGAAAATACAAGCTTGCAGAGTTGCTAAAGGAATGAGGAAGGGAAGAAATTATAAAGCGTTCTTTCAAATACATTTATTTGGTTCATTCCAACTGCGTGGTGCACTGCAAAATTTAAGAGACAGGTGAATGTTGCCAAATATTTTTTTTTATTCAATTACTGATTCCTAATTCAAAATTGGAACTCATTATGATGTTAATGAAATAATTTAAGTTCTAATGAAACTGTACCTATAGTATACTGGTTTATGGTGAAAAATGTCAATTACACAGAGTAATGTATAAGCCTAATTGTACTTTTTTGCTGAAAACACACACATGCAGACACACATTTAAAAAAAAAATATATATATATATATATATATATATATATATATATATATATATATATATATATATATATATATATTTATATATATATATGTAACAATTATTTATTTTGTGGACTTTTTTCCTTTTACCCCACTGTTTAGGCTACTTGTAAATGGACAGAGAGAAAAAGAGCAATATGGTGATATGAAAGAAAAAATAACAGCATTGTAAGTGCTTTGACGCCTGAACCATTAAACCTGTCCCTCTGTGCTGTTTATATCCTGCCTTTTATCTTGCCAAGACAGGGGGAACATTCAGCAGTGGAACAAAAGTTGTTATGAACGGGCCTCGCTGTACATATATGTCTGTCAAAAAGGTTAATAATGGAGGTAATTATCCATATCTATTTACCCCATATATAATACACTAACATGTAGAACTCAGCATGCCCATTTAAGGAGAAAACTGTCTGTTGTTTACTTAGAAATTTTGAAACACTGGAGGTACTGGAGAGTGAGAGCAGATATATTTTTATTGCACTTTTTAAATGGGCTTAACAAATGGAGTGGTCTCTTCTGGGTTTAGGGTGATAGATTAATATTCTTTTAACCAATGTGCCTCTACATAGGAAATGCTGCTGCTGCTGTTGTTGCTTTTGGCAAGGTTCATACAAGACTTATGTCGAACCACAAGGAAAACATGTGCAACACCTTTATTTAAGAGCTCATTTTATCAAATAGCAAATGTAATTTTAATTGATATGAAGGTAAAACGTATTGCTCAAAAATGTAATATTTATTGCTTTAATAGTGCAGAGAAATGTTAGAATGTCAGGTTGTGTTGAATGAGATACTTGTTAAATGAGAACTGATGAGATTTCTGCAACCTTGTAACCTAGGTTTGTTCTTAAATTATCAGTCATTGCCAGTCTTCTGCTTTTAATATGATACTTGTTCACTGAAATATAATATTCAGTATATTTGAAATTAGGATTTGTGTATCAGATAAAAGTTATGTTCTCTGAATATCTTTTCAAAAATAACCTCCAGATTTCTGTTCCTCTATAATCTGGAACCATTAGTGGGAGTCATTAGTGTTTTAGTATTTTATATATAAACCAAAGGTGAGTGTTTGGTTGGATGTACAAGCATTTATCTAACACCTTTGTGAGGACCACCCATTTGGTGTGTGCTTGAGGTACCTTAACTAACACTTTCTTGGGGGTTCATTGTCATACACCTATTGTCTTAGCTTTAAACTCATATAAAGCTCCAGTTAGATACACGTGTATATTAAGTGACAATGGTAAGATGAAGTATATTATGTTTTTCAGAAAACGACCTCAGTTGTAATTTAATATGGCATTTGCTCAACAGAAACACTTGCTTTAGCATAGCTGGCTGCACTGTAACTTGACACGTAAAAAAAAAAAAAAAAAAAAAACGGAGAGAAAGAAAAACATTTGGCCAGCAAACATTCTATAAACAGCTGTTCTCCCTTTTTAGGGATTGTTTAGAAGGACGGGATGAGAAAATAAACATTCTCAAGGAGCCTTCGGCCCTTTTTAACAGAGAGCAAGCTGCTACTTGCTATCAGTGGCAGGCCTGCGAGGACATTGTAAATAGTGATATATCTTTACAAAGAAGGTCCCTTTTTTCGGGGTCCGGGTCAGACATGAGAGGCCTCTCTGAGTCCCCCCTCAACCACCCCTGCCTCTCCCAAGACCCTTGTACACTTTTTCGTCTGAGTCGAAGTGTCCCTGGAACCACATATCATGGCCCTGACACCTATGACAGTATAGAAATGTATTTCCTTTCTTTAACAAATCACAAATTTTGTGCACTTGTAGTTTATCCAGGCACAGTCTACGTTATTTCTAACTGTAGCTGAAGCATTTGAATATTGTTTTTATTTTCACTTGCACATATCTTTGCAGGTTTATGGATGTGAGAACATTTTTTAGATATATTAAATGGAAACACAAGTGGTTTTTCTGTTTGTATAAACATCCCTTTTAAGCATCATGGCATTCATACTTTGAGGCCATGTGGGAAAGCAGGCTGCCTTGTTGTACGGCAAGCGGGAGAGGCTTCATCACAGTAGTCCCTGGGTAGCGGCAGACTTCGGTGTCATTACAGAGGGGTTACTGCTGCTTGTAAAAAGCTTGTTAACACAAAGCCCTGTTCAGATGTTAATTGGCTAATTGACTAATTAATTTTTCTATAAAGGCATGTTGGGGGAAAAAAAAGCTTGTGCTAATTGAAACTGACTAATTGTTTAATTACGTCTAGAGAAAAAGGAAGGGGGGTGCGGCATGATATGGCAGAGTGACAGCAGAGGTGGGAGGCGGAGATCTGCGCCTTGTTGTTCCGTTTTATTTCTCCAAAGCCCTCCCTGCCCTCGCTTCCATGCCAGTGATAGGTATCTGATGCGACTCGGCAGCAAGGTGCCTGTTTATGCGCGATTTGCAGCTTAAAATGAACAGGAGAGTGTTTTGGTGCTAGTAGAGAAAGTGGTGCTTGCTTGTGCACTGCTTATGTATAGTGATGTGGGTGTGTTATGTTCAGCTTTCTCCCTTTTGCTTGACTCGTGACTATGTGTGTGTCAAATATGGATATTCTCCTTCAAAAATACACCTCAGAAACACTCCACCCAGCACAGCGTGCTCCACTGGCAGCTCTGATGCTTGCATTGGTGGGGCCTCTGCATGGTACGTTGAGCTCTGATAGAACTCCTGAGAGTACTCGGCTGAGCTGTAGGTCAGCTATACTTGAGGCGAGCTTGAGATGTTTCTATAGCAAATTCACCTGGGTTGACTACATGTTGGTCAACCCCAGAAACTTATCTAGATTTGCCTTGAGTGTAGATGAGTCAAGTGTGAGTAGGCAATTTAATGTATTCTCTCAAATTTGGGAATTACAAAAGCCCAAGCATCAGGATTTCCTCCTTGGTTATAAGCAACCCCAAGCATCTGGCAGGAGATCCAGGCTTAAAACAAATGTAATATAGTCAAGAGCAGGCTGTATCAGCTGTTCTTTTTTTTACTAATCATATTTCTGTCATTTTCATTGTCATCATCATCATGATCACCAGTAGCAGTGGTAGTGGTATTATGGGATGTATTAGTTGTGGTAAATTCAGTTATGCATTAGAAACAAGTTAAGATGCCCTAATCACTGTATCAGTATTACTGATGTTGAGACAACAAGTGAAAGAGACACAGAGAGTGAGGGAGAGAGCGAGAGAGAGAGATGCTAAGGTCCCATTTAATTACCCATCTTTAACTCTGTTTGTAATCTGTGTTGATTTATTGAGCAGTGTGAAAAAAATGGAACGAGCAGACATTGACAACATAGAAATCGGTGTGTGGAGCAGCGTCCACAAATTCAATTTCGCTCACCAGCTCGCTAAAAGACAAGCACAAATTAAATCGGCCATCTAGGAAGGAACTAATGAACGGAATTAACAATGATGCAACATTTTATATTGAGGCATATGGATTCTCGGCATGTTTGGCATGTGTACGTTCTGTATGCCTGCGAGTGTAGGGGGAAAAAAAGCAGTTTTTTAATCAAGAAATCCATTCTCCTTCTTAACCCCCTCCCTTTCTCCCTTTCCTGGGGTTCACTGAAAACAGAAGAAAAAATTACCCCCAAGCACTCAAACAAAAACATCTTGTTCTGGTCTAAATTGCTTCACATGCATGTTAATTGGAAAGAAATCCCTGCAGTATATTTTCATCTATAAGCACAGTGGGCACAGTTTTAAAGCCATTAATGCTGGTGGGTAAAGTGTAAAAATCGGAGGTTATCTGTTTTTGTTACTTAATTGTAAGGCTGATAATATCTTGAAGCTCGTCAAATTCAAGTAGTATACTCTGCAAATTACCTCCTTAATCATGGATGTTCAAGTCTCCACCCCCTGAAAAGAGTCTAAAATTTCAGAGGAAAGAGATGCAGAATTCAAGAATTTATGCTGGGATGATCTCACAAATTTAATTTTCATTATTTAAATTTTTCATTGTTGGTAGATTGTTGGAAAAGCTTTTCAGATACACTGTGTTGTCATATATGTTTGCATTTTACATGATAGTATCAAATGTGATAATAAAGACCACACCATTGATAAAGAGTTTTTCGGGAAAAAGGGGATATTGTTATGTAGATGTGTCTAATGCACCATTTGAGTAAATATCATTTATAACGAAGATATTGTTTTCCACAAGGTTGAGAACACCCATTTTCACATCAATGTCTTAGCAGACTACAGTAAAATGAGGTATTTTACCATAGTGACAAGCAGCATCTGAAGCTGTCAGTTAAGAGGGTGGAATGCATTGTTTGTATGATTATTATTTTCGCTTCCACACGGGCAGAGTAATCAGCTATTTATGAAGGTGTTTTTTATCTCTACTCGTCCCAGAGGAATCTGCGCCTCGCTAAGAGGGAAAATGGGCGGCAAATTAAAATGCCGGCCTATCTGATCAGACAGAGTCATTTCCCTTAATAATCACATTAAAAAATGGCCACTCTTCTCACCGGGAGAAATTACAGGGCTAAATAGCAACATTATTCATCTGGAGTGAAGCCGAGGTGTCTTTAAAGAGGTAAACCAGTTTTTTTAAACCCCTTGCATGGCCTCCTCAATTAGAAATATATATGGTTCTCATTATCAAATACCAGCTTCGCTCCTGAATACCTCTGTGTCTCAGGCACACCCAGGATCACACACATGTTTTGTTAGTGCGGCTTTTCACCTGACAACAGCATGAATTTACAGTGGGGAGGGGCACAGAGGGCCCAGTTTGACCCCTGGCAACAGAAGATGTCCTTTCTTGCATGTGGGAATCCCTGCTTGGCTCAGTTCCTCCCCCCTCTGACCTGCCAGTCAGCCTCTGGATGGCCATTCCTACAGGGCAGACACGGAGGTTTAGGATTTCTGTCTGATCCTGCGACGCATATCAGCCGTTAGAGATGAAGTCACTGTCTGGAGATGCGGGGCCAGAGGAGACTCCCATTAGAGAGCGGCCTCTCTCATTTGTAGATTTCCCGTCTTTTTCGCCCATTCAAAGGCCAATTGTGTAAAAAAAAAGAAGAAGGCAGGCTTTTAAATGGTGACTGTTTCCATTAACAAAATACCTACAGACAGAAGGAATCTGGAGGGTAAATATTTCCTTTTGCCGCATTTCTTTCCAGTTGTTTTTGGTCCTCCCCCGCTCAGGTGGATTTTCTCTGAGAAATTACGGCTCTATTTTTGCAATCTCCCCTAAACCGGCCCAAGCTTTCAAATTACATCCGAAAGGATGTGGGTTTGAGAGCCAGCCTCACCTGCCTTCATATCTGTGGAGTGGAGCTCCTGGCCGACACAATCCGGTGCTTGTGCTCCACTGTAGCTGGATACCAGCCATCATCGCTCAGCAGTGAGACTGAAGACGGGCCAGGACCTCTTCCTGCAGCCCTCAAACTGTACCGTGTGTGTGTGTGTGTGTGTGTGTGTGTGTGTGTGCCACCTTTAATGTCTGTGTACTATATGTGTGTGATCCTCTAAAAATAATCCTGCCAAAGGGCAGTGCACTTTGGATACAAAACAGAAACATGCATGTATTACACACCCTGTAGAAACTGTATAACCAAATATCCGTATTAACAGTTGTACAACCAGTTTAATTCAAATGGCAACATGCAAGATGTGTGAGTTTCTTCACTGAAAAACACATGTCTAGATGTGTTCACATTTTTTATTTCAGATTTACACTACTTTAACAGCAACATCAGTGGTAAAGACACTTCTGCAACATTGTAATGATGAGTAACCAGCAGATAGTCACTACTGGGAAGGTGCTGCATTCCATGCAAAGATAACTAGAAACAATATTCACTGCTACTGGGGAAAATATTCTTAACCCTTGTGATCAGGCACATTAGCATCTAATGAACTTGAGCTGAGAACATATCTTTCCTAGAGTAAATAAGGGTGTGTATAGTGAGCTTTACATGTTTGGAATTCTGAATATGTGAGTTTTTGTGTTTGTTTTGGTGTTTTCTTACATGTGACCACCCCTCTCCACAGTACTGTCCTTGTGTTATTATCAACATGTCGCAGCTTGCACATGTAAATATCTTTGTTTATATGTGTATGCATTTGTAAATATGTGAGTATGTCTGTAAATGTATTTATAAGTGGAATAAATAATGTGTATGTAGTCCTTATGTGGACTGATGACTCAAACCGTACACAGGGCGCATACCAATCTGTGGGTCTATTCCTACTGGAACATTAATTTCCACCCATATTTCCATCTTATTAGTGTCCAGCTATACCCAGGACTAATTGAACATTAAATATAAAGAATGTTAATGAAAATGTCCTTTATCCCTGTTAAACTGTGCCTGAGACTGCATTTATTAAAGGGAATTAATCGGAATTCATCCTTTCTTGAAGTGAAGGAGATATATGCGCATATCTGTTCTCTTCTTAGTGTGGAAATTAAGGCAAATTTTAATGTGAGGTAAATAGCAATGATCTAATTGTTCGCCTTTCACAGAATTCCTGCATTTCATCCCAAAGTCCTGATTTTCCTGTTTGTGACATCTGTGCAAATGTCCCAGTAATATTTAATACTTCAAAATTGTGAATTGGTTGGAAAAGTTGGTATCAATAGGTGCACGTGCGGTTAAATGCATTTGTTGCAGCAGAAACACAACTGATCCTATTTTATGCCTACTATAAATGTATACATCTATACTCTAATGTACTACATTGTGGTGCCTAAATTGAATTCCCATAACACACAAATATATTTGTTGTGATGAGACATGAATTCAGAGACATGTGAATAGGAATGACCTTTGACACCGAATTTTATAATACATATTGTAATAGTTACAATAATATCCTTTACATGCAGTGCTCTCTCTCTGACACAGACCTTGGGATTTGACACTGTACTGTCACACTAACATAGTGCTATCAGGCCTCATTTTTTGATATGTACAATTGTATCGTTTTGACACAATCCCCTCAATTTGATTGCTTCAGTCATCTTGCTGCAACTGACATAGTTCCCTCGCTTTGACTGACAATTTTGTCACTTTGATTGACTCTGTCCTTTCCTTGTGACTGACACAGTCCTCTTGCTATACCTGACATAGTTCTTGTGCTTTCATGGACACATTCCCCTTTCTTTGCCAGTTTTGTTGGTCTGACTTACTCTGTTTTCTCACTTGGATGGATACAGTCCTCTTGCATTGAATTGCACTGTTCTTTTTTCATTGTGTTCAGCACAGTCCTCTCACTGACATCGACTCTGTCTTTCCACTGTGACTGACACAGTCCTCCAGTTTGGACTGACAAAGTCCTCTTGCTCTGTCACACTGACACAGTTCTGGAGTGAGCAGTCTCTGCAGCACATCTCTTGTTTCAGTACCAGATCCATAAGTAGCTGCATCTCTGACAGTGACATCCAGACCCCTGTGAAGGCTCTCAGCCTCTCTCCCTCTCTCAGCCTCTTCTGGTATTTTGTACTTTCCCTTTTTTGAGATGCATTCTCACTAGGAGTGTGGGTTACAATAATGGCGAACAGGCAGAGGGGAAACAATAGAGGGTTTGGTTTCATTTAGATGAAAGAAAAATGATAAGAAATTACATTTTGCACAGTCTATACGGTCTTCTCTCCGCCATCTTTCATTAATGTCTCACCATTGAGCCAGCAGGAGCAGGGTTAAAAGCCATTTAAGGAGAACCAAAGAAACAATATGCGGCCAAAAGACAATAAATAAGATTTCATGTGCATATTTGTAATTTAACATCAAAAGGCACTCCAATATAGACCTCTACACTGGCTATACTTTAATGAACACCCCCCCCTCTCTTAATCACATTCAAATTGGTTAGTGTTCAGAAAATAGAAATATGTATTAGATAGCAATAAATTTTCATCATTGGCTAAGCCTGCTGCTTAATTGTCCTGTCCCAGGGCTTTGAAATTTCATTGTTCGTTAGGTGCTTAAGTCCCCCATCTCATTTTGTCTCTCTGACATTAGTGCTGAGGGCCCTAATACTCTAATAATTTGAATGGGGATTTGCATGATAGAGCGGGGAGCATTAAAATATAGAAAAAAAATGAAAAAGGGGAAACAGCTTCTTTCATTTCAAAAGTCACTTTGTTCAAAGTCAAATCACAATATTTAAAGATGCACTATCTCTTTTTCCCAGGATCGGACATCAGAGCTCGTTAGCCATTTTCCCCCTCTCTTTTTTCCCCACTGATATTTCTTTGTTTTGTTGCTGCCGATATCATGTTCATTTTCTGTGAGAACTGAGAGATGAAGCAGCTTTGTTTTACCATCTGAAGAGGTCACTATGGCCCTCCTGTCGCTCTCTTTCTCTCCCTTTTCCCTTCTCTCTCCTTATTCTCTGACATCCGAGAAAGTTGTTGCCTGTGCCCTGTTCTGGTGGTGAGGGAGGTGGGGTGGGGGTGGTGGCAGTGGTAGGAGACTCATGTACCAGGTATGTGCCAAGTAATAAAGTCCAAGCTACGCCAGTCAATCCGAATGTCTACCGCTTTAAATTGCACAATATGTGTCAGCATTGGCATTTTTTCTTTTCATTTTTTTTCATTTTAAAAGAAAAATGTCTGGAATTGCTATTTTGTTTTTATTTCACAAAATATATATTATTTATTTTCTTCAGTAGATTCTTTTCTTGAGTGTGGGTTTGGAAATGTGAAAAAATAACAGAAATAAAAAGAACAAAAAAAAAGAAAGTTATTTTTTCAGTCCACAAGCTGGCTAATTCAGCAAAAGTGTAACAGTCTGCACGGCAGACATGCCGTCGGAGCTGTCTGCTGAGAGAATTAGCTCTTGGCATTGGACCTGGAGTTGGTATGCAAGATTACTACACAGCAGTGTGTTGGAACTACACCGTGAAAATAAAGGGGAGACTTCTTTTCTTTTCCTCCCCAAATCATTGTCCCCCAATGTTATGCATGGAGCTTGATTGGCTACATCTTGTTTCCCATTAATTCAAGGATTTATATTAATTGTTTTTCTCAGCTGAATACAATTTGTCAAAAACAATGACAATGAGGTCCACGAACCGCCATTATTACAGAATCATTTGAATAATAATTAAAAAAAAGAGGAAAAAAAACTCCATATGCATAACTTGGTTCTTTTTAACCAGCAAAGCAAAACAGCCTTGCATCAAAGGTGAGATTTACAAAATTAATTTATTATCTTAATGCCCTTCAGCTACAAATTAAACTGTGCCTCTGTCTATTATTTGACTGACAATTAATTTTTCCTGGCACTTTTCAAGTCACCTATCACTCACAGTTCCACAAGGCTTAAGAACTTCCAGGGAAGCAACACACTTCCAATTCTCTCTTTGACCACCAGCAGCAAATCAATAGATAACAATCAGAAATATATCAGCGTTGCACATGAACAGTTGCCGTGGACATGCTCAACAGTGCTTTAAAAATGCACTGATGCGCAAAGCAGTGTTTCCCAAACTTGGTCCCAAGTCAGTCCTACCAACTGACCAGACAATCAAGCAAGTAATCCATCAATCAATTAATCAATCAGTGAACAATTAATATATCACCGTCTCTGAAACAGCTGCCATACAGCCTGTTGCAGAAAACAATCACATCAGAAGCTCTTTAATAAATATCAGATATTCGTTCCTCTTGGTCCACTACACATATTTTCAACATATTGTGGCCTGAGGAGGGAAGACAGTTGTGAATGGGTAATTTAGATGATTGATCAATTAACAGCTCATTTAATTCAGGGAGAGGAAAATTTGGCTGGAACGAGAAAGAACCATACACCGGGAGGCCCCAGGTCTGAATGCAAGAATCTGTGGAGAAAAAGAATTGGGAGAGCGCTGAGTCATGTGCACTAACAGTGGCCAGTGTCTGTCCGACTGTCTGTCTGCTTTGTGGTTTGGCGATTATTCCCAGTTGTTGCTGCATAATTTGTCGGTAAAGAAAAGTTTGGCGGAATTGCCACGCAGTGGTGTCGTCAGCTGGAAACAGTTAGAGAGGTCGAGAATTGTGCTTTTGATAATGAACATAGCTTCACTGCAAATGGAAGACTCCTGTGTGAGGTGTCGACTCGGTCTTTGTAACTGGAAACAGAGCATTCTAGTTGTTTTTATCCAAATACTCACATGTACAACTAATTTCAGATGTACTCCTCCAAGTAAAACTGTTCACAGTTTTGTACAAATAGGAAAGATGTACAATAAAATGATTAATTATTTTAAGTATGTAATCTACATAAAATGAAGTATATATCAATAGATTTACTTCCTTGATTCTACCTTTATATGTGGATTGGTGACTTTAAATTGTCCAGCACTGATTGAGTGCTGCTGTTAGTCAATAATGCTGTGCTATGTAAACTTAAATGAGTGGACAGCAATGATGCCTGATTTAAAACTCTCAAATGGAAATTTTGCTAGAAGTGGTTGCTGTCAAGTATTTGCCAGCTGTAATTTCAGAATTTGAACCAGTCAGACTTACTGGTGCAAGGCAGGTAGTTTATTCGCCAATCAGTGTTGAAAACATCGGTCTCTTCCTGGCTCCCTGTGTCCCCACTTCACCCTCGCAACAGACAGGGGTCTAATCAGTTTATTTACTGCCTTTCTTGCATCTTCTGACAGCCTCCTCCAAACAACTTTTCACTGTTAAATTGCAGAGCTGCCACCTGCCCACTGCGCCCCCTCAGTGTTCGTGTTTGGCGCGGGGCGACAGGGTTTTCAGCGATAATCAAACAAACAGGGGACTTATCTCTGGAGGAGGGCTCGACCCCACCTGCTGTGTGTGTGTCTGATGCTTCGAGTGTGTGCAGGAAGCGGGCCCGCAGAGCCACACCGCCTCACAGGTTCAGACGGGCCCCATTTCCATCCCTGGCACCCGCTGTCGGCCGACGCGGAGGGAGCTGATTTAAGGAAGCTGGCATGAATGTGGAAACAGGCGCTAACGGTTCACCTTGAGTCCGTGACGGATGGCGTGTGTGGAAGTAATGAACTCATCTGAAACCTACTCAGCCATTAGACACAGAATTAACATTAAATCTAATACATATTAGTCTCTACCTATTTCTCATTGTTGAAGCCTCTTTCTGGTTTATGCACACTGGTGCAAATTGATTGTCAGTTTGTTTTTTTTTATTTATTATTTTTGGGGTGCTGCAGTCATTTATGCAGCTTTGATTTTTTTGTCATCAGTTGTCTGTTAGTGGTGGTTTGTCTTGACTCTCCTCTCTAAGCTCATTGTGTATTGCTTTACATCATAATATGTGATGAGAAATGATCCCATCCCCCTCATAATTAATGTGAATATGTCTCAGTAAACCACAACTGTGCCTGCCCACCAAGACTTGTTTATTTCCCCACTAGTGTTTGTTATTACTGTGTTATTTGTAGTGAAGCACCCTCCCTTATTAGTTTGCTTGAATTCAGATGTGATATCATGGCACATAGAAAGGACCTCTCATTTTGAGGTCACCCCAGCTTTATTACGGGGTCCGAGATAACGAGCCAGGGTAGCCTGACCCCTTAACATCCATGATTTAACAGCAGGGCAACTGGTGGCAATAAACACAGAAAAACACAACAACAACCACTCAAGAAAGGCTTGAATATTGGCTCATTTTATATGGCCTGTGTTTAAAAGATAAACACCTCCACATTAGGGTGAATGAATAAGCCCTTAATTAAAAGCTGTATTTGAAATGGCAATAATTGCTCCTTATTAAACATTTCAGCAGAAGGTGTGTGCACTGAGTCCTTTTTAATTAATTGATCTGAAATAAGTAGAAGTGTTTAATTTCATGTTCATAAGGGATATCCATTTTAGCTTTGCTTCAACCGCTGCAAGAAATATACATTATTGGAGAAATAAAAAAAGATTCAAGTAAGGCTCTATACCTCTGAATAAATGCCTTCTGATAAAAAATAATTAATATAGTTCAACATATGAATCAATGTAAGTTAATAGGTAGTGAAATCTGTAGTGCTTTAATTTAACCATCATTATAAGACTCTGTTGTACTTTTGTTTGACTCTCATGTTAATCAGTACTCATGTATGGAAGTTAATGGAGGCAAGTGGTTAAGAGTTAGTATTTATTCTTTGTCAAAACATTAGAATATAATCTTTTTATCAGCGGCTTTGCAGGTGTTTTGGTGAAATTTGTGTGTAATTAATGTGAGAACCCTGTGAAAATGCACATTATTGTTAATTTCAAATGTGCCAAAACTTTAATACAACAGCAATCACTTGATACATACTCAGCCAATCATACCCACTCTATCTGATGAGCAAACAGAACAAAAATGAGAGTACTAAAAATCCTCCGTCTGAAAGATAACCTCAAAATTCAACCTCAAAATTCAAAGAACATTTGCATTCCAGCACTGGGAGGGAGACAGGTTGCTCTACATTTGACATGCACGCAGTATGAAAAAGCGAAATCACATAATTTCTGTTTGTGCCTTCATGATGCTGAATAGCAGTGAAAGATATAGTTCCCAGGTAGGCAGCTGTTCAAATCAGAACTGAAATCCGTTTCCTAAGTATTTTAAATAGCAGTCACTCCTTAGCTTTTACCCTTGCCTTCTTTTTCCTTTCCGTAAATGGTAAAAAATAAAAAAAAAATCACGAGCAAAAAAAAAGTAAGTTTTCTTTTACAGCAAAGCCATGTCACACAAGCAGAGCTACAGAAATCCCTTTTAAGGGGAGGGAGAGCAAATGTTTTGAATCTGGAGCACCTTTTCAGTGACCATTTGATAGCTCAACGTTCTGATATGGTCACTGTGTGTCCACATTTGGAGAGATTAATGGCAAATACAGTTCGCATGACCTTTTCTCAAAGAGATGGAGGTGAAGCGAGTCATTAATGTTTCTTATGGGGTAATTAACGACACCCCCCCACCCCCACCTCCCTGACAAAAATGGCTGCCTGCAGAATGGAAGTGATCATTTAATTAGGCTTATGTGCAAGCCTCGTAATAGCCAAAGAGAGGTGTCAGATTTTAACTGCGGCTCTAAATTATAAACCCTATCACCGCGGAGTATTTGAATGGCATTCCTTCTTTTATTATGGTAGCGATATTAGAAACAATTAGACAAACAGCAGCAACACATCCTTCTCTCTCACATGCATGCACAGGAGGATTACTCTGACAACAGATAATCTGTTCTCGTTTTACCCCTGAAAAACACTTTCTCTACGGCCATGGTTTGGAACTCTACTCCTTTCTATAAAAATATAAGAAATATGCACACCCCTGTCTTAGGTATAATGGTATAATTTGCACCAATATAAGCGTGCTTTGGGGAAAAAAATAAAACTTTTAAACACTGCTAATGTAATTGTTTTCAGAACTATATTCTGTAATTAATGTGGGTGATTTTTGGTTATTACACATTTAACTGTATTTGTCCATCCTGATAATTAGTAAATACAGTGGAAGCCTGTGTGGCCCAACTCTGAAGTTCCACAGGGCTTCTACTTTTGCCAGTCCAGGTGTCTCTCCTTCTGGATTAAACTCAGTGTAATTGGTGTAAACCCATTCACAACAGTTGGAGGAAATCACTCACCTGCACATCCATTGTGATTTCACTATTTTACACTACAAAGCCCTTGCAAGACCTCCACTTGCGACCCTCCCTTTTCAGTGTGGAGAATCTTGAACAAGTGCAGCCAGGACCTAAACTGCCATCACTGAAGCACCTTCAAGCCAAGTGAGGTACTGTTCACAAAAACAAAGATTATGGTTCACTGCATATCCACAGGATACTGGCCAAATCAGGGTAGCACTGACAGGATACATGAGAGACTTGCTGTGGCAAGTTTTTTGGTGACAGAAATTACATAGGAAAAAAAAAACACACTGGTTTGATACATCTGCACAAACTTGATGCCTGAATGATAAGTCTGTGATAAGGGTATGTAATGTGATGGTGCATTGTATGTTCAGCGGTAACTTAAGAGCACGCTGGTGAATGTAAAGACTGGGAACACAGTTTGGAGCTGGCGGACAAGGGTGGCGCGAGGAGGGTACGCCGGGGCGCTGCACCCGTGCACGTGGTGGGCGCTCCCTGTTTGTCGGGCCCTGCCTCTCTCCCGTGGCGGGCGTGGTGTGATTGATGCTCCCGGTTCACAGCCTAACTTCATTAGTGAAAATGTCAGCCCTGGCGCTGAAACAGACACTGCTGCCCGGGCCATATTTTACCATTTCAATCTAATTGAGCTCAGTGTTAAAAATGGATGAGCGCATATTAATTGTTCCTCAGTGTGGGATATCTCATGACAAAGAGAGACCTTTCCTGCTGTGCTTTGCCGTGGATTCTCATGTCTATATATCCTGATCTATCAATATCCTTGTTGCCCTGTGGCTAAAGCGAAGCCCCTTTGTTATACTGTATTTAAAAGTCAGCTAGGATTTATGACAGCCAGCTGCTAAATGGTGCAGCGAAACAACCTTTCACAAACCTGGAGAGGACACTCTGATGAAATAGTTGGTATTCATCAAAACATTGCCTTGCTTGCAGTTTCTTATGTACAGCATGTAACATGGTCATTGTTAATACTTTTCATTTCAGTTTTATTCTTTTCGCAAATGGCGTTGTCATTATTATTATTATTGGTAGTAGTAGTAGTAGGAGTGGGAGAAGTAGGAGTAGTAGTATAAGTGGTAGTATGAGTAGGTTTAATGTTACAAGTGACATTTTGTGTATATAAGACTGCCAGTATAAAACAGAAAAAAGATTTGCACTACTAATACACTAAGTTGTTTTACAAAAAATTACATTAAAAATCAATTTAGTGTTATTGAAATACAATAGAATCTCTCTCCGTCTCTCTCACACACACAGACACACACACACACACACACACACACGCGCGCTAACAGAAGGAAGCTCAGAAAATCTCCCAATCGTTTCCATTGCGTTCATCATTTCCTCCGGCCTGAAAAAACAGCAGGCATATGGAGTCGATCTCCTCCAGCTTTGCGCTCAGCCCCTGGGCCCGCCGAGCGTGCGGCTACCGAAACCGCCCCGCGCCTCTGCGCTCCCCTTCAACTCGGCCGTAATGGGCCCGCTTACGTGTGTGGGCAGGGTGTGCAGATTGAGCGGTCTGTGTCTCGGCCTGTAATCGTACACTTTTTTCCCCCCCTTTTCCAAGCCGTTTCTCTTTTAGCTTCGTCGGATTTCTCTGTTTTTTTTTCTTTCATTCTTTTCTTCTCCCTCTCCTTTTTTTTCCACTCAATTTGGCCCAGCTGTGAAAACCATCCCTTGGCCAGCGCTGTCTCGCAGGTTGGGCCTTGCAGTAGGTGAGGCGGGGAGGCCTCCCTCCGTCTGGGAGACAGTGTGCCTAATGCACACCACATGTTATTGTCTGGAAAACAACCTTCGCCGAGCGGGCTCACCGGTCCGTCCGAGTGGAAACGCACCATTAGTAATGTAACAGGGTCAGTTATGCACTCACTTACGTCGAAGACAGCCCCTCTGAAGTTCCCTTCTAAAAACAATGCGGGCAGATTGATTTATGACCTGCACCTCAATCTGATTTGTTTAGTTTTTTTTCTTTCCTGGAATCATCGTTCTTTGTTTGGAGCTGCAGAGATGGGGGTGATGCGCGTTCAGAGACTCTGTGTTTGTTCATAAGAGCGTGTCAATGAAATATCAGAGCTATTCAGCATCCAGCTGAGGGCTGAGGAATACCACGCTCTCTGTGTTCTTTGTTGTTTCTAAAATAAGTGACATTACTGGGTTGTACGGCACAGGTGTCCATGAGCACAAAAAGAACAAGAACGGAGATTGATTTACCAAAACAACAACATCAACATTAATTTCAATATCAACGGGACTATATGCAGCTGAGTCAATCTGCAATGGCAGTGGTTTTCAGGTAAAAGGCCTTGGAAGGATCTGGAAGGCTGCGGGCCCTGTCCTTACACACATGTACATGACCCCACTGTGACCTTTCAGCTGAGGGTGTAAAAGCTGTACCAAGGCCTGGTGATTAGTGGGTTCCGCTGCCTGTGTCGGGGTGAACGTGTGACCATCCCACTGAAATGCAGCAGCTGCTGGGAGCTATCTGAACCCCTCCCTCTGCAAACAACGAGCTGTCGAGAAAGTAATTGCTGTACTGATCTATCCGCCACATGGCTCTTTAAAAGTTATATTTGCTCACATTGGAAGCCAATGCTCCCAATATGCGTATTCCCCCCAAACTCGGAAAGAAACGTTCATTAAAATAAAGTGAGAGAGAGGGACCAGACTGCAAGAGCTGGGGGAAAGGAAGGGGATTTTTTTTCTGATTTGTGTGTCAATGCCAAAAATTAATTATAACATACCTTCACTGTAGTGTAACTGGTTTTGGATGTGTGGCTTGAAAAGTGCTGTACATTAAGAAAGAACAGGCTTCTTATAAGTGGGGCAGTTTGGAATGGCATGGGACAAACAGTGCTCTGTGAAATAAATAAAAGTCCACACGCTGAAAGGAACCAGGCATTGCCTTGATTTATTTTGGGATCGATTAGTTAGTTTTTAGTTGAGTTTTAGTCGAGACAAATGGCAGTAAAGTTTCCTCCTTTCTCAAAGGACACTGAAGAGAGCGATGCTCCAACATTGGCTCATTCATTCACTGTTCTTGAACCTGTGACAGGGTGCAATAAATATACCACACTCAATCACTGCCAAAGCAGTTAGTGAATTTATGCTGATATGATTAATTCAAAATAGATGGTTAAAATTAGAGCTGCTTTCAGTCTCAGTGCTCAGACTGATTCTTTCCTTTTCCTCAGATGGTAGCGCAGCATGGATGTAACAGAGTTAAGGAGAGGGGGGAGAAACAGACAATAAAAACAATGACAAAGTCCTAATCCACTGATCTTTTGGAAGAGGAGCACAAAGGTATTGCAATGTCTGACAAGCGGACTCTTGATGTCTGTGTTAAACCAACAACAAGTGAATCAGCTCTTGGAAAAAGTCAAACGAATGGGAAAAATCAATAGGGACAAAGTTTTCTTTATTTTCCATTAAGCCCTTGTCTATTGAATCTGGACTGTAATGATATCAATTTATCGGTGTCAGTTGGTGTGCCGGAATCATTAACATCCCCTCCTCGCGTTGTCCCAGTCCACAACGCATACAGAGGGACACCAGCAAAAGATTTCTCACCCAGTTGAACTGATGAAATATTGACCAGTTGCTGTAGGATCTAACCCTATTGATCTTAACTTATCCAGCTGTTTATATCTGAACTAAAGGTTTAACATCCATTGATTTTTTTGCGCAGCGGAGTTCTCAAGGTGTTAGCCTCTGCTTCCTGCTAATTGGCTTAAACGGGGGCCAGGAATCGATGCGACCCAAACGGCTGAATTTGCTGCCTTTTCGAGTTTCCTGCCTTTCAGAAACAAATGATGCATCTTCTTAAATACTTGTCTGTTTCTGTCCTTAGTCAGGTTGCAAATGCCTTTTAAATTATAAAAGATTTTCTTGTTACTCTCAGAACCTACGTGTCCATTGGAAACCCATTTGCTTTTTTATGTTCTCGGTCACAACTTTTATGGCATCATTTTTTACATATGTCCATCACAAAAAATGGCATGCGTTTCAAAGGTAAAATGTACCAAAAGTGAGATTTTATTTCTTTTCAAGCATATCAACATACGCTGAAAAGCCTCTTTGTTCAACAGTGCATTTGCACTTTGTGTACACTGGGTGAAAATTGGCTTTGTCCATGTTAAACTCAACCTCTTCTTCACTGCCTTTTGTCGTTTTGTGTTTTGCAGAGAGCAAGTTACATTGCAGGCTTTAGCCTTCTATCAACAATGTCCACCCTATGCCTTTCATATACTAAGCCATAAACCTCCATGGCTTTGATTTTGAAGGTTTTTATCCAAGGGCCTCTGTTTTATTGGTAACCTTAGTGTATTTTTACCTTGAGTGGAATATGGCAAACATGCATGAGTGCACATGGACGTACACACACACACACACACACACACACACACACACACACACACACACACACACACTCATACATCCACATACAAAATCACATGCATTCTTTACAAAAGCACACTTTTGTCCCTTTCTGCTGACTGCTGAAGGATAAGGAGAAACAGATTAAAAAAATTGACAAAAACTGTGGCTTTCTTCTCCCTTTTAAAGCGTCTTGTAAAATGCCCATTTAGAGTGTGTAATCCTGTCCAGTGTATCAGTTTGGCATTTTCTTCATTTCACGGCGACAATGACATTACACAGTCATCGTCGGGTGCCGGCCCCTGTGTGTCACCTACAATGAAAAGGAAAAGAAAGGAAAAAAAGAGGAGATTCACACGGAATTCATGAAAAGTTTTTTTTCCCTTTGATTCTCCCCCTTTCATGCTTCAAATGATGCTGCATGTTTGGCAGAGTGGTAGTGTTTGGGAGACTGAAATGTTTAAGGTGACTTGGTGGAAAATAAATAATGGCGCCATCATTGATTAAAGACTTGTGATATGTGAGGAGGTGCCAGTCAGCAGCTCCCTCTGCAGTAGCACGGAGCAGAAATACAATGACGTCCCGCACCGTGTCACGCGTTCTGCTCCCAGTGTGATGATAAACACATCCGAAGATTATTGGATCACAATGAAAGCTAGCTGTGTAATGGCATCCCACCTCCCACATATGGTGTGTAAGCTTGGAGATCTGTCAAAGGCCTGTTCTGTTCTGTGAAAGATCCACCCTCTCCTGTTAACACACATAATTGCAACTCACTAGCTGCTTACTCAAAGTAACCTTTATTGATATATTGAAAAGTAATGATACAACATTTTTTGAAACACATTCAGATTATTGTTGTTCTTGCATGACACTGACAACATTGAACAAATCTACAACTAAAAAAATCACTACACGTCATTGTTAAAGCCAATATGTGGAGATAGTGAAAATGAATAGTAAGACTGATCTTTTTATAGACTGTATTTATTGCACTTGTGATTAGTTTGAAATTTGTGTAGCATCCCCTTCAGCAGATGGGCAGAAAACAGTTTCCTTAAAGATCAGGCCAACAGTGAACAACCGGAGGAGCTGATCGTTGAATGTGTGAGTCTCAGGGCCTTGTATAACCAAATTTTCCTGCTAATCTCCATACATTGGACATGTGCCCTCGTCCACGTGCAACCAGGTCCTAACTTGCCACCAAGGTTTACTGGATCCTTGATAACATCTGCAGCAGGGGTCTCAGAAACAAATGAAGCCGATGTCCAAATCCGAGGGAGAGGTGCTGCCGATCTGCCCTCCGCCCCTCTGTGTATCCACCTCAAAGTTTGCCGGCCGGCCCTGATGAGAGCCTTCGTTAAAGCCGGGGAGATCAAGCTCTCTCGCCTCTTTTCTATTAGAGTTTACCGCCCTGTCAGTTTAAACAGCCTGACAGAGGAGTCCCAGGAGGCTCCAAATCATTTGTTTGATGCCTAATGAATATTAAGAGGAACAGGGGCTTATCAAATCAGCCCAGGCAATAACGAGCTCTGCCCCCGCTCTGCCTCGGCCAACAGCACCTTACGTTTGCGACATGGAGAGGCGAGATGTTCACCCCCACCCTGATATTCAATAGCTCTCTCTGCCCCCACCCCCTCCCCCGTGCTATTGGCTCTATCATTGCACTGCTAACAGCCAAAGGCTTCACCTTTCTGCTCCTGCTATGCAGCCAGGTGCATCTTAAACCCTTGCCCCCCCACTGACCTCTGCAGGCATACCTGTAGACACCCTGTGATTGACACCATTACTTGCCATATTAATATAGGCCGTCCTGTATGTGGCAGTATTAAAAGGACCTATTTGTTGTCTTTGATTCACTGCCAAAAAGGCTGATAGTGATAGCTGACCTCAACATTTTGGCTTTAACTATAAATGCCTTTGAATGCCTCTGAATCTCTTGTGTATGAATGAAAAAATTTTATCAAAACAAACAAAAAAAACAAACTGCATGAGAAAATAATGAAGAGGCATAAGACCTAAGGTACTTCATAGTTCTGATGTCCTGTTCTGACATACTTACATTTTCATTAGCGCCATTAGGTATTTAAAACCTATTTCTAAATCATTCTACTTGAACGTGAAAATATGTGAACTCCTGCTCTCCTCTGAATTGTTGCATTGTCTATGCAGATGTACCCTCCAAAGTCTTGCTTCCGAATGAGCAATTACTCAAAATTTATGAGATTCATGAACTCCG
The DNA here is from genome assembly GCA_019176425.1 of Megalops atlanticus. NCBI lineage: Eukaryota > Metazoa > Chordata > Actinopteri > Elopiformes > Megalopidae > Megalops > Megalops atlanticus. The sequence continues at coordinate 15,267,998 of CM032879.1, forward strand.
TACAAAACTGCTCTCTAATTTAACTGGCTCTCCTTAAAAAAAAAAAAGTGGAACCTTGCTTTACCGCAGAGGGGTAATACAATCGCTTGAGGTCCTCTCAAACCGTGGGCGCGTGCTGGAGCGTAGTTCCTGGCTCCCACCGTGCTGGCCTGCTGCGGTTTCTGGCAGTAATCTGCGGTCTCGGAAGCCGAATTTGTTGAAATCGTCAGCCGGCAGATCAAAGAGCGAAAAGAAGCAAAGTGGGCTTTAAAGATCGGGCTGGGCCGTCAGGCTGTGGCGATCAGACGCGAGCGCGTTTCTACCTTATCAGGCACGAGGAGGACCGACCTGCGACGCAGCCAAACATGCGCCGCTCACGATCTTATCAGCCACTTAATGGCACAGATAGCGCACTTTACAATGAGGGACACTAAAGTTAATGATTCTGTCTGCCATGGGGGCTTTACAACATCACTCCAGTACTCACAGGAGGGTATTTTGCATAGCTAATGCAATTTAGCGTGTTTTTTTGTCAAACACAGTGTGTTTTACATGTGTCCTGTCTACTGTTTAATGTAGAATTATCAACCTACAGTATCAGTTTGGAAAGGCTCGCACAGCAGTGCATAAAGTACAGTACATAGCCTTTACAGTATTTACCATTGTACGTTCCTCAGGTTAGACCCTTGAATAAAGGCTAGAGCAAGAAGTAAGGTCCCACTTGAAGTTCAAACCTGAAACCTGCGGTCCCAAATCCAGCACCCGTCCACTTCATTCATCACACTGCTTTTGACCCATAGACGGCACGCACCACCAGATTCAGACCTCAGGCCTTCACCCTCAACCCTGTTACCTCCACCTGCTTAAGACTCCCCAGAGACGCTCTCAGAAGGCAGCCAGCACTCTCCTCAGCCTTTTCACAGGCTTCCCCAATCCCCTCGCCTCTTTTCATTAAGGTGGCTTTCTAAGAACCAGAATGAATAGTTCTGCCTGCAAGCATGATCATTTATAATCCTTGTGTTTGCCTTATTGTCCTGGTGGCTTTGACAGCAGCACCATATAAATAACTTTTGTCATGAAAACATTGAAATATTACTGATCAATTTTGTGAAATTATGTGTGCATGTGTATTTGTGGATTTATTCATCTTGAGTATATGTGTGTGATTTTTCTGTGTGTTGCATGTCCAATCGTAAATGGACAAAGAAACAGAAGTTGTTGTTTTCTGCCAAAGGGAACATTTGTGTTGCACGAATACCACTGCTGGGACCTCCAAAAGTCATCAAAATATGATTGTGGTGACAGACATGTTTTATTTAGTTTGGGGGGGGGAGGGCCAGGGTGCTGACACAAGAAGTGATTAGGTACACCTGGAGGCCCAGGTGCTTCGGTTAGACTGAGGACTTTCTGTGTCCCCCAGTCTGACTGAGTTAAGTTATAATATCTGAAGGCAAGAGAACTGTGTCTCTATCTTGCTGTTATTTCCACAACACTGGTCATTTTTTGCTCTGAGTCATTATGAACTCCTGATGTTGTGCTAATGTTTAGAGCTCAGTTTGAGGAAGTACGGCCTTTGTTTGGCACTGGTGTTGTACCCTAGAGCAAGACACTCAGACTGAATTGCTTCAGCAAACCTCCACCTGATGGATGCATGGTATACAAAATGTGAACAAAAGAAGTTGCCCTTGAAAAGGAAATCAAGTGAATAACGTACTGTGCAGCAGGTTGTAATGCAGCCGCTGGTGCCAATATCAGAATTCCTATCCTTTTAAACACTGCGTGTTTGTAAAACTCATAGAAAGGTGTGGATGTCTTTCTCAGCTGCCTCGGTGGCAGGATGACATGCAGAGGGAGAACATGTGAATCAATTGAACGTCCCTGTAGTACAACCTGTGGAAAGCGGCGCAGTGTAGTCACAACAGCACGCCGACACTTTGTGCTCCCCAGCGGTAAATCACTGCGGAACTTGACAAACAGAGCTGAACCATAACTCAACCCCAGGCAAAGTGCAGATTCCCCTCAAGAAAAAAAAAATCTGAGTTTACTTACACTGTAAACGGAGGGGAGAAATTAAACAAACATAATGGCATACTGAGTGAGCAAGAGAGGGAGAGAGAGAGAGGGAGAGGGAGACAGAGAGAGAGAAAGGGAGAGAGAGAGAGAGAGAGAGAGAGAGACAGAGGGAGAGAGAGAGAGAGAGAGAGAGGGAGGAAGAGGGATATTCCTGGTGGAAGAGCTGCTGATGTGACTGAAGGATCCCCTGTGTGCCTGTGTGTGTTTGTATGTTTCTCTGAGAATGTGTATGCCAGTGTCTGTGTGTCTTTGTCAGTGTGTTTCTGTATGTGTGTATGTGTGTGTGTGTGTGTGTGTGTGTGTGTGTGTGCCTGTGTGTGACTGAGAGAGTGTGTGTAGCTGTCTGCATCTGAATGAGCATGTGTGTA